>OX104060.1:14244581-14287474 GCA_944474145.2 Dicrocoelium dendriticum | reverse complement strand
CTGGCATGCTCTCCTCAAGGAATCGGCATTACTCAACGAAGTAACACTTAAAGGGGCCGCAATGACTACGGTGTTTATACATGCCACATCGTCCTGCTAGAAAGAACGCAAGACTTATGTTAAGTGGCGACGCGGGCATGTTACTCTGGTACTTCAGGTGAGTACATGGAACAGATACACACTGTTGTCTCACCCACAGCGTTCCTACAATGTGTTTCCAATCCTATACAGGGGTAACCGCGCCCACTAAGCCCGCTATGGATCCCTGTTTCAGTTAATCTTAGAAGCATTCATGTATGCACGCCGTGACACAGGTTGTTAGCGACTTAGCAACTACTCGGAAACATTTTGTCATTGGGAAGTAGGTAATTCCCGAGACGTTGTTGAAGGAGGAAAATTTCTCCAAACTCTAGAAGTAAGCAAACATAGAATTTCCGTTGTTCAGCTTCAGGTTGGTCTATTAACTACAATGGGAACAATGTCCCCATGATCGTCGCAATGGCATTCGCACACAAGTGTCTAACCGCCTAGCAGCCATTGCTCTACTGTGGATTACGAGTTAGATGATTGCCTCTCTACGACACCATGGGCGACCATATGGAAGTGAAACCTAATTATCCCAAGAATTCATAGGTTCCTATGAACTTTACGTAACGCCATACATGGAGACACTGAAGCGACAACTGATTAACATTTGGCCCATGGGTATGGAGACAAACGAACACTCACTGACGTCGTGTGAACGCCACAATTGCAATCCTATCCTTTGTTGTTGAGTCATCAACTGTGATCGAATTAAGCAACCTTAGAATTGTCGTTGTTCAGCTTCAGGTTGGTCTACTAACTGCTGTGTAAACTAGGTTCCCCAGGATAGTTTTGCAATGACATTCGCACACAATTGTCTAACCGCCTAGCAGCCAATGCTGCACTGGGGAATACCAGTTAGATGGTTGCCTGTCTACGCCACCATGGTTAGGCCGCTGAATAAGACACCAGTAGGTAGCCACCAGTGCTCGCCATAGACCGCTCCATGTGCTGGTTAGTATGTCTGTCCACACTGGTTAAGTCTTAAGCTTTGGATAGTGTGGTAGCTAGCATCTCCTCCTTTGACACGCATCACAATTTGCCTATTGGTCGGTTTCAGGTTGGAGACCAATCATCGAGGTTTACTCCAGAGGGGCATCAATGCAGAACAGAAGGCAGTGGTCGACCACTTTCATTGGATTGTCTGTCTCTTATGCTGGCAGCTTCTAACCGGTGTCCCATTGGTTTACGTCCCATAACCAATGAGAGTGTCAAGGACGGCAAATCGGCGTTCTCAGCCTCGCTAACTTGAAAGTACCGCACGCTATTTCGAAAATGAACCACGCTAAAAGCTTGGTACCATACGCTAATATGCGTGTAAAATGGGATAGATTCAAGTGGCACATTGTGACGCCGCGGCCCTATTTCATTCCACAACTACAGTTTTATAGCGCCGCTGGCTTCTCTAAAATATCTCCGTTTCATCTGCGGCTTTTATTTTTATTATCTAAGCTCATACGTTCAAAAGACCGGCTGGATGCCTGCGTATTTTGTTCTTTTAAGCGAGAGCACATTCTGTTCAGTATTTAATCCAAGTCCAAACCTAGCTGTTTTCTATGTGCATTTGATTTACACGTGAATCTCTAGAGCGTCAAGTGCGAGTGGTTAGGACCGTCATTGTGGCACCGCTGCTCCAATTTTTCTACACCTGCAAGTTAATACCATCGCAGGCCCACTAAAAACCTTTTCTTCAGCTGGATAAATTGCTCCTGAAAATACCCTCTGCTCCTCCTGTTGCTCTTTCCTACTGTTGTCTCTGTCCATCTCATTTACCTATGACCCCGAAAAGCCTCACCCCCTGGTGGTTCGCTTACTCATTTTGGCGCTGCTGCTCATTTTTATCCTCTGCTTGTTTACAGCATCGCTGGCTCTCCATCCCATCACCCCTACAACTACAGAACTTATTTCAGTAAGTTAACGCTCCTCACATCAACTGGCAGCTCGGCAGTGCATGTCCTTTATTTTCTTATCCAAATTCGGACCATCTATTAACTGTACCCAGAAACGTCCCCCTTATTTATCTCTGTCCATCTGAATTACCTATGACACCGTAGAGCTTCACTTTCTAGTGGCTCACTTAATCACTATGACGCTGTTACCACATTTGACTCCACCACTGCAGGTTCATAGCATTGCTGGCTCTACTATCCTATCTTATCTTCCGCTGCAGCATTTGCTCCTATAAATCACCGCTTCTAATCTTGGCCGAATGCTCAAAAGTCCATGTGCCATATGCATTCAACCAAGAGCGGGCTGTGCTACGTCATGCATCCGGCTTTCAATCCCACTGTTCGCTCTGTTAATTTGCCTTACCAATGACACCGTAGAGCTTCACATACGAGTAGTTCTAATAAGGCTGATGTGACAACGCTTTCAGATATATTTTACGCAACAGTAAGCTTATATCTTCACTGACTTTACTTAGCTATCTTCAGCTATAAGCTGGTGTCCCTGAATTGTATTGTGGTTGCGACTGATGAGAACCACCGAGATGTTGACATGTCGCATTTGGTGTCTTCTCACTGCTATGGTAAAATGGTTAAAGCTGACCCACGGTTTTACCTCCGTGCAACGCACCGCACCTCTTCTTAACTAACTTTTGGCAGTCCGTTCCACTCACTCTCTCAACTAAGAATAAATGAATAGATATTTTATCCTCGATTATGCGAAGCACCACCATGAAGGAATGATCAGGTAGGTGCAAATGTACAGATATTTTATGGCAGCTGTAACAGTGACAGTAGAAAATTGTTCATATGCCTATGATTGAAACCGTAAAGTGGTGAAAATGCGGACCAATAATTTGGCTGCCGTGTGAGCGGGATCCGATTTTTTGGACAAAAACGGCCTGCCATATATTGCATTCATGACTCGGCTAATAATAGACTGAAAATCCTAAATGCTCCATTAGAAATAATTGAAGAGCACGCTGGAGATTTGTATGACAATACAGTGGGTTTGTGCAAAAGTAACGCAAATGTCAACGGATATCGTAAAAATTAAGGAGACGACAGGATTTGCGTGAAGTCGTAGTAAGAAGCAACAATACGCCATGCAGCCATAGAAGTTCCAGTGCAACGAACGTATCTGGAAGAGTGACGCTGGTTGACCAACCGGAGTGAAGTTAGGGGCTGTGACTTCGTTCAGTGGCGCGTCACATTCGCTACGTTGTGGTGTTGTTAAACGGACATTTGGATCTTTTTAGGGAGAACGCTTGCCGGGCGAAAACCCGCCACGTGCTGGAACACTGCCGTCAATCTTTGAATAGCAATTTGTGACCGGCTAGGTTTCTTGTTAAACGCTTGTTTGCTCGGTTATTCAAAGTCAAGTTGCCTCCAATTCTTTCGTTGACTGATGCGTTAGGCAGTGGCATATTGCGTTCCTGAGTCCTGTCCTCTTTTAAACTTATGACTGTGCCCGATTAGTAGGTCAGGAATTAAACATTCTTTTCGAATACGATTGGTTGCTCATTTGCAGAACCACGTGAAGTCTCCGGGAGATATCCATTGAAGTAGGTTGAATGGTTGTTGAGGTCTCGAAGGATAGGATGTTTCCGAAACGCAAATTGCAGATCCCCGAAGTATTTTTCAAAATTGATTTGAAATATGGAAGACGACGGCCAATTGAGCGGGTAAAGTGGATTGACGAGCTCAGAATGACTAATTGTTCTGGCTTTGTATCGGCTGGAGAATGTGCCTTCCGAAGTCAAATGGAGTTCTCCAGGCAAGAGGTATGTGGAAGAGGTTGTTAGGCAAACTGAACACAATGGTTTAAATATGGGAAAAATGGTATCCGTGAAAGATAACGAATGATTTGTCCGGTTAGTAAGTTGTAAACGGGCCGATAATCTTCTGTTCATGTCCAGATAATGTAACTGTGTGACTTGTATTGTCGCAACGATGGACAATTCCTCGGGTGCACTTCGCCGTATCTGTGCCTAACTCGGGAAGAAAAGGCAACGAACAGAGGCAGCCACAGGGACAGAAGAATGGAATGCATCTGGAACGCAGTCGATCACTTGCGGCGATGACTGAACTATTGTACCCGTATACACGTTCTTGTTAGTTAACTATCGCATATACACATGGTTCATAAGCGGCGAAATACAATGAGAAGCGAGCAGAACACGCAGCAGTAGAGAATGAAAGATTGTTCCAAATTAGGAATGATGATGATGTAAAGAGAGTTTGATGGGCACCGATGCTCATATGCCCAATCGGTGTGAACCAGGGAGAGGAGAACGAGGTGCGCAGATTATGAGAAAGATTATCACTCAGAATAAGCGACAGGGACGTGTTGCCTCAGTCTTAAATTGATACTGATGTAAGAAATCAGGGAGGACAAACGCATGTATGTTAGCCTCAAATGAAGAAGGAATGCAACGGAAATCACAGGAAGGAAAGAAAAGGGTCGGTAAAACAGGTTCTATTGGGGAGAACTGCAAAAGCCGCCAACGATCTTCAGGTGATGGTTTGTCCTTCTTAAGAAAAAGAGGGATGAATAATGCTCCATGGTGTCATTAAAATAAGGGCGGCAAAGCGTTGCATTGGACTAGGTAGATAACATGGCGAGCAAAGCAAAAATGATGCGGAAAACAGAGTGTTGGGATTACAGAGCCTAAACCGATTATATCTCGGATGTATGGAAGCGAGCAGAAAGAAGGAGAATGGATAGACAAGGATAGGTTAGAGTCAATCCAGAAAATTCCTCTGTCCAATTAAAAAAGGAATGTAAACGGAGGGCGCGAAAAGGAAAGAACGAGGTCCGGGAGGAAAAGTACCTATTGGGGAAGTGGAAAACGTACAATGGTCTCAAGGTGTTGTGAACAGACCATTGGGTCTGCCGATCATTCATAGGTAAGGCCGCAGCAGTCAGAAAGAACATGAAGACAGGACTAGCATTTCGGCTCATAGAGAGAACGCTGTATTATTATTGCCAGAATGTTAACAGGAGGTCGGCAGTAATAAACATGTTAAGATTGTAAGGGGAGTAGAATAAAAAGGATAAATAACGCCCAATATTGCTCGTGAGATAAAAGTCACAGAGCGTTACGTCGGCAGAACCAAGATCATTTGGATCTCAGACGTCCGAGAGGGGTCAGAAAGCAAGAGACCGTTCAGACGAGACCGGATAAGTCGGCAAGATAAAGCTAGACCGGCCCAATAAAATGGGAACAACAGTAGTGAGTGTCGTAAGAAAAAAATTGCGGGACTACAGAGGCTATATATAAACCCCATTAGCATGTCAAACGAAGCTCTCATGCTGAGGCACAGGGCATGTTGTGTTTGCACAGCCTAGAACGTTTGCTCCTCGGCTGTCTGGAAATCGTCAGAAGGTAGGAGGCTGGTCGGACGTGGCTGGAATAGAGCCAGGCCCGCAGAGTTATCCGTCCAATTGATAAAGGAATGCAAACACAGCGCTCGAAAGTAAATGAATGTGGTCGGGAAGGAGGAGAGGGTTAAGGAGAAGTGAGGGAGCCTACACAGATCGCTAGGTGTTGCGAACAGACCTTTGGACCTATCAATGGTTTAAAAGTATGGGCCCGGTAGTCGGAAAGCAAGAGGCCATGGAGAGGAGAGAAGGATATCGGCTCTTGAAGCAAGTGCCGTATTATATACGTCGGAATTCTAACAGGGCGTCAACAGAATAGAAGTGTTAAGAATAAAAAGATATATGCTGATGATGAATCTTGAGCAGCAATGCTCTAGAGGCGAGGTAGACAGGGCGTTGCTTTTGCAAAGACTAGATAATTTAGATCTCAGAAGTCCGAGAGCGGTCGGAAGGCAGGAGACCGTAAGGAGGAACAAGATAAGTCAGACATAGAGTGTAAAAGTGGCTCTATGAATGAGAAAAAAAAGAAAAAAGCCAACGACATGCTCCAGGTGATATGCACAGACAGCTGTCTCTGTCGATTGCTGATCATAGAGTCACATAAGTCGGAGTGTAAGAGATCATTGAGAGGAGACTAGAATGTCAGGACATACGGTGCAAGTCGTAGTTGTAAAGTCTGAAGGTTGACGGAGAGCATCAACAGAAATGGATATCTTAAGGAAGGAAGGGGCACTATAATAAGGTTGAATCTTGGCCAGCAATGCTCTTGCTGTGAAGGCAACAGGCCTTCGTCTGCAACGCCTAGATCATTTCAGAAGTCCGAGAGAGGTCAGAAAACAGGTGACCGTTCAGACAAAACAGGATAAGTACGCAAGATGAAACTAGGCCGCCAAGTATAGGTGAGACTTAAGTAATGAGTGTCATCAGAAAAGAAGCAGTTTAGGAAGAAAGTGGCTAAATGAAAATGAAGTTGCATGCCGAGGAAAGGTCTCAGGATAAGGGGACAGAATACTAAGACCGGAAAGCCGGGATCGTTAACATTGGAATGTCTGAAAGTAGTCAGAAAGCAGGGGGCTGGACAGACGACGCTAGAGTAGCGGCAGGCTCGAAGAGTTACCTGTCCAATTAAAAAGGGAATGCAAACAGGATGAGAAGAGGAGAAGGCTCTATTGATGAGGAGTGGAAAAGCCACGATATTCCCGAGGTGTGAACAGACCATTGGGTCTGCCGACCCCTGATCATTAAGGTCACAGAAGTCGGAAGGCAGGAGTTCATTCAGACCTGACTAGAATGTCGGCTCAAACGGAGAAGGTCATAATAGTAAATTCGGAATGCTGACGGAGAGCACTGGCAGAAGTGGACACGTTAAGGAAGAGAGGGGATATAATAATAAGGATGAGTCAGGCCCAGCAATGTTCTAAAGATGAGGGTCACAGAGCGTTGCGTCTGCAGTGACTAGATCTGTTAGATCACAGAAGTCCGAGGTCGAAAAACAATTGACCTTTCAGACAGAACCAGGTAAGTCAGCAAGCTGAAGCTAGGCCATCAACTATAGATGAGACTAAAGTAATGTGTGTCATTAGAAAAGAAACGGTTTAGGACGAAAGTGACTAAATGAAAAGGCAGTTAGTCTCGTGGTGATGTGAACAGGTCGTTGAGTCTTTTAATCCCTGCTCATTAGGGACGAAATAGTCCAAATGAAGGAGGTTATTAAGACGAGAATAGATTGTAAGCTCATAGAATGAAAGCCCGTATAATTTAGGTCTAAATACTAAAAGTGAGCATCCGCAGAAGATATGTTTAGGATGAAAGCGGATGTAATACTAAGGGTGAATCACGACCAACAATGCCGTTGAGGTGAGGATTACAGGGCGTTACGTCGTTTGGCATATAGAGCCTAAGGCGATAACGTCTCGGATGTCTGCGAGCTGTCAGAAACTTGAGATTGATCATCCGAGGGTAGAGTAGAGCCAGTCCCGAAGCGCTATCCGTCCAAATAAAAAAGTAATGCTAACAATGCAAAAAGGGAAACGCTCTATGTAGGAGAAGTGGCAAGGTCGACGATATTCTTAGGGACGTGTGAGCAGACCGATAAGTCTGGCCATCCCTGATCAGTAGGGTCACAATGATCGGAAGCAAAGAGACCACTGGGACGAGATTAGAATGTCACCTCAAGGAGAAAAAGCCGCAGAATGTAGGCCTAAGTGCTAAAGAGGGAATCGGCAGAAGCGACATGTACAGGAAGAAAGGGGATATAATAATAAGGATGAATCATGGCCAGCAATGCCTTCGAGGTGAGGGTTACAAGACGTTGTCGACAGAGCCTAGTTCATTTAGATCTCAGAGGCCCGAGGTGGGTCAGAAAGCAGGAGACGGTTCAGTTGAATCCAGATATGGCAGCAAGATGAAACTAGGCCGCCAAATTAAGGTGTGAATAACGGTAATGTGTGTCATAGGCAAAAAGCTTTCGGGACAACAGCGGCCATAGGAAAAGCCATTTGGTGTGCCGTGGAAAGGCCTGGGGATAAGCGGAACAGTGTTTGGTATGTAAAACCCAAAGCGATAACGTCTCGGATGTCTGCGAGCAGTCAGAAACAGGAAACTGGTCAGCCGAGAGTAGATTATAGCCAGCCCGAAGGGATTTCCGTCCAATTGAAAAAGTAACGCAACCAGAGTACGGAAAGAAAAATACGCTATTGAGAATAAGTGAAAAAGCTAACGCTATTCCCCGGGTGATGTGAACAGGCCGTTAAGTCTGGACATCGCTTATCATTAGGGTCACAGTAGTCGGAAGCAAAGAGAGAAAGCCGTAGGATTTATGTATAAGTATTAAAGGTGAGCATCGGCGTAATAGACGTGTAAAGGAAGCAAAGGGTTAGAATAATAAGGAGGAATCATGTCCAACGATACGTTTAATCTGGGGGTTACAGGACGTTACGTCTTTTAGGTCTCAGCAGTCCGAGGTGCGGCGGAAAGCAGGAGACCATACAGACAAGCCTGGATAAGCCAGCAAGTTGAAGGTAGGCCACAAAGTAAAGGAGGGGATGAAAGTAATGAGTGTCATCAGGAAAATGGCTGCGTAGGACGAAAGTGACTATATGAAAAGGCAGTTATCCGACCGAGCGAAAGGCCGCAGGTTGAGAAGAACAGTGTAGGGACCTCAGAGCCTAGGTCGTTGACGTCGCGGGCGTTTGGAAGAGATCAGAAAGCATGAGGTTGGTCAGACGGTACTACCTTAGAGTCCGGCCCGAAGAGGTATCCTACCAGTTAAAGAGATAATGCAAACAGATGGCGTGAAAAGGAAAGAAGTAGGAAGAATTGAAAAAGCCTACAAAGGTCTCCAGGTGTTGGGAACAGACATTTGGATCTGTCGTTGGTTCATCGGTAAGGTCTCAGTAGTCGGAAAGCAGGGGACAAGTGTGACGAGATTGGAATGTCGGCTCATAGAGAGCAAGCAGTATTATTAATGCCGGCATAGTAACAGAGAGCGTCGGCAGAGTAGACATGTCACGTAAAGCAGATATATAATAATAAGGGTAAATCGTGATCAGCGATGCTCTTGAGGTAAGAGTTCAGTGCATTACGGCTTTAGGACGTAGAGCATTTAGATCCCTAAGTCCTTGAGTCAGAAAAGTGGAGACTGTTCAGCTGAAACTCGGTAGATAATCAAGTTGATGCTATGACGCTAAATTAATGCGGGAAGAAAGGCAATGAGTGTCCTGAGAAAAGATGCAGTTTAGGTCAAAAGTGGCCTTACGAAAAAACAGTTAACATGCCGGAAAAAGATCTGAAGATAAGTAGACAAGCGCGTTCGGACAGCCGAGCTTAACTCGTTAACGGTGCTGGTGTCTGGAATTTGTCAGAAAGCAGTAGACTGGTCAGCCGAGGCTAGACTACAGCCAGGCCCCGAGAGTTATCCGTCCAATTGAGGACGCGGTGGCTGTGTGTTTACTTGTCCTATATGTGAGCAGTCCTTGTTGTCAGAACTGGTCTTCAGCAACGCAGCTGCCCAGAATTTCCGCCACTTTTAGGACGCTGAGTAATCGTTTTAAGGTCGAGGAGAATTTCACTGCATTTTCTGACGCTCTGACGTTTCCTGGTAGCTTGTTCCATACCTGCGCATATCTATAGAGGGAGAAGATTGAACGAATGTTGCGACGTGTCGTAGGGAGAGAGAATGAGTGAGGCTTTTTGTGTTGAAAAAATTCGCCTATGCAGGAGTCAGGGGCTTTGAGAAGTTTGTAAATGAATACCTGGTTGGCTTTAAGCCTTCGTAGCCAGAGAGGCTCCAGGCCAAGCAGTTTGCAGCGTCCTTGATAGTTGAGCGTAGATGGGCCAAGGAGGTGCTTAGTGAAAGACCGCTGGCTTTCTCGATCCTCAGTTTCGAGCTTCCGTGAGTTGGAGATAACTATCGAGCAGTACTCTAAAATCGGTCGAGCACGTACTTTGTAGAGCGTGAGCCGAGACTCAGCCAGGCGTACCGACTTCAGTATATGCACAATAATAGATCTGGCTTTGGCAGAGCTATGGGTTGCTGGTTCGGAAAAGCTTAGCGCGCTAGAGTAATGCACACCGAGGTCGCGCACCGTGAAACTGTTAACTAAGGATGTGCCGTTAAGAGTTAGGGTGTTGTGTGATGTAGTGCAACGGTAGGAAAGAACATTGCATTTCTTTGGTGAGAATTTTAGTCTCCAAATATCGCACCAATTGCCAAAAGCACGAAGAACGTGGATGTTTGAGAGGCCATTTTGTATGCAGCTAGGCTCAAACGAAAATGCAACTTTGATATCATCAGTAAAAACGTATTGAGTGCTGTACCGAAAGACTCGGAAGACAACGTTAATGTAAAACAGAACCAGCAGAGGGCCAAGTACACTACTTTGAAATACTCCGCTAGTTAAGGGGGTCCTTTTGGAAGATGTATCACCCAGTTTAAAGTACTGCGTTCGGCTAGCGAGTTAGGAAGAAAACCAAAAAAGAAAATGGCCAGTGACACGGAATGCAGCTAGTTTCGTCAGCAGTCCATTGTGTGGAACCCGGTCAAAACCATTTTTCATGTCCAAGAAGATAATGACTAGCGCTTGCGCCGAGTAAATGGAGTGTGTCACGTAGTTCATGAATTCATACTTGCATGTTTGACACGAGTTAACCGGCAGAAACATGTTTTGGGACTTATTTATGAGATTTCACTGCAGTAGGAAATGATGCATTTCCACCTTGAATATCCTTTCCATAACTGGACGCAAAGAGTATGTGGCTTATAGGTGATAATTGTCGATATTTTGATGACAAGCTCGTTTGTGACATGGAACGACTATGGAGTGTTTGCATATGGTTGGGTAGCTTCCGTTCGTCATGGAGAGAGTGAGAACGTTGAGAAGAAGGATTGGATTATCCGTGCCTCCGAGTAATAGTAAGGAAAATGGGACTCCGTCAAGGCCGGGTTTGTGTGTCTGCTTCAGTGACCGTACAGCTCGCCTAAATTGTTCGGGTTGAGATCAATAGTGTGAATGAGATCGTCTGTAAACTTTGAAATCGTATTTGGCAGTAACACATTTGTGCTGATGAAGGCGGCACAGAAGTGTGCGTTAATGAACGCGCAAAACTCTGCTGCATCAGTCATACCCATGTTAGCAGGAAGCACGAGTGAGTTAATGGGCAAGTCGTACAAGTGACTTAGTCTTGTTTGCGCTGCGCAGTGCCGTGCCCTCAGCTAAAGTATGTACATGACTGCGCGCTATTTCATTCCACCAGTAGTTCGTTTATGCGAATTATGAGGTGAAAACCTTTAGTGTTCTTGTGGCGCGAGGGTATCTTCTTAAGCTTTGTGGTAATTTTACGCGTAGGAGCGTCATCGGGATTTTGAAGTCTCCTGATCAAGCGCTCAAGTGGGGCTAGGGTGTCGAGACAAACCGCGAAGTTAGTGTAAAGTTCACAGGCCACAGTGTCCGTACCAATTGCCAGGAAGAAAGTATCCCAAGGAGGGGCACGGAGAAGTGAGCAGAAGGCCTCATGATTAATATGCTAGCGAGGCCTAAAAGCAGCGGAGACCGGGCTGACATGATAATGGATTTTGGGTAGCTGGAATGATAGCCTCCCAATCTTGTGGTCGCTGCCCGTAATGTTATCTAACACGCTGGCGGTTGCATGCGGGACACCGTTGGTGAATATTATGTCCGAATAGTTAGACTGACTTGTGGGTCCGCGCACATGCTACGTCCAGTCATGTGTGAAGACAGTGTCTACGAAGGCCCTATACATGGATGGTGCTGCTTGAGTGAGCCACGAGAAGTGGGACCAATTGAAGTCTCCGCCGATTATTATATGACGGGAGGGAAGGAATGAAACTTCGTGAAAAAGCTTAGGCAATTCGTCAGCTCCAGTACTAATCCGATACGGTGAGTTGTAGATGCAGCCCGTCAGAAAGTCAAGTTGGCCTTTTATGGCTTAAATCCAGACAGAACCTTCGGGATTTCCAAGTGGTATGGTTTGCAAAGAAGATGCGTGGAATGCACTGCTGACGTATATAAGACAACCGCCGCCACGTTGATTGATGCGTCCACTACAGAAAGTCCAGTACTCAGGAAGGTGCAGCGGAATATCAGGCATATCAGCTGCGTACCACGTTTCAGTTATCAACACTACATGCGGGCTGGACAGAAGTATGAGAAGGACAAGAAAATGCATGTTATTTTGGAAAGATCGAGCACTGAATCGTAGGATTGTCTACGAGTCGGTCGGATTGGTCTTGATGTAGGATTAAGCCAACGGCGCCCATGGCGGGCCCCATTGTGGTGAGAGACTTGCTTGTAAGTATGCGTTGAGGTGCAGGAACGATGGACCTGCGTAAGATAAGATAAGCGGCCGACAGTGGTCAGGAATAGTAGATTATAGAGGAGGGCAAGAGGTATTCGGGTGTGTATAAGTTTGAGTTGTGAGATATGGCACGTAATCAGATGTAGTGCAGTGAGCCAAAGACGACGTCCATTTGGCTGGAGCAGACCGGACAGCCTCAGTTGCATCGTGTCCAGTAGTCGACTTAGGGGACACAGTGACTGTTCCTGATCTAGGTGTGCTTAGGTTGGGGGTCTGCAACTAGCTGCGTTCCATAAAAGGGGATCCGAGAGATGTTTGGGCTATTCGTGGAGTGATCGCATGTGATGGTCGAGGTAAAAATTCGCTGGGCTCAGAAGGCCGCGGAAGTGCTGTGTTTGTGGCACACATACGCTGAAGTTAACCATGTGCTCGTGTCTTTTTGGCACTGTGGCTCGACCAGCAGTTAACCCCGATTTTCTCGGAATTGACGCACGTAATAAGGGGCTTGGGGTGTTGAGTAGATACTTATGGCGACCGGGCTGTTCCAGTTTGGTGGCCGCATACGTAGGCCTCGGCCCAGAATGGGGGAGTTTTGATATGCCGTGCGAACGGACTGGGTGTTTTGCTTAATCGGTAACCACGGGGTTTGACGGCCATATTGGAAAGTGCGTGTTTTACCTTTGCTGTACTCTTGTGGCTTTGGTGGAAACCGAGGAGTCTTAACAACCAAACATCGTCCGTGAGGGTTGCCAGGCGTTTGAATCGGATCAGTGGGAGATTGCGCGGAGTCTTTTATGACACACATAAGGGGTGTTTAAGACGACAAGAAATCAATGCTCTTAATTTCTGATTCCTTGTCACACATGTCTTACGGGTAGTTGAACGTTAATGGTGTGTTGTGTCCACGACTGCACTGGTTGTTGCTGTCATTAAAACAGTCCAAGGTTCGATGCTATTAATGCGTCCTTTGTTCCCGGACGGCTCCAGTACGGCGGGGTCTACTTGTCACTCTTGTGTTATATCACTACCCGCATTATGAACCATAGAAGAGCAAGCGCTGAGAATAGCAGTTAGATGAGTATTAGGTAGTCGCGTTCCCGAGGGTGGTGTCGTTTGGGTTGTTATTTGCTTAATTTTATTAGATAGAAGGGACCGCCGCAGCGGCGTTCTCTCCGGTTTTAACAGGGTTGGTCCGAGATTAGGCAGATATCTTAGGAGAAACCGGGCGCTAATAAACCTTTTAGCAAAGTCGTCGTTGCAAGTCTTGCGCACGATTGGGCAAGATCGGCTAGGGATTTTATGCAAATGAGTGGCTGTACAACAACCATGCGGCACTTGGCAAGCATCGAAAGGGTATGCAGCACTTTCTTGAGGGGCAATATGTATTGTACATTGAGTACAACGGCGTTGTTGGCGCTGCGTATGCGTTCACTGGCTTCGTATGCAATATTGCTAAATAGTACACTAGTTGCCAATATATCAGCCAGATTTTCTACACTTTGATATTTGGTTAAGTTGGTAAAAGTGTCTCCGTAATAGACACAATTTGACTTTTCAGCTCATTCACCTGACTTTCGAGGGCAGATACCTTTTACAAAGCTTCAGCCAGTTGCTCCGAGAATATAATTTTGCACCCCGGCGTTTAGGGTGGGACAGCCTTGGCGGTCAACGGCGCTGAAGACTTCCCTGGCTTCTTGACAAATATGGGAGGCACGCGACGTTTGCCGACCGTGTTGTAAATAATAGATTTAAAAACAGGTAAACACACTGGTATATACAGAAAAATGATAAACGTGAACACGGCAAACGACAGGGAAAAATGTGTTGGACAGAAGTCCAAAAGCGGAGCACAGAAGTTCGTAGTGGGAATGTGTCACCTTAAAGTAACAAAAAGGGGGCCAAAACGCTACTGTATGCAACCCACGGTATAGAAAGGTGGCACGCAACGAAAATGCACCGCTTCAAATTTTGCGGATTCTTCCATACCTCGATATAATAATCCTCTTCTTTCCGTCGCTGTTCCCTATGTCTTTTTGACCCCTGTGTCACGGCAAAGCTATACACTCGAGTGGTTCACCTATGCATTGCAGCTCCGCTGTGATGTTGAACTACACCTCTTCAGGTTTATAGCATTGCTGGCTTTCTTAACCCACCGTCGCTTCAGCAACAGTGTTCACTCCGATAAATCAATGCTTCTCCCCTTAACTGACTGCTTGGTAGCGCATGTCCCTTACTCTCTCAAAAAGGTTCAGCTTCTTTTACATATTTAACGCCGCTTTTGCCAAACTGTCCTTTTGACCAACCTGTGACGCCGTAGAACTGCACTTTCGGGTAGTTCACTTACTCATCCTGGCACTTCTGCCTCATTTAACTCCACAGCTGCAGGTTGATAGCATCGCTGGCTGTACTCCCCTGTCTTTCCTTTGTACTGCAAATATTGCTATAACTCACCGTTTCTAATCTTAATGGACTGCCCAACGGTACATTTTTATTAGTCTTACAAACAAGAGCAGACGCTACCGCGTCTTTAATCTGGCTAGTGAGCACTCTGTTCTCTTTGACGACTTGTCTCACCGGTGACACCGTAGAGCTCCACTATTGGGTGGATCCGTCAGTCTATTCGGTCGATACTGCCCCATGGTGTTCCACCACTGCAGGTTCCTAGCGGCTTTGGTTATATTTAGCTGACTTCTTCTTAGCTATGGAGATTGCCACCATATACCACCGCCCCTCCTTTTAACTGAATGCTTGACAGCGCATGTCCCTTTATCTCCCATCAAGAGCAGATTTTTCTGTATATTTATTCCGACTCTTTCCCGCTCTATTCCATGTGTCCATCCAAATTGCCCGAGACAACGTATATCTCTAAATTCGAGTGGATAAGTTAACCATTATGGCACCGCTGTCATATATTAATCCACACCTGCAGGCTCATAGCATCGCTGACTTCATCCCCCCACCAAACCTACAACAGCAAAAATTGTTTCTGTATATCGATGCTTCTTACCTCAACTGACAGCTCGGTGGTACACGTCTGTTTTGATCTTAACGAAGGGCGGTTACCACTGCACACTAAAGTTCGCAACTCCCCTCTCTCTTATCTCCGCTCCTACTCTTACCCGATTGAAAATAATTTCCTAAGATTTACTCTTTCAGCCATTATCTGGCTGCCCTGTTAAACAGCTGACTTTTACCTTCACTATCCTCTCTGGCCACTTGACTTACTTATGACACTGTAGAGCTCCGCCTTCGAGCGGTTCGTTCAGTCCACTGTGTCGACGCTTCTCTATAGTAGTACGCTACTGTAAGCTCACAGCTTAACTGGATTTACTTGTTATCTGCCCTGCAACTACACCAAGTTTCTCTTTACCTCCATGAACCTCCTATTACCTGCATTCTCGACAGGTCATTTTATATGAGCTCCAATTAAGAGCGGCTTAGTCTGCCTATTATTTATCCTCCTTCTTTCTCGGTTCTCTAAGTCCCCCTGACTTAACCTTGATACCGTAGAACTTCATATTAGAGTGGTGCACTTAAAATTATGGCACTGCTGACCCAAGTTATTTCACCTCTGTAGCTTCAAAGCATCGCTGGCTGTATGCTACATCATCATTAGCAACGGCATTACATCAGCCAGTTGAACTGATGCTTCGCTTCCATACAATCATAAGGACATAGGAAATAAAAAATAAGAAAAGGTAAAGAAGGGGACTTGCCTGAAAACCTTAATGCCCTAAGCAAACACTCAGGATCAAGGCGCCTACACCTTGCGTAGACAACATAACGTCACAAACAGCTGGCTAAGTGCAACGATAAGGCGGCATCGGCTTCCTTGCGGCTTTAGCTGCCACGTGGCGTAATCAGCCGTTATCCCGCTGATGAATCAGCACCAAACAAACTTTAAGCAGGCAATCCGATTAGGAGACCGCAGCAGACGCGCCACCGGTGTCTACTGCAAGTCAAGTCCTGTAAAGCCTCGAGCCAAGCACAAGGCGAGTCACGTAGACTCCAGCGCGGAAGGCTAGATGGACCAACGGTACCCAGTTTGGTCGTCAGTGAATTCATTTCCTGTCGCCAAGTCAATTTCCGTCCACCGCGAGCCTTGCGCCATCCTACACCTGGCAGACTAAACAAGGCCCTTCTAGGTAAGCGGTGACCGGGCATACGTAGCACTTTCCCGAGCCAACGCAACTTATTCAGTGCTATCTGTTGTTCTAGGGAGCTAGGATGATTATCATTACCTAGTACTCGCCTACGCACATCGGCTTCGCGGAAGCGCTGGTGCCATCCGACTCCAGTAATGCTTCACAGAAAACGATGATCAAAGACTTGAAGTCGCCTCAGCTCTGCAGATCAAAGGGGCCAAGTCTCACTACCATACAGCTGAACGGCCCTCACTGTGGCCTTGTATACCAGGCCTTTCAGACGGATGAAAACTCCCTTCTGTCGCCAAAGATGCAGCAGGTTCAAGCAGGTAGCTCTGGCTTTTGCAGTGCGTGAGCTGACGTCAGTTGCTATGCGCCCATTGCTGACACAGCTACCAAGATAAGTAAAATGCTCAACCACCTCGAGTTCCTCGTTAGCCAGCGTCAAGAGCTCATCAAGTGGCTGGTGGTCCTGCAGCAACACTTTGCACTTTGAAGGTGGGAAGTGCATACCAAATAATGGGACCACTCTGGACAGGCTATTCAGGGTTGGTTGGGCCGCCCCAACATCGTCGAAAAGCAAGACGATATCGTCTGCATCATCTAGATCAACGAACCTTCCGCCAAGCAGCACATCAACGCCTACATCGTGAGATTTTGCAAGGGTACACTCCATGATAGAATCCACGAAGAAAGTGAACAAAAACGGGGAAATCGGACAACCCTGACGAACGTTACTTGTGGTTGGAAAGCCATCAAATAGGACACCGTAAACCCTGACGCGGCCAGTAGTGTTCGAGTATAGACCACGAAGGATGTTCACATATTTCGTGGGAGCACCGTTCGCGCAAGCATTTAGAACAGAATCGATCGATCGACTGAATCGAACACACTCTTGAAATCGAGGAACACAGCTATTGTTGGTCTAAGGTATGCGCGGCGCTGCTCCAGCACCTGTCGCAAAGTGAATACATGGTCTGTGCAGCCACGCTCTGAGCGGAAGCCGGCCTGCTGTTCCCTACTCCGAACTTCCCGTTCCGCAGTGAGGCGACGAACGATAATCGAGGCCAATTATTTTGTCAAAATTGGTGTTAGGGTAACACCCCTGTGATTCGCACAGTCTGTGCGACTGCCCTTTTTGTATAGTGCCACTATTATCGATGCTCTCCAAGTGGCCGGGACACTCTCTTTCCAGACACGTTCGAACGCGGAGGTCAGTGCTCTGCAGAGGACCTCACCTCCATACTTAAATAGTGCAGGTGGGAGGGAATCCGGGCCAGACGCACGAAAACGACAGAGGACTGTGATCGCGTTTCAGGCCTCGGCCTCCTACGGAGACTGTAAACTAACCGCCCATGGCTAGTCCTGCATCACCTGAGTAGCAAGAGGTCCGGGAGCAGGGGGTCAGCTGAACTGATCTTCAATGTGTTCAGCCCAACGAGCCATACGGCGCTCCTTATTGTGTATCAGCGCACCTGCGCTGTCTCTGATTGTCTCACGGACGCCTGGTTTTCTGGGACCTGTGGTGCGGATTAGCTGGAAGAGCTTCCGGTAATTGCCTACTGCTCCTGCCTCCTCCCTTTCATGAACCCTACTGGTCCACCAGGCTACCTTGTCAGCACGTAGGCTCTGCTCTTGTTCACGTCTAATAGCCCGTCTGGTCACATTGTGTTCAGAGCCAGCCGGGAGGTGTCGTCTAGATTCCAACAGGTTCACCGACCTCTCGGATATCCATTGACTGGTGCGGTGACTATGGATAGTGCCACAAGCAGGTCCTCCTGTGTTGTGCATGACGGACGAGATCCTATTCCACTGAAGCTCAGTGTTATTAGGACGAGACAACGGAAGTTCAGTATGCATTGCGTCTTGATAGGCTTGCCTGACAGAGGGCTGAGACAATTTCTCATTTGCCAATCATAGGGGACGCTTTGTGCCCCTCCCGGTAAATTTCATGGAGAAACCACAACGTACCAATGCATGATCAGAGTCGACACAGGTATCCAGTACGAGCGGCAATCCAGGATGGAACCACGCAATCTGTAACTTATGGCGATGTGATCAATTTGGGTCCATCGCCGTTCAGCTACAGGAGGACGCCAAGTGTCACTTTGGCGCCCAATGTGTCTAAAAGCAGTGCTACTAAGAAACAACTGGTGCTCCGCACACAGTTGCGGCAGACGCCCGCCGTTGTCAGTCCTTTCGGAGTTAAGCCCACATTTACCACCTAGCTGAGCTTCTGAAGAGCTCAGACGCCCTACTTATGCGTTCATATCCCCTGCAAGTACTATAATATCTGCACTAGTAGCACTGCGTAGTAGCCCGTTCAGTTTGTAATAGAAAGTGTCCTTGACTGCATTAGAACTGCAGTCGGTGGGAGCATAAACGGAAATCACAAACAGCGTTTTGTACTACTTCGCGTATTCACCTTAGCTGATGTCGTCAAACTGGCTGCACATAAACGGCTGTTCACCGGAATACAATCAATCAACGATGACTCAGCCTCGGAGCCGAGAATGATACCTACACCAGTTTGACCCGTGAGTGCTGCAGCTGCGTCTCCGGATGCGTGCAACCAATAACGATACAAGCCTGGTGCAGTTAATTCAATAGCCCCGTTAGGGTCATTGATCCAAGTTTCGGACCCACAACACACATCAGTACCCAGCGTGTCCAACGTGCGTGCGAGTGCAGCCTGTTGACCTGTTTGTCTTAGAGTGCGAACGTTGAATGTCGCCATGGGAACAGGATAACGTGACCTTGTAAGGGACTTTTGCCGATAGGCGTCCGATAGGTGCTGTAGTGTGACGCTCCAGATGGTTCTACTCCATTGGCAATTCAGTTGCTGTCAATTAAGCTAGGAATTATAGAAGGAAGGTTAGTAATGGGGGTCGGGATGGGAATAAGAGTAAAAAGTGGAACAGAAAGAAGGGAAATGCCAGCAGTAGCCTGCTTTTGCTTATCTGCCCTGTTGTATGCAGCGGATAAGGCGATCCTTGATAATCTGCGCGGCGGCCGATGCAGGATGAAGTTTATGTTTGAAGAAAATGTCATGGTTGTATGTAGGCCGGGATACTGCCAAGGCGAGCAGACCTAGACAGGTGGATGATTAGGGTCATCATCCAAAGCCTTTGGCTCAAAAGCCTGTCCGCAAGGCAGCGGGGAATTGGTAATGATTTAGTTTTACAGAAATGGACGCAATCCCATTTCAAACCCCAAACCTGGAGGACCAGGTGATTGAGTTTGTCTGACCTCTCAACCTTGACCAACCTGGTAGGAGAAGCGCTCAAGATGCCCGGAAGCATCACGCAGTATAGCTCAATGGGTCAATAAAGTACGCAACCCGTCGCACCCACGTTATGGTCCAGTCTCGTTACGACGGGCTGGCTGTACTACACCTTCCTCTCTGCAGCTACAGAAATGGATCCAATAACCCACCCTATTGCGTTTAACCGACTACCCAACGTTCTATGGCCCTTAATCTTTCAAGCAAGAGCAGGCTCTGCTACATATTGAACTTGCCTAGTGCGCCATCTCTTCTCGCTGACTAACTGGCTGACTTGTGACACCGTAACGCTCCACTTTCAAGTGGTACAATAAACCGTTATGGAACTGCTGACCATTTGACTTCACCTCTGCAGGTTCGTATCATCGCTAGCTGTACTACCCCACTTCCCCTTCAGCTACACTGTTTGCTCCTATAAAGTGCCGCTCCTACTCTTAGCCCATTGTTCATAAGCCCACATCCCTTAGTTTTTCAAACAGAAGCGGGATGTGCTCCATCATAAATCTGGCTCTTACCTCTACTGTTCTTTCTAACCATTTGACTTACCTATGACACTGTAGAGGTCCACCGTTGAGAGGCTCCCTTAATTTATCGTCGCGCCGCTGTGCCATTTTATTTTATAGTTTGTCTAACTGCTTTTCTAGCACCGCAAAGGTATCCTTGCTGCGGCTTTTGGTCTACCTACTCACTGTTCCCATGAGATAGTCTTTTTCGTCACAATTGTGTACTGCGCCTTCTCTTATTTGACGCACTGCTCCATGTATCCTGACACCAAGTTTCTGTACACTGGTTTTCTATTCTCCTCTCCAATATAAAGAAGCACACACAAACAGATGACGCCACAGTTTATGGATGTACATATAAAATGCGGTAAAACATTTGGCAAGGCTCAAGGTCGCCGGCTCTTCTTACTCCCATATTTAGGCTCGATGTCCTTCCTCTCTGTAACCTTTCAATCCTTGTCACCTCTCGAGACCTGCATAGCAAAGTTTAATAAACTTACCTGAACAGTTGTATCTATCCGCACCACCTATAGACATATGTGGACAGCTCAGAATACCAATTCGGGCATCTTGTGCCCTTGATGTGCATCTTTTACTGGTTTGTACAATTACGTTCAAATCATTTCCACCCTCGGAACTCCACCTCAGGAAGACTTCCTCTCTGTGCAATCGTTCAACGTACTTGCAGTATCATGGCGCTATGTTCCGTCCAACTCGCCAGTGGATATTTCTGGTGGCGGCTCCTTCTTATGCTTGGCGTCAGTATCCGACATATGCATTACCCAACTCGCCAGTGTGATCTGCTATCAATTCTAATCTTCTGGAAGCTTATGTATTATGGTTTGTACTATTACGTTGGGCCATACCTGTATTCTAGAGGTTACAGAAAGCCGGTTGCTCCGCAGCTTCAACTGGTTTGAACACTTTGATTCAAATCGTTACTACTTCTGGAACATAAACTGTAAAAGCTTCCTCTCCCTGTAAATGTTCAACTTACTTGCGATTCCATGACGTTATGCTCCGTCCATCTCGCCAGTGGATTATCTCTCCTGGTAGGGGAATCCTCATCTAGTTTGCGCCATTATACGGTGGATACTTCACCCGTCTAGCCAGTGTGGTATTCAGCATTTCTACCTCTTGGAGGTATACTGTCTGTGGCCTATACCACCGCGCTGAGGCATACCTGATTCCAAAGACCACAGCAAGCTCCTAGAGCGTTCGAATCATCCCCAAAGAAAGGTTTATCTCCATGCAAGCGTCCCACTTACCTGCTATTGTTAACTCTCGTGGACGTGCCTGCGACACCCACCTGGCCCGTGGGTTATTTACTCATCCACTGGTAAGGCTTATGATTTAAGATCCATACGCACCTGCGTAACGCCGTATCCCAGTTTATCCAGCCCTATCTCAGACCACTACAGACGTCTCCAACCGTTGCTGGTGAATCTTGACTAAGATTTCCGCTGAGCCAACGGAAAATCAGGTATACCATGACTGCGAGTAGTCTTTCGGAAAGTCCGTCCTACAAAAGCGTTACAAGTACATCATTGCCATTTAACTTGTGGCGAATGGCGGTGTACCAGAAAGTGGTGGTTGTTTGCCTGGCAGGCGTTCTCATTATACAACGCGATAAGTGTTTGTTTAACGACACTGCATGGTAGCGGATGTGACTCCCTACCGGAATAAACTCACTGTCTACTGCTTCACGCAAAGAAGGATCGCAATACCCGACATATGCAACCACAACTTGTTTATCAAACACTCTGTCGAACACCTACACCTAGGGAAACATGGAGGTCAATCTCCGGAGCCATGCGAAACCCATCCAGCGTTTCGGTAAGAGAAACATAGTGAGCTCACAGCGCTTCGGTGCCACTTAGCTGTTTGATCCCAAGGACCATACCCTACATCCCCGCATCATTCCTATGCAAAGTTATGTACAATTTTCTAGCCATGTATTTTGCTAACACTTATTTCTGTCATGTGGCGTACAAAAGGTTTCGTGTTTCTGTGTCTCTCGCAATTACTTTTCACGCCTGTACTGGCTTGTCTCGTTTTGTCGTGAATATATAAGTATTTATTTATTTATAAATGGTGGAATTAGACCTGGTTGGTCCGCTATCGAACATGCCGAGAGGGAGTCGCTAAACCATAGTCATGGTTGACTACTTCACTATATGGTGTGAAGTTGCGCCAATCGCGCAGGCTGATAAGCTCACTGTGGCAAAAGCTTTGACTAACCACTGGGTTTTCGATTGGGAGCTTCTGGGCAACTACATTCCGATAGGGGACCACGTTTCTGAAGCTCACCGGTCTAGCAGATGTGCAGAACACCCGGTATCGGTAAAAAGCGAACAACGGCTTACCATCCACAAGGTAACAGACAGGTTGAACGCACGAACTGGTGGTTAAAGTTACTTTTGAAGGCCTTTTTGGACCAGAACGTCTATGAGTGGGATACTTGGTTTCCTAAATACTTATTGGCCAGCCGCGGTGCGGTCCACTCGTCGACCGGACAAACGCCGGCGTTTATGTGGACAGCTAGAGAAGTTCCGCTGCCCTCGGCTGTCCGATTACCGAAATCACAACAAGTGTACCCGTCGGTTTCAGACTATGCCAGTAAGCGTTTTGTCTCCTTTCGATGCACACACGAAGCGGCAGGCATACACTTGGCGAATGCTCGAAGGCGACAGAAGGAGTACCATGATGCGAAGGTTTTCGGCGTCCCGTAGACAGATGGCGACCTTGTATATTTGCATGAGGCGCCAGTATCAGGATTACTGGCGAAGCTGCAGCGTGTGTGAGCAGGCACATACGTGGTACACCGAAGAATAACTGACCGGACTTGTGTGATTGTGGACCTAAAGAACGCCATCGGGCAGCGCATGGTCGTAAACTTTAATCGGCTTAATACTTCCCAAGGCAAGACTGAGCATTCGGATGAGGGGCACCACAGTGACCTATCTACACATGTAGCCACCGAAGTTGAAGTGCCAGCTCAAGGGCTTTGGCGCGACAACGGAACTTTGGCTTATATAGAAGGGGTGCTATGTAAAATAAGATCGAAACTATTTTGGAACGTGGACGAAGTTGAACCGTTGCTTTGCCGGCACCTTATTCTGTCTGGCTTTCGGTATGTCATTCCTGTAGAAGGTCAAGAGCCGGAAGAGAGCAGTTGGCTGCACTTTTTCTTTCACCCCTTCTTATGTTACACTGATTCTTTGTTATACAGCCAACGTGTTGCGTAATAAACGTACCGTTTCAATTCTTGGAGTCCTGCCTTGTCTGTTTGCTATAAATTGAAGCAGCTTATTGTAATCGTTAATTCAAACAAACTGTAAAACAAATGTTATGAAAAATTCGTGATGAAAAAGAGAAAGATGGGAAAGCTTATAAAAAAATAAACAAATAAATAGTATATTCGCTGTAAAACGAGACACACCTCTAAAAGGCATGATCAAATATGCATACAAGCACAGCTTCTTTGGAATATTAAAACATTTCGTTACAATGAAAGGAATAAACGAAAAGATGTAGTCCATAAGAGCGAGCATATTGTCAGGTAATAGTCAGACCAAGGATCATAATGGCGCCGTGGCGCGCAAAAACTGTTGCGTCAAGATACAAGTGGGGGGTAAATTTGACATGTAGTGATCCATGAGCACAGGAGCCCGAACAAGGTTTAGTGCAATCAATGACCATTACGAAGCCGGGATGATCGGTACTCCACTAAAGCATTCTTCATAGTAAAATCAGTTGCACAGGTTCGATGTTGGAGGCTGGGGACTGCGTCAGTGTGAAATGTATAGCAGTGACTCTATTTTGTGGCGAGTCACATCCGCCACGTTGCAGTGTTGGAGAGTCAACACACAGTCTAATCACCGCTGAGTTCGAATGGTAGGTTGCGCTATACCTATGGCACATGTCGAACACAATAGAACTAGACGTTCCGTAGTAATTCTGTGTATACTAACCGATTCGCAAACAGACTGGATGACACCGTGCACAAGCAGGAGCAGCACAGCCAAAATTCTGCGCGTCGGAACGCGGGAGCACGAAGAAGTATATAGGAATCATTATTTCAAACAAGCTGTACAAAAGATGTCACGGTAAACTTGATGACATGAAAGAAAAATGCAGAAGATTAATAACCACTACATAGATGCTCCTGTAGATCGTGGACCGGTAGGTTAACGCTTGATATAGCTATTTAGGGGACGAACTCAGCTGGTTTGGAGGGAACGACACAACACCTCCTGAAAGTGTGGGCTTGGGATCATTCGTGGAGCGAGCGCATGAAGGTTCTGGAGCACTGGAATCAGTCGGTTGAACACCCGGGAGTGCCAACCTAGGATCAGTCAGTGTAACGGCAGGCACAACATAAGCAAATTGAGGAAGGTCAATACTCACAAATCCTTTCAATCCATTCCGTTCCAGTGAAGTACCTAGGTTCCAGTGACAACACCTTGAAAGGACCTTCATATGGGTCTTAACGACTTGCGAACTGCATCATTGCGGATGAAAACAAAAGGGCAATTTTGTAAGTCCGGATGAATTAGTTTTTCGCGGGCAGTGAAGCGAGTAGACGTAGGTCGAATCGTTCGGAAGTGCTGTTTGAGACTTTCGGCGAAGGACACAGCAGCCTTCTCACCACTTACTCGGGAATCTGAAATCACCTCACCTGAAAGACTACGAGTGATGCCACGGACCAGTACGGCAGAGCTGTATCTACTATCCCCTTTGACGGTATTAGGAATACCAAGCAGGACATCTGAGATGCCTTCATATTAATGTGCGTCAGGTGAATTAGCTGTGGTGGCGGCTTTAAGCTGTCGAACAAAACGCTCGACAGGGCTTTTCGAGGCGGGATGATAAGCAAATGTCCGAATGTGGGTACAACCCAACAGACGTTTCAAGTCACTGTACAAGGTGGCATTAAACGGAGGTCCTCCAGTTGCAGTTATGGTACACGGAGGGAGGAAATCCATAAGTCGAAAAATGCACTGGCAACAGTTTCAGGAGATGCCTTACGTAAAGGAATGACACGCGGCCAACGATTAAAATGGTCAATACAAGTCAGAATGGAAGTGAAATTGTTCGTTCGAGGAACGGTCCGCCTATGTCTAGGTGAACATGTCTAAAACAAGCTACAGGTAGTGAGCATGTACCGAAGTCAGAGATAGTGTGTCTGTGTACTTGCTGCACTGGCAGCTGGGACAGTGTTTAGCTCATTGACGGATATCGGAGTGCAAACTATGCCAGATGAAACGATCAATAACCAACTTCGTAGTAGATAGAATGCTGAGATGCCATATTCCACAAAAATGGTCAAAGCGGTTTCGCCAAAAAGACCGAGGAACGAACGGTCTTGGTTTACCGGTCGCAACATCGCAGTGAAACCTTGCGTCTGAGTTTAACATAGGTACTTGCAATAATTTCAAACTGGTAAATGAGTAACAGGCTGAAGAGCGACGGCACAATTGTCAATGAATCTTCCGTAATAATTAACCATGCCAAGGAATCGGCGCAGGTTTTTAACGGATTGGGGCAGTGGATAGTCCTTGATTGTCTGAGTTTTCTCCGATATGGGACTAATATCATTGCTATCAATTCTGTGACGAAGAAACTCAACGCTACATTGATCAAATAGACATTTATCAGGATTAATGGTTATCCCATGGTGATAGAAGCGCTCGAATAATTGTCACAGGTGATTCAATTGCTCTTCTGTTGTGGCTCTGGCTATTAGGACATAGTCGATGTAGAAAAAATCAAAGTCTAGACCGCGGAGGACCTGGCCCAGGAAGTGCTGGAAGGTCTGTGCCGCATTGCGAAGGCCAAAAGACATACCAATTAACGCGTACAAACAGAAAGGTGTGATAACGGCTGTTTTCGCATTGTCTTCAGGTGCCGTGGAAACCTGATAGTAGGCTTGCACTAGGTCAGTATTGGTGAAGACAAATTTCCCCGACAAGCCCAAGGGGAAATCATGAATATGAGGGATAAGGTATCTGTCGGGGATGGTAACGGATTTGCGTGCCCGGTAATCACGCACGGACGCCCCTCACCGGACTTGTTGGGTACCAGATGTGGCGGGGAGGTCCAATAACTGTCGGAAGGGCGAATGATGCCGAAGTCGATCATGTGCTCGAATGCACATTTAGCCGCATTGAGCTTGTCAGGTGGAAGACGTCTCGGTTTGACTGACAATGGTGGACTGTGGTGACGATATGATGATATACCTTTAGGTCGGTAGAGCAAATACTAGAATGGGCCAAAGCCGGGCATTTCTGAAGCAACGAGGAATGCGGCGTAGTGTCTGGCATGAGTACGCCAAGTCCCACGGAACTGACTGGAGCGAGTTGGCAAGGGACACTGAGCGGAGTGTTGCCGTCCCGTAACTTCCTGCAACGTAGGTCAAAAACGAGGCCGAATTTGTCAAGGAAGTCGATGCCAATTATGGGTTTTTGGACATCTGCGAGGACAAAAATAAAAGGGAATTCGCGTCATAAACCGAGGCTTAGGTGCAACAGCTTTTGGCCGTTTGTCGCGAGTTTAGTCCCGTTAGCCGCCTGTAACATAACTCCGGCTTGTTGCAGAGCACGTTTTTCCAAAGAGCTTGGTATAACGCTGTTTTCTGTACCCATATCGACCAAAATATGATGTTTAGTCGTGGAGTCTAACATGTACGGTAGGCAAATGAGGATTTGGTCAGCGACAGTCTTTGCCATTACTGGCTGGCTTTGGGGTTTCCCGGTTGAGAAATCAGAGTTCTCTTCGGATAATTGCACCCCGGCGACGGTTACATGCTGCTGTATCGAAGCGACGGTAGAATTAGCAGTGCGGCCGTTGACGTTCGCATGGTGTGCTGCGACGCTGACCACGAGGACTTCTTCGGTTGGTAGTGTGTTCACGTCGAATAGCAGACATGCTGCGTTTTAGACGGCAGATTCTATCTTTGATCGAAGCAAGCGTAGTGCTGTGGGATGAGCTGGCTGTGGTGGACTCAGCTACGTAATTAAAAGTATTCTTAAAGAAACGTTCATGACTGTTTTCCGCAGCTTCTGCGAGCATTTCCAGAGTGAAAACGTTGCTAAGAACAGACAAAAATCCCGGTGTTTGTTGCGGGAAGAAAGTCCCTCCAAAGTTGGCGGTGTGTGGAGTCGTCTAATTTCGACGCAGCAACTAGGGAACGCATGTGTCTAAAAAGCTGAGATAGGGTGCGATCGCCAAGCTGGACGACGGAAAGTAACGGTTGCAGAAGAGCCACATCAGACGCGGTGGTGAGCTTAAGGATAGCCGCTTTAAGTTTATCATACGGCGCTTCTATAGGCCTAAGATCAAGGATATCAATGACGTCAGAGGCATTGGAGACTGGTAAGCGCGAGATGACGTAGGAGAACATAGAAGATTGTGAAGTGATCTTACGACATCGTAGAGTAACCTCTACCCGAATAAACCGCACACGTGGATTAGAAATGTCAAAGGTATGAACCAAGCTTTCGACGGAAAAGTCAGCAAAACACATGGGGTCTGACCAGAGCAGACTAAGAGAGAGATTACTTGTGCTAAAACATAGGGCGCGGTTACCAAACTATGTAGTGATCGAAATATTATTTGGAGGGTTTCAGTCCCTTAGTAAAAACAAAATTTGGAGAGTGGCAACGCACAGCCTAATCACGGCTGAGTTCGAGTCATAGGTTGCGCCATATCTGTGGCACATGTCGAGCACAATGGAACTAGACGTTCCATAGTAATTCTGTGTATACTAACCGATTCGCAACCAGACTGGACGGCGCCGTACACAAGCAGAAGCAGCACAGCCAAAAATCAGCGCGTCGGAACGCGGGGCGCGCAAAAGTATATAGGAATCATTACTTGAAACGAGCTGTACAAAAGATGTCACGATATACTTGATGACAGGAAAGAAAATAGGTGAAAAATTAATAACCACTATAAACTTGGGGGTCCGAACATTCCAGTCCTCCTTCTTAATTGTTATACCTTGTCTTTAAACAAGAGCCACTACTTAAAAATTTGGAAGCACGCGACGGTTGTTCCTCGACTTAAACAAGGTAAACGTCAAAACGTAGACAACTGCTGTCCCAGCAGACACACACGTATCGCATCTGGGGTCATGAAGAGAATAATTAAGGAGGAAATGCTTGCATCCCTACTGCATCGTAGCCTCATTACAAGGTCACAGCACGGGTTTCTACCATGAAAGTCCTGCCAAACTTGCCAATTTGCATTTCTGAACAACGTAACCCACTCCGTAGGCATAAAGCGGGCACTGGTCATTGTCTTTCTCGACATGAAAAAGGCATTTGACCGAGTCTCACACAAGGGACTACGAACGAAGTTACCCGCATTTGGCGCGTCAGGTAACCTTCTCTCTTGGTTTTCATCCTGCCTAAGTCATCGAACCCAGTCAGTACAACTGGGTAACATCACTTGGAATAGGTTTGCTGTAACTAGCGGCGCGTTCCAGAGAAGCGTCCTTGGTCCCATGCTGTTTCTATACATAAATGACATCTGTCGAGTTTTTATGTCATGACACACCATATCTGCTTGCTGACGTTGGGAAGGTGGTGTCTTCATGCTATCCTACCGACATGCAAAATATCCTCTCCCACATTGGAAATGACCTCAGCGCACTCAAAACTAAGTGTAATTTATGGACATGAATTCTTCCCATCGAAATGCGACGTTCTGTTCTACAGGCGTCTTGTACCAACTAACAAGCTAACACTTGTTGGTACTTCCCTAGATATCTGCTCCTCCGTTCGTGCCATCGGTGTGCACTACCCAAGCTTGCTAAATTTTGCTGAACAAGTGTGCTATAGTTCTGCAAAAACACGGGCAATTATTGGATAAAGCTTCAACTCTATGCGCCCAATAGAACCTCGACTAACTCTTTATAAAATGTGTCCGAATAATTTTGCAATACTGTAAGTTAGCCATTGCGAACACACATAAATTCGATGGCTTAGTTACAGCGCGATAACCTTGCGCTATATATTAGGCACGAGGCTAGAAGGCTGACCAAATGCAAGAGATAGAAAACAAAGGTAAGCTAGGGAAAATATTTATTGGACGGGCGGGGAGTTAACTAATGCTAAAATAGGGCACCAAAAGAGAACTAGGTGTGGAGGATGTAAGTGGGCGTCGAGTGCGTGGACAGCGCGTCATTCGCAGTCGAGTCGCGCGCCAAAGGTGGAGATCGTGTTCGTGGTTTCAACAGACGGGAACAACGTTCCAACAGGTAAACTGCCTAATTCCCTAATATATAAGATAGCTACAAGTTGAATATAGTTTAGAACAGTTTACACAGTCATACGGGCGAATCTCCAGGTAATCACACAGCCCCTTCCTAGCAGGGAAACCGCAGGTGACCCTTTGATATACGTGAGAACTGTACGGCGCGGACCAGCCTTCTGCGAGACCAGGTAGTGCAACCTAATGCAGCTACTGGGGAGAACCAGGCGATTGGACCTAAACGGTGTCCTACCCGCTTCCTCCCTAACGGTGCCAAAAACACAAAATAGGGGAAGTTCCTATGCGCTAGATGTTCGCAAGTGAAGGTCAAAGTTTCACGTAAGTCCCGTCATCTCCTCCGGTTCATACATGGAAGAAAAACGGAAACCAGAGCAGCGACGGTTGAGGCGAGGGCAAAGGTGACACTTAATTGATGAGGTACACGTAATGCAAAAGGCAACTCATTTATGTCTTTTCAAACCATTTTTTCTTTTTTCAGAATGTTTTGCGTCATTTTGGGGTTTACAACAACGTTTGTCGGCATTTTGGAGTTTTCAAAAGCTTTTACCAAGTTTTTGGGTTTTTCGTACTTACTGGCCAAAAGGGAAAAGCGTAGCAATAAAAGAAGGTGATAGGAACACTAATCTCTTAATCGCGCTGGCCAATGAATGCAGCTAACCGACCTAGGCGCTTTGTGCGAACCAGAGGAATGCGTCTTCTTAGATGTCCTATCGGATCGCAAAGTAGGAGGAACTGCTGAAGACGTGGCGGTTGTTTTATTGGGAACGGCGGAGCTGAAGTGGATGCCTTAGATGGAGGGTGAAGTTTTAGGTCAGGGATGTTGGAAGAAGGCGAGTCTTATCATGGGCTTGGTTGATTCGTCAGAAGACGATCAAGGGTCTTCATCGACCTCATGTTTCATGTGGGCAACCTTGAGACGGGCGATTGTGAAGGCTTCTCGTTTACAGTGACGGTCGATGATAAAGACTCAAGCCTTACTAAACAGAACCTTGAAAGGACCTTCGTAAGGCCGCTCCAGTTGTCTGCGGAGACCACAGAGGCGGAGAAAAACCAACGGACAACGCTGTAGGGCCTGTGGAACAAAAGATTTACGTCGTTGTTCTCTAACGTCGGGATGCTTGTAGTGACTCATGCTCGTGGCTAGATGACTTTGTGATGCGCGACGTAACGCGGAATGCTAGGACTATCGGAAAAGAAATCGCAAGGTAGGTACGGTGGTTGTCCATATACTAACTCGGCGCTAGACGTAAGTAGATCGGCATATAGGGCTGATCGGATCCCAAGGAGGACAATCGGCAGCACCGCAGTCCAACTTATAGCATTGGCAGCGATAAGTGGGGCTTTCAACTGTCGATGGGAACGTTCCTCCATGCGATTCGCTTGCGGACGGTAGGCGGGCGTGTGAATGCGTCGGCATCCAATGAGTTTAAGAAGAGCGTCCAACGTGGAAGATTCAAATTGCCGACCACGGTCTGTAGTCACCGTAGCTGGACAGCCTTGTGAAGCCACACAGGGCTCGACAAAGCACAAGTTACGGTTTCCGCAGCTACGTCAGGGATGAGATCGGCTTCGGACTTACGGATGCAACAATCGATCATGGTCAAAATGTAGACCATTCCTTTAGACGGGGCCAGGGGTCCCACTACGTCGAGGTGGGCATGAGCAAATCGCGCTGAAACGGACGGAAAGCGACCAAGCGGAGCGGTCACGCGCCGCTGAATCTTGGGTTGCTGGCAGGTGAGACAGCTGCGCGCCCAAAGCGTAAGATCGCGCTGCATCCCTGGCAAAACGTATCTCTCGGAGACAAGTTTAGTGGTAACATTAATGCTTGATTGGGCGACATTGCGGAGTTTGTCGAAAACGATACGGCGAAAAGTTTCTAGAACGACGGGTCGAGGTCGTTCGGTAGATGTGTCGCATAAAATTTCACCATCAGATGACAGCAATAGGTATGGGGATGTTTTCAAACAGAAGCACGAAGTTCCGATAAACTTTGCTCGCCTGATTGCGCGGCAGCCATAGCAGACAAATCGATTGCCTGTCCGGCAGGCCCAATCGCAGATATGCTTGAAAGAGTATCAGCGACGACGTTATGTTGACCAAAAATGTGCCGGACATCAGTCGAAGATTGGGCAATGAAATCCAGCTGACGGATCTCACGTGGTGGATGTCGAGCCGACTGATTTCGAAATGCGTAGCTAAGCGTTTTGTGCTCAGTGAAGATAACGAAAGTGGTACCTTCACGGACTATCGGAACTGTCGAAAGGTAGAGTAAATGGCATGCAGTTCGAGACTGAACGTGCTGTACTTGACTTCGACAGGTTGCAGACATCTAGAGTAGAAAGCAAGAGATTTCCAATAGACATTTGTATGTTTCTGTGGGACGGCGTCAATGGTGGTGTCCGATGCGTCAACAGCAACACTGAGTGGAGCGTTCGGATCGAAATGATATAGCATAACGGCCCTGGCTAAGGCTTCTTTGCTGGCTTTGGACGCTTCGACAGCAGCGGCATTCAGTTCCACCTGAGCATTTCAATGTCCACGAGGTAGGTCGGTTAGTGGACTTAGCACGTTGTCACAGTGGGGAAGAAAACGTCGATAATAGTTGAGCCTGCCGTTAAAAAGGCGAATAGCGGCTAAGGTAACCGGGACCAGAATGTCCCTGATTGCGCGCCTTCTATCGTCTAGAGGTGGTATGCCATACTGATCAATATGGTGGCCAGAAAATTCGACGGAAGGCTGTTGAACTACGCATTTGGCAGGGCTGACGATGATGCTATTAGCGGCCAGCTTATCGACAGGCTTTTTAGATAGAAGCGATGGCAACTAAGATATCGCCGATGAATGGATAGACGAAATCTAGACCTCTAGTGACTGAATCGGTGAATCGTTGGAATGTCTGGAATGCGTTGCGAAGACCGAACGGCATACTTAGAAGTTCGAACAGCCCAAACGGAGTGATTAGGGCAGCCTTTGGTATGTCTGCCGCAGCGACTGGAATCTGGTGATACGCGCCAACTAGGTCGATTTTTGAGAACACACGGGTGCCGCGCTGGCTTGCCGTGATGTCCTGAATATGCAGAATAGGATAGCGGTCGGGAACAGTAAGGTTATTGAGCGCGCAGTAATCACCACATGGACGCCAGTCTCCTGACTTTTGAACACCATGTGGAGCGGCGACGCCCAGTGGCTTTTAGGCGGGCGAACGATGCCTAGTTCAAGCGTGTGCTGGACTTCTGCGAAAGCAATTTTTAACTTATCAGGGGTCATTCGGCTGGCTTTTGCAAAAGCAGCCAGACCTTTGGTAACGATGGAATGTTTTGCAACATCACTGGCGGCTGGAAACGGTGCAATTGCACGAAAGACTTGTGGGAACTTGATAATTAGCATCAGACCGATAGGTGAGCTTGACTGCTTGGCGTGTACAGGACTGATTGACTCAATATCGGTCAAACTAACTATAACTGCCAGATTTGTTTGACGATCGAGCAGCCGGCGTTGCTTCAGGTCAACAAGCAAATCGAAGTGCGGCAGAAAGGCATGGCCAAGCATTAGCGTTTGGACATCGGCGACGAGAAAGATCCATTTAAAACAACGAAGTAGGTTTAAATTAGGCGAGTGCGAGCAATGACCACACAAGCGAATAGTGGTGCCGTTTGCTGCGCGCAATGATCTAGTCGGCTCTTGGATAAGATCATTAGAATCATGTGAGATAAGCTTGACTTCTGCGCCGGTGTCATCGAGATAGCGTACTCCCGTACTGCGATAGGTGACAAGGAAAAGGCGACTGGGGCAGCCATCAACATTCGTCGCCCCTACATGCGTGTTGCGCTTGAAAGAACAAGGCGGGCGACACGATCTGGCTTGATGACCAAATCGCTTGTGGTACCAACAATATCTTGACCTAGGGAAGATTTCAAACATGACGTAGGACGATTGCGACTACTGGAACGATTTCGGCTGTTGGATCCGGATTGTGCTAGGTTCTATAGTCGGTTGGTAGGAGCCGCTACTTGCGCTCTTAGTTCGGCTACCTCCGTACTGGAAGTAGACTGAACCTAAGATATTTGGGCCTTGGATTCCCAAATACTGTCGGCAACGTCAGCTAGCTGAGAAAGAGGCGCATCGTTTTCATACAGGGGGTGACACATGACACGAGGAAGGTGACAAAACCACATCTCTTAAAGGAAAGCGCCGCCAACCGAGAGAGGCTTAGCAAGAGGCTGCATCTCGCGAAGCCACTGAAAATGTTTCCATCACCTAGCTCGGTTTGGTTACGAAGCTGCGTAACGCGAATATGTTCTGATATGCCGAATCGTTTTAAGACTACGGTCTTAAGCTATCGTAACTTCTGAAATGTGGGAAAATCCAGGGTGTCGTCGAGGTCATCGACGACTTTCGGAGGGAGGGCTGCGACAACGCAGTGAAATTTGACACAGGCTTAACGCTATATAACGAAAAACTGTATTCTAGCTGCAGGCCTTAAAATTAGTCCTTCGGAAAGTCGAGATAGGGAAACGGAACCCACTAACCTGATCGTCTGAATCTTGTTGGTGACCTTTATGGTGGAAAAAGATAAGGAGCTTGTGAAAGTGAACCGAAAGAGTAAAATGTGAGAGTGGGATGGTAGACAGAATAAGTTACCGGATCTGAAACCAATATTAGTATTCCATTGCAGAAGCAAGAAACAATCCAACGTCGAAGTGCTGGGGGCCGATTCACTTACCGGCACAAGAACTGGACGCTCGTTAGGCGGAAGCCTCTATCGTCCGTCTGACCTGACCTGACCTGACATCTGGGCGAAGAAAAGAGAATAAAGATCGTTTCTAGGGAATCATTTAGTGAATATTTGGACTTCATCTTCCTTGGCGTCCAAACGCATGTTGGACGACCTTCAATGGTTTAAAATGTGCGTAACGAAGCTCCTTCCGCCTGGTTTTCCAGGCGTTACTGTCAGGAAGCTGATTAGACTGGGGAACGTCCCAGTTAACGTACCAAACCCGCGACCGCGGCTACTTCGTGTGGTACTATCTACCCCGGAGGAACGCAATGCTCTCATGCGGTTTGCGTTTAAACTGAAAGGTACGAATATTAGCATTCAGCCGGACCTTCCGCTAGCCGATAGGCTGAAGCTAAGGGAGGCCATCAAGGACCTCAAAAGCAGGCGAGCGGCCGGTGAACAAGGTCTCCGGTTAGTGGGTTTTCGGGTGGTCAGCCGGCGGTCCTTTCCGCCCTACCACTGCCCATTCTGGTAGCGCACGACCCAGGTCTGGATCTAACGAAAAACTTCAGGTAGTTCTAAGTAATGTGCGCAGCCTAAGGAATAAGGTGTACGAGTTAGGTCTGCTTGTAGATGGGTCTCATCCCGATATACTCGCATTCACTGAAACGTGGCTGTCTCAGGACATCACGGATGGTGAAGTACCTCTATCTGGCTACGCACTATTTAGATGCGCTCGCTCTGCTGGCCGACAGGGATGTGGCGTCGCTCTTTATGTGAGCTGTAAACTTGACGTTTTGAAGACTTGCTTATTTCAGTCGGCAGACAAAACTGTTGAAGCTCTATCGGCTATTATTAGCACATCCTCGACTCAGGTTATAGTTTGTGTATAGAAGCCCTGGGAGCGTATCCAAAGAGGTACTTGAATTCATTCGCTCCCAGTCCGCAAATAAGTGTTTGGTGATGGGCGACTTCAACCTTCCAGATTTGTTGGGCAGATTTTTCTTGTGACTCAGCGTCAGGCACATTCGGCGCTGAGCTGCTTGAGCTTACGCTCCAAGTATCTTTGCACCAGTTCATTGACCCCCCCACTAGGTACATGGACGCCCAAGTACCGTCTATCTTAGACCTTGTATTTGCTAAGTCACTCGATTTTGTCGGTAACATTACTTACGGACCTCCACTGGGTTCCAGTGATCATGTTTGTTTGCTCTTCAGTTGTACTCTGTCTAGACGCTACCAGAGTACTGTTGAGTCTCGCCCGAACATATGGCAAGCAGACTATCAATCAATGAGAGCCAAGGCTTCTGGTTTCCATTGTGAGATCTCAGACGACGATACTGTCCAGGTTGCCTGGGATAAATTTAAGTCCTACCTCACAGAGGTCTCTGCTCCCTTCATCCCAGTCAGAAGGAGAAAGGAGGCCCGAGCACAGCCGCCCTGGATAGATGCCACTGGCAGGCATCTGCTCACAAAGAGGTCTAGATGTTGGCGGACTTACCGAGATGCTCCGTCCACCGATACTTATGACAGGTACCGTAAGGCTAGAAATAGGTGTAAGCAACACCTAAGGAATGCTCGGCTCAATTTTGAAAAAGGGTTAACGGACGAAGCTTCAGAGAATCCAAAAAGATTCTTCGCTTATGTCAAAAGGCGCTGCGCTTCGAACATGTCAATTCCAGTATTGATGCGTGATGACGGTACTCATGCGCATACGGATTATGACAAGGCCTGCGTACTCAGTGGGCAATATGCGGCAGCGTTTGTAAGGGAAACCTCTTTGACAGGCGTTGAGCTGGTTTGCAGGACCCCAGAGGGTTCAGAACTATCTGAATTTATTGTAGCGGAGACTGCAGTTCGTAGGCTGTTACAAGGGCTGAACCCTTCTAAGGCCTCTGGGCCTGATTTAATTCACCCGAAACTGTTGCATGAGTTGGCTGCGGAACTAAGTGGACCGCTCGCTATTGTGTTTCAGAAATCGCTTGACAGCTGTGCATTGCCTTCCGAATGGAAGGAAGCTGTCATCTGTCCGATCTTCAAACATGGGGACAGGGGTCTTCCTGCAAATTACAGGCCAGTTAGTCTGACGAGTGTAGTAGTCAAACTCCTCGAGAAACTGGTGAGAGATTCATTGGAGAGTCATTTGAGTAGATTTAATCTACTTAGCAATGTACAACACGGATTCCGGAAGGGATTTTCGTGTCTGACGAATCTGTTGGTGGCTCGCGAAAATTGGGCGGATGCATTGGATAACGGCCACACATTGGACGTGCTTTTCGTCGACTTTTCGAAGGCATTTGACAAGGTACCCCATTTGAGGCTCGCGCAAAAGCTGTCCTCCTACGGGGTATCTGGCCGCGCCCTACATTGGGTGACTGCATTCTTAGAGGATAGAGAACAGTGTGTACGGGTAGGCCGGGGCCTATCATTTAGGCAGTCTGTCCTCAGCGGCGTGCCGCAGGGCTCGGTCCTTGGACCGCTGTTGTTCTCTATCTATGTGAATGACCTACCCGCGGAGCTTGAGGTACCATCGCTGCTATTTGCTGATGACCTGAAGCTGTGGAACATTGTTGATGTTCCTGGAGGGTCCGAAGCTATTCAGCTAGCATTGGATAAGCTTTGGGACTGGTCTACTTTATGGTTACTGCCCATAAATCAGGCAAAGTGCTCCGTTCTTCGAATTGGAGGGGATTGTCCTCCTGCGAAGTACTTGGTCGGTGGGGTCGAACTCCCCCGTGTATCTAGCCAGGTTGACCTAGGCGTCGTACACTCTTCGGCTTTACACTCCGGCGACAACTGGAAGAAGGCCGCAAGCAGGGGTTTCCGCATGTTGTGGTTAATCCGACGTTCTTTCGGAGTCTTGACGGGCGGTATCTTTACGATGCTGTTCTCGGCTTTCGTTCGGCCTCATCTGGAATACTGCGTCCAGGCTTGTCCGCCGTGCCTCGTCCGGGACAAAATGGAGCTAGAGAGGGTTTTACGAGTGGGTACTAGGTTAGTCGAGGGATTACGGGGACGGACGTACCCCGAGCGTCTACTTAGTTTGGGAATGCATTCAATGCACTACCGAAGGCTTAGAGGAGACCTAATCCTAACCTACCGTATCTTGACTGGGAAGGTTGGTCCAGATTTATCTTGGCTATTCAGTCCCGCTAGATTGTCTGTTCTACGCGGTCATTCGTTGAAGCTGGACAAACCGCGGTCCGATCGGATTAGGGCGGAAATCCGGTTGTCACGCAGAGTCATCGACCGCTGGAACATGCTTCCGGAAAGTGTTAAGGGGTTTGAGCGGCAACTTGACGCTCTTGGGTGGCAACACGAAACCTTTCCATTTTCCTGAGTAACTCGCGTCTTCGTACTTCGATTTTCTTTTCTCTACTTTTCTTCACGTATTGGTATTATTTTCTTATTTAAGTGCACTTCCTTATTCTGTACCTTCGATTTCTCTTCCTATGCTTTGCTTACTTCACGTGACTGCCACAGCAGGGACTGCTAGGGCAGGAAACGTGGGCATTAACTGGTTGGCCAGGGTGCGGTACGGGTGTTTCCGTTTTAGATCCATCAATAACTGAGCACTTCACCAATTCCTGTCTCAACGATCCACTCAAGATGGAACACTCACGGGATTCTCCTATCGTTCCAGTCCCCATCTGAACTGAACTGAACTGAACTGAACTTGTCCTGTAGGAAAGGTGTCACCACTCATTCCAAAGTAGTGCAGTGCTCTGAATGTGATGGGTGGATGCACATTGCCTGCTGTGGCATCTGTCCTAATCAATATGTGCTCTTGCAGCGATTCACCTCGCCAGCCATTAACTTCTTTTGCGACAACTGCCTTGCTTCCCTGAATTGCGGGCATCTTCTCCCCGGACTATCTGCTTCGAGTCTTGATTCTTCTCCGACGAAGCCTGATGCTATTCGCGATTCATCTGTTCCACCGTGCTCACCATCACCATCTACCTCTGGTTGAATCACCCCCATGGGTAAGCGAAGCCGAACCACGTCCACTACTCATTTGGATCCGTCTACACAGGTCCTGCCCACTGAGCCCATAACAAGGTCTTATGCAGCAGTTGTGAGGGAAAACGCGGTCTCCGTTCCTATTTTCAAAAGCGCAACTACGAGTGGCGCCAAGACTAGGCCTAAGCCCGTCTGGAAACCCAAATCTAAGCTAACATCTCAGCCTCAAATGAAGCTAGTTCTCGACCGACTGAGCTTAAGAAAGTGGTCAAGAAAAATCCGTCCCTTAGCAAGCCACAAGTTCCTGAGCGCACCCAGCCATCTCGCGACCGTTGTCTAATCATCGTGAACGCAGCGGAATCGGAAAAAGCAACCCATGCGGAAAGAATACTAGATGACCAAACATTGCTTGAGCGGTTGATCTCGTTGCTATTTGATGAAGGAGAACAGGGGATCAATATTGTATCTGCCTTCCGTCATGGTAAGAAACAAGATGGTACCTCTAGAACTCGCCCCCTTAAAATCCTTTGCCGGGATGAGGAGAAATGCCGACGCATCCTGCGAAGGACCTCGCGTCTCAACGGTGAGCCATTCTACGTACTTCGTTACCTCTCTCCGGAGGATCGAGTCAAAATGAAAAGGCTGTAGAAGAATTACGTGCTAGACGGGGAAGGGGTGAAACAGAATACTGAAGCGAGTAGAGCTTTCTCTATGTAGCTGCATCATTCGTCGCTCTTGGACATATACTCGTTATGTTCTGTTCCGCTCTGTATATTTTGCGTCTGCAAAATGTTTGTCAAGCATCGTCTTGAATTCCGGCAACGAGTTTGCCTCTACTATGTGCTGCGGCAGGTCGTTCCAGACATTCACCACTTTGCGTTCGAAACATAGTTGGTGAGCGACCCGCTTCAACTCCGGTACGATAAGTTTATACCGGTGTCCTCGCGTGCAGCTTGGTGTGCGCGGATGAAGCAGTTGTCTCAACATGGGGTAATCACTCAGTTATACTATCCGGTGCGTCATGATGAGGTCAACCCTCAGTCGACGATAAGCTAGGGTATACAGCCCTAGTTTCTTACATCGGTCTGCGTATGGCATACCTCGTAATTTGGGAATCAGCCTGGTGGCTATATGCTGCACCCGCTCAAGCTTTTCTACCTCGCCCAGGGTGATGGGACAATACGCGGGAGAGCCGTACTCTAGCATTGGTCGCATTATCGAGACGAAGAGGCGAGTAGCAATCTCTTCGGACCAAGTGCTGAAGCTGCGCCTGAAGGCCCAAAGCATACGAAGGCTGTTTTGGTACAGCCTATTCGTGTTGTCAATGGACTTTAGGTCGCAGCGTGAGAGCACGCCGGGGTTGCGCACGAAAGGCGCGTGATGCAACAGTTGACCAGCTACTGTGTAGGTCCGGCTGTGCTCACACTTACCCAAACTCATAGATTGCGACTTGGCAGGATTGATCGGAAGGTTAACCTCTGCAGACCATGTCGAGGCTTTGCTGAAGTAAATCACAATCATTGAGTGTGCGGATTACTTCCCACACCTTCAAGTCATCTGCGAACAACGCACAGGGTGATTGGAGTAGCTGAGCCACATTGTTTACATGGATCAGAAACAATATCGGCCCCAGCACAGTGCCTTGGGGCACGCCGCTGCTCGATGGATATCAGTCGGTTGGATGGTTATCCACCCGGACCCTCCACTTTCGATCAACAAGGAAATTCCTTATCCATTTGTGCAGCGAATCACCAAACACCGCACATCCTCAGCCTGTCGAGGAGCACTGCAAGGTTAACCTTGTCAAAAGCCTTACTGAAGTCAATGTAAATGTTGTCTACTAATTGGCCTTGGTTCAGCGCTTGTAACAATTCGTGCCTCGTCAACAGTAGGTTGGTGATGCACGAGCGACCTTTCATGAAACCATGCTGTGCGGAGGTCAACAGGTTTTTCGACTCGAGAAGCTGCAGAAGGCTCTTCGCGATCTTCTTGAGCGTCTTTGCCAAGAGAGCGGTCGGCAGATCGGCCGGTAGTTATCCACTTTGCTTGGGTTACCACCTTTCGGGATAGGCTGAGCATTTCCAGTCGTAGTAGACCAGTGGATAGTGACCTGTTAAACAGTTCAGTTACAGAATGCGCGATGATAGCCGATAAGGACTTGAGGATCAGTGCATTTCCGAGTAGTTCGAAGGACTCCGAAAACCCGTTGGGGGCCCATTCTTCTCACCCACGGAGAGTAAACTATAAGAACGGACTGCGCGTTATCCGCTAAGTGCGAAGTCTAAGGAAAAAGCTAGACGACATTCATTTGCTTGCCTCGGAGACTCATCCAGACCGGATGGCCTTCACTGAAACGTGGTTATTCTCAGAAATCACAGACTCAGAAGTGTCTATTCCTGGATATCACCCCACCAGGTCCAATCGCCACGGCGGAAGGTCTGGTGGTGGCGTAATGCTTTATTGGAAGGCGGAGTTCAAATCGCATGTGGTTGAAGCTATTAGTGACCATGATAACAATTTTGAAGCTCTCTGGTGCCGTGTGCAAGACGGATATAGATCTCTCTTGGTTGGTGTCGTCTACAGGGCGCCATCGGGCTCCGGGGCTAGTTTGTTGGACTCGATCAGGGCGCACGGCGGAGGCAAGAACTGTCTTATCGTGGGTGATTTCAGTGCACTAGATATCGATTGGAATTTCCTTCTTTGTAACGCCCCTCCGACCATTTCGATGCCGCCTTACTCAGAACCGTCCTGGATTGCAACCTTTTTCAACATGTTATAACGCCAACTCGTATTTTCCCAGATCAGACACCGTGCATCCTAGACCTTGTGCTTTCCTCAGCGCAATCAGACATCACAAACCCAGCTGTTATCGAGCCCATTGGCAGAAGTGATCACTGTTCTGTTTCTTTTCAGTGGACTCGTCGCTTCGCTGTCCACAGCCAATGTGCCGGAATTTCTGGCGTGTAGATGTATTTCATTTGAAAACGGCTGCAAGCGTTGTTGGTTGGAGTTTCCCTGGGCATCTCGGTCTTGATGATGCGTGGAATCTTTTGTACACCAAGTTGATGTTGCTCATCGAACAGACCGTCCATGTCTCCAAGAGAAGACCGTTTTCTAAAGGATCACCTTGGATAGATCACCAATTAAGATCCCTTATGAACAAAAGACGCAAACTATGGAACCGTTTTAAGCTAACACGATCAGACCTGGATTATTCTCTATAAAACAACCAGGAATGTTTGTACTTTTCAGAAACGGGAGAAACGTCAACTATATGAACTGTCTTTAGCTACTCTTTCCAGGACCACATCTAAAGCACTTTTCTCGTACATCAAGCGAAGTACCAGAGCCGGCAGTGGCATCCCTGTCTTGTGTTCCCGTGTGCATGCTGCTTTAGTTCACGAAGACACACAAAAAGCCAATCTTTTAGTTAGGCTATATTCCCCTGTGTAACAGAAACGTCTCTCCCTGTCAGCTTCTTGTCATTTCTTCCTTCTTTGCTAAAGCACTTGGATATTAACGCTGGTTTTGTACTGGAACTGTTTCTTAATTTAAACTCGTATTCTTCGCCTGGCCTTGATGGCCTACATCCATTGTTCCTTAAAACTAGCCGAGCACATCACCGCACCTACCTGTTAGATATTCCGTCTGTCTTTTGATACTGGACGTCTTCCGGCTGTCTGGAAATCGGGCATCACCACGCCTATTTATAAAGGAGGAAACCGACAAGTTCCAGAGAATTATAGTCTTATTTGTTTGACATTTGTAGTCTGTACAATTAGGGAACGGACAATAAAACGCGCGCTATGCCTCCATCTCGAAAGGTTAGATTTCATCTCTTCTGCCCAGCATAGATTTCGAAGCGCTCGCTCCGGCATCACAAACTTGTTTGTTGCAAGGGAGAAATGGTTGAAATCGCTAGATGTTAGCAGACGATTGAATGTTGTATTTGTTGATTTTAGCAAGGGCTTTGACAAGGTTCGGCATGAGCGGCTTCTTTTCAGACTTCGCGGAATTGGCGTTGCTGGAAATTTTCTCTCCTGGATCTCCGATTTCCTGTACGATCGCTCTGCGCAGGTAAGGGTGAATGATACGCTTTCTGACCCTATCCCTATGACCAATAGTGTCCCACAGGGTTTTGTCCTTGGCCCTGTTCTCTTCAATATCTTTATTAACGACCTCCCATCCGAGCTGTAAACGGAATGTTTGATTTATGCCGATGACCTGAAACTGGACTGAGGTATCCAGTCTTGAGGATGCAGAGAGGCTCCAAGAAACACTCAACTGGCTCCACGACTGGTCGGTAAAATGGCAGTTACCCATCAACCGGGATAAATGTTCCGTACTCCCGATTGGTGTTCGTGAACCATTCGGGGTGTACCATATTGGAGGTTTCCTGTCGCCCAGAAAGGGGACCTCGGAGTAATTGTGCCTCCTTACTCAAAACAACTGAGGACACCCGGAAAAAGGTCGCCGCTGCTTACAGGATCTTTTATGCCTTACAAAGAGCAATATCCCGTCTTACTTCAGAGCTCTTCAGACTCCTGTTTGCCTCACATGTGCGCCCGATTCTCGAGTACGGCTTACCAGCTACCCAACTTCACGAAGACCGAATGCGATATTATTGAGCAGGTCCAACGCCGTGGATCTAAATGTGTGTCAGAGCTGCGGTGCCTATCTTATCCTCTTTGTCTCCAACGATTAAACCTTTTCTCTCTGGATTACCTTCGTCGTCGCGACGACTTGATCTACACTCGACGTATCCTAAGTGG
>OX104060.1:14131779-14244084 GCA_944474145.2 Dicrocoelium dendriticum | reverse complement strand
CCTGGATGCCCGTCCGTTCGCGATCAATACCAGGGTTGTTTTGAATGTACTAAGTGTATGTACCATTGGCGTGAATAGAAGTTTGTGTTGCGTACAAGTAGAGTTCTGCTTCCTCGTTCGGGGCTTTGGTCGTGCTTGTTCAAGACTCAGCGTGCAAGGGACTAGTGTACGTGTAGACACAACAGTGGCGTCGCGGGCAGGATCGCACCAAAAGGCTTCTGAAGGTGAAATGCCATTGTAATGGTCCACAGCCCAGACGAGTACAACCAGAAACACGACGAATTGCTTCGCTGGAACCCAAGCTCCCCGCTCCTGACATACGTACCGTTACACTCCATGGGCTTAACACTTCTGTACCAGTGACTATGGAGCTAGACTCGGCATTGCCGATAACAATTATCCCGTCCAGCATTTACGACAATTACCTGCAAGACATTCCATTACATCCTACGTCGTATAAATTCGAATCGTACAAAAATTCACGTGTGCAAATTCGCGGATATATAATGACGAAACTCAGTTTACTCTCAGTCGCATCTGATGTTGCTGTGTATGTTGCCTCCGAAGACAGTCCAGCCTTGCTGGGGCGAAATGCTATGGTTGCCCTCAACATATCACCGACTACACCGAATGTTTTTTCTATCAGAAGGACGGTACTGTGCGCATATGCAACGACTTGAAAGCATTGAACAGTCAGATCGTCGTCGAAAAATTCGTTCTTCCCACAGTTGACGAGTTGTTGGTCAAGATAACTGGCGCGCGATTTTTCTCAAAACTAGACCTGAGGAAGGTCTTTTTCCACATGCCATTGACACCAGAATCCAGACCACTTACGGCTTTTCTGACATCGATTGGTCTATTCCAGTACAAAGTCTTGCAGATGGGACTTAGCTCCGCTCCAGCAGCTTGGCAGCAGTTTATGAATCACTCACTAGCAGATCTACCGGGACAAATCGCTTACATGGATGATATATGCGATTTCGGGAAATCAAGAGATGAGCACGACTCAAGGCTGCGCGCTGTGTTGCAGCGATTGGAGAGCCTAGATCTTCGGCTAAACCTGGAAAAGTGTATATTTTGTGCTACGGATGTCGAGTTTCTTGGGTACGTCTAATCAGCTGGTGGAATTAGGCCATGCGCAGCTAATACTCGAGCTATCACGGAAGCCCCTGTACCGAAGAATACATCCGAGGTTAAGCACTTTCTTGGTTTATGCTCGTACAACTTGCGCTATTTGCCCGATTTTGCAACTATAGCGGAGCCATTGAGAATGCTGACATAAGAAAAAGCTACGTTCGATTGGGGCTGTTCGCAGCAGTCGGTTTTTGAAGAAATGAAAAGACGCCTCGTCTCCACCCCAATGCTGGCCATTTTCGACGAAAACTGCCCAACATTCGTCTCAACAGATGCGTCAAACATCGGTTTAGGAGCGGTCTTGTCTCAAATTCAGAACGGTGAGGAAAAAGTGATTGCGTATGCTTCTAGAAAGTTATCCCCTACTGAAGTTTCATATTCCGCAGGTGAAAGGGAGGCCCTTGCCTGTGTATGGGCCTGTGAAAAATGGCACCTGTTTCTGTTTGGTCGGAGATTTACATTGCGCACGGATCATGCTGCTCTAACTACCCTCCTCAGCCGAGGAACCAATGGTCACAGGCCACTACGGATTAACCGCTGGTATGCGCGGTTACTGAACTATGATTTTCAAATCATCTTCCGCCCTAGCTCCGAGAACCGTATGGCAGATAGCTTATCACGTCTCCCATTGGATGATTCCGACAAGAATGAAGACGACGAAGAAAAACTCATGATTTCTGTTTTACAATCAAGTGAGCTCTCCGCGGTTACTAAACAAGAGCTTCAAGAAGCTAACCGGAGTGATTCATATGTGCAAGATGTCATTCACTATCTCTCTCAAGGATGGCCTCGCTACGCGAAGTTGAGTGGTGAACTACGGGCGTTTTATGTTTTACGACATGAGCTAGCGGTCGTTGATGATTGCCTTATGCGAGGATCGCGATTCGTAGCTCCACAGAAACTGACATCAAAAATTATCCAATGTGCACACGAGGGACATCCGGGTATCGTACGGACGAAGCGCCGACTTCAAGAATACTTTTGGTGGCCAAAAATGAAGAAAATGGCAGAGGCGTGTGTCCGGTCTTGCGATGCATGTCAGAAGGCCGACAAGAGCTCCAAACCAATCGATGCCCCACCCAACCTGTTACTTATCCAATGAAACCTTGGTCGAAGGTGGCGATTGACATCATGGGACCGTTTCATTCTGCACCACAGCACCAGAGGAACTGCTTAGTTGCCACGTGCTATTACAGTAAGTGGCCGGAAATCCATTTGTGTGGCGATGTGACCACCTCAACCGTTATACGGTGGCTGAAACATCTGTTTGCTAGATTTGGGTTTCCTGAGGAAATTGTGACAGACAACGGACCACAATGCACGAACTATGAGTTTAAACGTTTCTTACAACTTCGTGATGTGAAGCACGTACATACTGTCCCGTACAACCCAGCTGCCAACGGCATGGTTGAGCGCACTAATCGCACGCTAAAGGAAACTATACAGACAGCACGTTTGTCCGGCAGGCAGTGGGAAGATGCCGTTTTGGAGGCTCTGTTTACTCACCGAACATCGCACCACAAAGCGACTGATCGCACTCCAGGTGAGCTGATGTTTGGCAGGAAGTTGCGTACGAAATTAAACGCAGCTATATCGGCTGCAGAAAACAACGACCCCCACCAACTGGAACGTCGCCTGGGTTATCAGTCATCCTACGAAAAACGGGCCACATCGCTGCGTCCTGGAACGTTGGTCAGGATAAAGGAGAGGCAAACACGGAAAGGAGAACCGGCACTGACCAGACCCATCAGAATTACTCGTGCGCTAGGGCCAGGAACTTATGAGTTAGCAGACGGCCGACGAGTCAACGCCAGATAGCTATATTCAGCACTTCAACCGAGGCGGTGTCCTGAAGCGAGGGCCACCGCAGTGAACCAATCGCTGAAGAGGGGGAGTAGTGTGGCAGCGCGTACGCGCGGGCCTTACCACGACCGCACTTCGTAGCTTGTGATTGGATGCCCGTCCGTTCGCGATCAATACCAGGGTTGTTTTGAATGTACTAAGTGTATGTACCATTGGCGTGAATAGAAGTTTGTGTTGCGTACCAGTAGAGTTCTGCTTCCTCGTTCGGGGCTTTGGTCGTGCTTGTTCAAGACCCAGCGTGCAGGGGACTAGTGTACGTGTAGACACAACACCCACATTGACCGTGCTAGGTTAATCATGTTCCCCCACTGACAATCCAGGTGAGCCGTTCGGTGGCAATGAGTCCTACTGGTGAAAGGTGGCGGTTAGCATGCGATGTATTGAGCAGATAGGAAGGTCGGATGGAAATGTTGGATGCATCTACGGAGGGTGAACCCAGGAGTGAGCATATTGGTGATCAGGTGGTCAGACGCTGTGCGGGCGAGACGAAGATATTTATGAGTTCAGTTTCGCACTAAGAATTTGTTTTATTCACTAAGTGCCCTTGTGTATCCGTCGGCTCCATTTTCCCTTGGATTAAAGTCACATCAATTTGGAATTCCGCATCTGGTACTGGAATGGATTAAATGAAATTATGGTGCATAAGCCATAGATAAGGCAACGAAAATAACAAACATAAATAGGAACAATCTCATGCTAGACCGACCGTTGCGCAATGAGAGAAGGTCGCCGCATCTGCTGCAAACAGCATAGCGGATTAGTGAGTAGTAGAGGGTTATTGGAATTTTGTAAAGATTTGTTACAGCTAGTCTAAGCAGGCAGCCACCACATATCCAGGTAAGCGGTAGATGGCCGTTGTGTCCTAATGGGGTTCGCCGGTAGCGTGTACCCGCCGGATTCGACTTCATGATCTTACTTTAACGAGCCAATGGCGTGTGCTATTGAGCGATGAATGGCGGCTGCGGACCGTCATGAGTGTTAACCAACTGCGATATAGCGCGGCTCATTATCCACTGTTATGGTTTCGGCTGACCTACCGATGACCTGCTGCTAGCGTGCACTCTGATCAGCCCGACTTCCCAAAGCAGGAGACCGGCGTACGGCTGGCAAGTATATTTTGCTTAACGTCCAACTAACGGTACATTCAATTTATGGCCAAATCAATAGCCCTCAGCATAAAACGCTCTCATTGGCTGGTTCCGTCCCATTAACACCTTCCCCCGCAAAAGTTGACATAAGACTTCATTTTTGGATCCAACTGCATTCTTACGACAGGTCTCCGTAGTCGATCAGTACAGCGCCGGGTCTGGACCTTCGGTTCCTCTGAGACTTCTGTGCGGGATGCATCCGAATTGCTTTGGGGATTAGATGGCATGTCGAAACTCTCTAGTAGAATATCTAACGGTAGTAACCGAGCGCTTGTGCCCGCAGGGATGCTAGTTGGTCGCAGTTGATTGGAATGCCTGGTCCAAATCAAATTACCCACATTAACCTCATATAGCACCTGTCCAATATTTCTCCGTATCGATCCTACCACCCATTGCGGGTTTCCCGCGCGATAGTCTCTTACTAGGACACGCTGTCCGGGGTAAAAGCGGCGTGCTTGAGTTCTGTGTCGCTCGTTGTAGTACTGCTCCATCCGAACGTTCCTTTCTTGCTCATTAGTACACCTCGGAGTTAGCAGGGAATTCACAGTACGGAGTTTTCTTCCCATTAGTGCTTCTGCCGGCGACAAATGGTTTGGTACTTGGGGATTTGAAGTTGATCTGTACACGAGCAAAAATGTATCAAGTATCTCCTGTGTGGTTCCTTCCCCCCGCATCTTTAGTAGTGATCGCTTAAACGTGTCGACGAAGCGCTCTGCTTGTCCATTTGACTGAGGGTGAAACGGTGGCGGCCGTAGATGCGTGATACCATGCTGTGCGCAGTATTCGGCAAATTGGGAAGAAGTGAACTGAGAACCATTGTCAGTGACCAAGGTTTCTGGTATTCCGTGTTGACTGAAAAGTCTCCTCAAAATGTTAATTGTTGCACCACTTGTCGCACGCTCCATACAGAAGACCTCAGGCCATTTACTATAGGAATCAACAACTATTAGGTACTGCTGACCGTTTAGGGGACCAAAGAAATCAGCGTGCACGCGTACCCACGGTTTTGTTGCCAACGGCCAGGAAGCTAAGTCAGCTTTTCTCGGTGCCTTACTAGCAAGCGCGCATCTGGGACATGACTTTACTAGTTGCTCGAGTTCCGAATCAATGTTTGGCCAGTAGACAAAACTCCGAGCAATGCTTTTCATTCTGTTAATTCCAGGATGTGCCCGATGAAATTGCTGAAGGACTCTTTGACGAAGTTCTTTGGGTATGACAATTCTCTCGGCCAAAAGTAAACACCCATTTACGATCGAAAGTTCGTCCTTTCTCCGAGAGAGAATTTGTAGCTCTCCGGATAGAGGATCACTTGGCCACTGCGTAGTGTGAAATTTGATTACCTGGCGCAAGAGGGGATCTCGCACAGTTGCGTCACGTACCATGTCGAACGTCACGGGAAGCTTACTAAAATTCTCCATCAAGACCTGGTTGACCTCTGATTCAAGGGAGATTGCTGCAATTATAGATTCTTCCTGCTGATGCTGTTGTAGCTCCAATAACCGGGAAAGTGCGTCTGCTTGACCTATGTCCTTTGTAGCCGTGTACTTCACCGCAAAATCATAGGCGAGTAAGGCCGTGGCCCAACGCTGCAGTCTGTTCGCGGTATAAACGGGTATACCGGACTTTGATCCAAATATGGCTAGGAGTGGTTTATGGTCGGTAAGCAGGGTAAACCTCCTGCCATACAACAATTTGTGAAATTTCTTTATTGCAAAGACTATCGCTAATGCCTCTTTCTCTATCTGCCCGTAATTCTTTTCGGCTGGCGACAGTGATCGAGCTGCGTGTGCGATCGCTTTTTCCGATCCGTCAGCAAACTTATGAGAGATAACTGCACCCACGCCATACTTCGAAGCGTCTGCCGCCACCACGATTTCAAGTGTAGGGTCGTAATGTGTCAGCATAAGGTCAGAACACAGCATTCGCTTCACCTCCTCAAAGGACTTCTGACAATCTTTGGACCAGTGCCAACGTTTGTCCTTGGTGAGTAACTCATTGAGTGGTCCACGCACGCTGTGCATATGTGGCAGAAATTGACTGTAATGACTGACGAGTCTTAAGAAGGACCTCAGAGTAGGCACATCTTTGGGAGGTGGCATCTTTTTTATAGCATCAATGTTTGACGGATCTGGACGTCTACCGTTCTTGTCAATTATGAAGCCAAGAAAATTAATGGAGTCCATGAAAAACGTGCACTTTTCTGGGCGAAGTCTAAATCCGTACTCTTGTATGCGATCAAGTACTAAGTGCAGCTTTCTGAAAAGGTCATCTGGGTTAGTTCCGACGACAATGATATCGTCCAAATATGCGGCAGCACCATCTACATCTGTTAGCATAGTATCCATGATTTGCTGAAAAATTGCTGGCGCGGACTTAACTCCGAATGGAAGTCGATGATACTGATACAAACCTCGGTGCGTATTTATCGTCAGTAATTCGCTAGAAGCTTCATCAACTTCTATTTGTAAGTACGCATCCGATAGATTTAGCTTGGCAAAACACTGACCCCCATTTAGTATCGAGAACAAATCATCTGGGACTGGCAGAGGATACTGATGCGTGTTTAACGCTTCATTCAGCCCAGTAGAAAAGTCGGCACATATTCGGATCTGGCCGTTCGGCTTCTTGACAACCACAATTGGAGCCGCCCAAGAAGAGTAGTTCACTGCATAGATAACCCCAAGTTTCTCCAAACGATCAAGTTCCTGGTCAACAATTGGGACTGCTGCGTAAGGTACTGGCCGCTTTGCACGGAAAACAGGAACAGCATCGGGTTTTAAGGACAATGAGGCTTGCAACTTTGTACACTTACCAAGTCCTTCACGGAAAACAGGTGCATATTTCTCTCGAATTTGTTCGATTGCCATTGCCTTGGGGACTTTTGGTTTGTGTAAGTGTACACTTGCACAGATTTGATTAATGGGAACATCTAAGAGGTTGAATCGCTCAATCCAGTCTAATCCAAGGAGGTTCAAATTCTTGTGTGTTGTGACGAAAATAGTTCCCCAAGCGGTGAAGTTGGCAAAGCGACACTCACATTCAATCTGACCGATCAAGTTTAGACTCGTACCTGATGCACTCTTCGCTTTATGGTTAGTTGGTTTAATGTCAGGTGAACCGATAGCTTTCCATAAGTTTTCCGTAATGACTGTAATATCGGAAGCCGTATCAATCTGCAGACGCGCTACTCTTCCGTTGATGGTAATAGTGACGAACTTTCTTCTATCTTTAACATCGTCCGTATAGTTAGCGTATACTCTTGTTGCGAACCTTCGGTAACCTGCTTTTCGAGTATCACATGACGATCTAAATGACGTTTTGAATCTGCAGTGGGTCTCCTTGTGCCCCCGTCTAAAGCACCTTTGACAAACATGTTTGCTGAAAGGACACCATCTCACAAAATGCCATCCTCCGCATTGCCAGCAAGGTGATGGGGGTTTGGATTGTGGATATCTGCTAGGTTGAGCGGTCGGTGGGTTGTTTCCTGAAATTTGTTGGACAGATATATCTGCGGAATGTGCTCTCGAATCTTCCAACATAGCCGTATCGTGCTTTAAATTCATGATTCTTTGGGCTTCAGCAATGGCGTTTTGTAATGTAACATCTGTGTCGCGTTCCAACATACCAAGTATTCTCGTTCGTATCTCGGCGTCTTTTGGGGACTGTAGACTGCATACTAGTATCAAACACTCGAACTGGTCTTCCGTGAGCGACTTCAGTTTGAATTTCTGGCATTCACGTTTGACTATCGCCGCGTGAGCAATAAGACTGTCATTGTCCTTTTTGCATAGCTTTAGACAATTGTATCGGTTAGTGAAAAGAGACGACTGGTCTCCAAACAACGCTGTGAGTCGAGCAACTGTATCATCAAAGCTGAAATCATGCGCGTTGTTTGGCAAAATGTAGTTAATGTATCTGTCATGTTCAATCGTTCCGAGTTTTTGTAACAAAAGGCGAACTTTAGATGCATCATCGAGACCTGACATCTCTGCCCTGAAAACATCTTCATAGCGCCTGAACCACGCATCGAATATTAATCCTGAGTCAGGATCGAATATGAACTCATTAACACTACTGATCATCGCATCCGCCGAAGGTTTCCCATTGTTCTGAACGACCGTAGGCTGCACAGATAACATTTGGGTGAGGGTTTCAATCATACGCAGCTGTGCTGTTTCAAATTGCTGCTGTTGCTGCAACAAAATGACTTTCAGGTCTTCCGCTGAAATTGACATCTTGATCCACTACCTTCCGTCGCCAAAAATATATGTTTATGACAAGTAGTGATTTCCAACGAATTTTGGTAGCTTTTCGGACTACGCGAAAATCCAAAATACATAAATCTGTCTCACCGTTGTCTCGGCGGTATCTGAGTTCATTAACCGCTTGTTCCGTTTTCACTCCATCATCCAGGGAAAGATCTCGCACCACATAAAATGTTTCATTTTTTAAGACGCGGAGTTCGTCGAAGAATGCGACAGGCCTCGTCATCATTTTGACGTACGATTTTAAGTGGGTGGGCGTCCTCGCGGTATATTCAGCCCGCGCGCGACTGATGGTGGTCGCGCGGCAGCGAAGCGCCGTTACGGCGTACAGCTGACACATTATTATTATTATTATTTATTATTACGATTTTAAGTGCACAAACATTTGAGAAGTCCTCCTGTTTCTTGTCGATGCGGAAAGCTGAAACGATGTTGATTCCCTGTTCTCCTTCATCGAACAGTAAAGAGATCATCCGTTGTAGGAACTCCTGGTCATCTACAATCCTTTCCGCTGGGGTGGCCTTGGTGGACTCGACTGCATTCACCATGATAAGGCAGCGGTCGTTAGATGGCGATTTGGTATTCTCATGGATCTTCGGCTTCAGAACAGGCGCGCCATCTTTAAGCAGTTTCTCCAGTTGAGAGACTCTAACGAGCACTAAATTCAATTGCGATTGAGGTGATGACGACTTGGATTTTAGCCTAACTCCTGCCTTGCTTTTACGTTCAACATTTCGTACATGTACCTTCACCACTTCTGCGTACATCTTGATCTCAAGCTCTTCGTTCTGGTCAGCAACCGCCGGCGTCTCTGTAGGTGAGGTGAACGGTGCTCGACTATGCTTACCCGTTGGGGTAACTGCGCCAGAAGCACATGAGATAAGGCAAGGCGTTGGTAGCGAGACAGCAGCGATGTTCATCTCAGCTTGAGCAGGAGAGGTGAGTAGACTGAACACAGGCAGTCCGTCAAGACATCGTCTGTTGCTTATAGTAACGCGGCACAAATCGCAAAAGAAACCCAAGCCCGGAACTTTGGATCGCAGGAGAAATTCGTACAACTCTTGGCCGACTCCACAGCAAGCTATGTGGGTCCACCCATCTCAGATGGTGCACTGCAAGGCTTTAAAGCACGAGGTAACTCCTTTAAAACATGACAAAAATTTTGACGTCATGGCAGGTAAGTCCAAATAGTAAGCGGATGAGTCTCCAAAACAACCTTGATTCATCTTCCTTCTAGCAAAGTACTCCAAGGAATCCTGGTGACATCGCTTTTCTGGGGGAAAACTCGCAGTTTGTTTAAAACACTGTACCGCTTCATCATCATCATCATTATACACGTTAGCTGCAGGTGGAAAACACCTCAGCTATTGTGCCGCAATGCGAAGGACAAGAAGGAAAAAACAGTGGCACGCCGGCTGAGTCCCCGGTAACTGATGGACATCGTTCCGGAGAGCTAACAGCCGGCTATCGTACCGCAAAAAGTTGTTATACCTAACGGATGCGATCATGATTGGAGGGGGAGGCTAAGCAGGAGGGGGATGGACAAAGGAACTCACAACACAAACGTCACTGGGGCTGGCTCCTGGCCATATCAGCAAGTGTGTCTAAGCACACGTGTTCATCATCCTTAGGACCCCAGCCAGGCAGTCGGGATGCGCCCACTTCGAAGTGGGGGTTTTCATCTCTCTCGACCAAGTCATCGCTTAGCCTCCCCTCCTCCTCTTCCAACCGCACCCCCGGCGCGCAAACAATGCACGTCGCGGAAGTCGGTGTGCTGACATGCGCAACACCTGGCCCTGCCGTCGGAGCCTAATGCATGATATAATGATGCTGGACGGTTCATTCGCTTTTCTTGCACCAAATACTCGACGCCGAACACGCTCATTACTTACGCGGTGCTCCCACCAGACATGAGCTAAGCTGCGAACGCATTGGTGATCGAATGTGACTAGCCACTTTATGTCTGTCGACCTGATGGGCCAGGTTTCACAACCATATAGGAGAGTTGAACGAACGGCTGCGTTATAAACTCTGCCCTTCAGGGCGAGTGTAATGTCCCGTCTGCGCCACAGGTGGCGGAGGTTGGCAAAAGCACCTCGAGCTTTTGCTATACGGTTCGCAATCTCAGCTTCAATTCCACGGGCACTAATATAGCTTCCCAGGTACTTGAAACCCTGAACAACTAGCTGATCACCACTAAGCATTAGCGCAGGGTTGGGTCCTTGCCAATCTTGGAGAAGTACTTTGCATTTCGATGGAGCAAAGCATAGCCCAAAACGATTGACAGCCAGTGCTAATCGGTCCAGTGCTGTTTGGCATGTTTGGGAGCTGTCACAGATTAGGGCAATGTCGTCCGCGTACTCTAAGTCAAGAAGTCGCTCACCAGGAAGTAACTCTACACCTTCTAGGTCGTGTCCAGCGAACGCTGTTTCCATAACTTCATCAACAGCGAAGTTAACGAGGAAAGGTGACAGCGGGCAACCTTGTCTCACACCGCTGATGATACTGAAGGGTGGCGATAGTTTGCCATAAACCCTGACTTTGTCCGAACTATGCGCGTAAAGCGCTTCGATTATGTTTACATATTTATCAGGCACACCTTTCCTCAGCAGACAGTCCTAAAGGACACGTTTATCGACTGAGTCGAAGGCACCTTTTATGTCAAGCAATACGACAATATTGGGTCGCCAATAAACATGGCGGTGCTCCAAAAATGGACTCAAGATGAAGATGGGGTCGTTGCAGCCCCGATCTCGACGAAACCCGGCTTGCTTTTCACGAACTTGGCTTTCACGAGTGCCAGTCATTCTGGAGAATGCCAGACGCAAACAATTTAGGGGAAATCGAAATCAGACTGATCCCTCTATGATTGCTGCTTTCCGAACTCGAGTCTCCCTTGAAAATTGGGACAATGACGGAGCGGTTCCAGTCTGTCGGAACAGTCTCCTGCTCCAAAAGTTTCACTAGCAACTCGTGTAAATCATCTATTAGAGCAGATCCCCCGAATTTGAAGAGTTGGGGCAATTCTATCTGCCCCTGCGACCTTTTGCAATTTCAACAGCCTAATCTCACCTTCGACCTCTGCGCGTGAGGGCGGATCCAAAGAGGGCCCAGGGAGAAGGGCGCTCAATGCCTGAAAAATTAACCGACAATTCAAGTTGGTTAAATTGCCTTGCAAAGTGTTCGGCCCAACGCTGCAAGCGTTTTGATAGGCTGTGGATCGGCTGCCCACACTCGTCGCATATGTTCTCGCTAACACCAGGTCTGCCGCTGCCTGTTTCCCGTATCAGACGGAATAACGTACGATGATTGCCAATGGTCATCATCATCATCATTATACACGTTAGCTAGAGGCGGGAAACACCTCAGCAGCTGTGCCGCAATACATAGAAAAGGAGAAAGAATGCAACTGGTACAAGCCAGCTGAGCTACCGGTAACGGATGGGCATCGTTCCGATAAGCTACCAGCCGACTACTGTGCAAAATTATATAAGGCTAAATAGTGAGATCGTGGTTAAAGGGGGAGACTTAGAGGAATGGGGTGGGACAAATAAACTCACAGCACGAACGCCACTGAGGTCGGCTCCTAGCCATATCAGCAAGTGTATCTAGCCAAACGTGTTCATCGTCTTTCGGACCCCAACCAGGGAGCCGAGACGCCCCAACCGAGGCCAGCTCCGAAGTGAGTGCTTTCATTCCTCTCGACCAAGTCATCGCTTGGCCACCCGCTCGTCTTCCATCCACACCCCCGGCGCACAAACAACACATGTCGCGGGAGTCGGTGGGCTAGCATGCGTAACACGTGGCCCTGCTATCGGAGCCTGGTGCGTGAAATGACGGTGCTGAGCGGATCACTACCTTTTCCTGTGCTGTAAACAAGGCGTCGAACACGCTCGTTGCTAACTCGGTGTTCCCACCAGATGTGAGCTGAATTGCCAAGACACTGGTGATCGAACCTAACTAGCCTCTTCAGGTCCGCTGCTCTAAGGTGCCAGGTTTCACAACCGTAAAGTAGGCTCCAAAGTATCGCTGCATTGTACACTCTACTCCTCAGGGGGAGAGTGATGTCGCGCCGGCGGCATAAGTGGCAAAGGTTAGCAAAAGCGCCTCGAGCTTTTGCTATACGGTTCATGATCTCATCTTCAATCCCACGGGCGCTGATACAACTTCCCAGGTAGTTGAATTTTTGAACAACTTCTAGTTGATCTCTACCAAGGGTCAGCGAAGGAGGCGGTCCAGACCAATCTTGGAGGAACGCTTTACACTTCGTTGGTGCGAAACAAAGCCCGAAGTGACGGACAACCGGTGCTAATCTGTCCAGTGCCGTTTGACACATTTGTGAGCTGTCGCAGATTTGGGAAATGTCATCAGTATACTCTAAGCCAAGCAATCGTTCTCCTGGGAGCAGATCCACGCCTTCTAAGTCGTGTCCTGTAAACGCGATTTCCATGACTTCATCAATAGCGAAGTTAAAAAGGAAAGATGATAGCGAGCATCCTTGTCGCATACCGCTGGAGATAATAAAGGGCGACGACAGTTTGCCGTAAGCCCTTACTCTGCCCGAGCTACGCGCGTATAATGCTCGGATAATATTTACATATTTCCCAGGTACACCTTTCCTGAGTAGGCAGTCCCAAAGTGAACGTCTGTCCACCGAATCGAATGCACCTTTGATATCGTGGAACTCGACAACGGTGGGCCGACAGTATATGTGACGGTGATTACCAACGGCAGCGGCTGTTTCCATCTCATAGGCGCGATGAGACCACCAGGCTTCGGGATCTTTTTTCAGCCTAGCACGTAGTTTTGCCCTGAGATTTTTGCGAGCCTCATTGTATTCGCTTTCAGTCGGAATACATCAGCGAGCATCCAGAAGTTTAAAAGACTGTGTAGAGACCCAATGTCCAGTTTGACAATTTGATTTGCCACATGAAGACATGACTGCTGATAGTAACGTTTGAGGAATATGCGACCAGTGATCTTCGACGATGTTCGGTGGGCGCTTACTCAGCCCGCATGTCAGCACACTTTGACACACATTCAGAACACCTAGCTTCGCCAGCTGGCTGGTGTCAATCCGTTCACCTCGACGTTGCGGACGTCCACCGCAACGCACTCGGAGGTCGGCGCAGACAAGTGCGAGGTCAGAGTCCACGCTCGTGCTACAAATCGAGCGACAGTTGTGGACACAGCCTCTCCAGCAGTAACTGATCGCGATATGATCGATTTGCGTCCATGACTGGCCCGATGCTAGTGGCCTCCAAGTCGCGCTTCTGCGGCTGCTGTGTCGAAAGTTTGTGCTCGCGATAAAGAGACGAGAATCTTCACACAGCTGTAGCAATCGCTCACCGTTATCATTACGGAAGCCTACACCATGTTGGTCGCCCAAATGTCGCACATCAGAGGACAATTTTCCTACTTGGGCGTTTAGATCGCTAGCCAAAAGCGCAGTATCCGCGCTTCTTCTGTAAAGAAGGAGATCGTGAAGTTGCTGCTAGCAATCATCTTTTACCGAATCAGTTCTACGGTTTGTAGGGGCGTAGGCCGCAATGACAAACAGGCACCGTTTGTTCCCGCGCGACGTCGTGACATGGAAGGAACCAGCTAATCTAACGGCGCACATCCGACTGTTGACTGGGTTTTATTCGATCAGGGCAGCTTCAGCCAGGGGACTCAAAACAATGCTGACGCCAGCTTGACCGGCATTTGAAGCTGCATCATGGTAAGACATGCGCAATGAGAATGTTGCGCCAGTGTCGCATGTGGGGGATCGCAGAGTAACCACGGAGCTGGAGTCTTGTAGGTGGGTTTCTGATAAACAGCAAATGTCGATCGATAGTGTCGCTAATGTGCGGGCAGGTGCTGCCTGTTGGCCAGTCTGTCGCAAAGAGCGCACGTTGAGGCATGCCAGTCTTAGCGAGACGCGAGGACTCTACGGAAACAGATGAGCTGATGTTCTTCGCTTGGTTGAACATGGACTTGTCGACTGGATTGGAGCGGCACCCTGTTACTGTGAGCTGTAACTAGAAGACAAGCGACTATTGAAGCAAGGTGGGGGAGGACAAACAATTGAGGGATTGAAAAGGGGAGATAAAAGTAAAGTTGGAGCGGGACGATAAGGATAAAGAAGCGCAAGAAGGGGGATAAGAAGACGGGAGGGCCTGAGCAGTAGCACCATACCCCTATCCACCCTGCTCGATGGAGTAGATAGGGAGCTGTTGACTATCCTCTTCAACGGCCAGCGCATCAAGAAATTGTTAAAGGTTCATTGTATTGCGTAGGTAGAATACTCTCAGATTGTCCAGGCCTAGAAAGGAGAACGACTAGGGTTCTCAACCATAGCCTTTGGTTCAAACCTTACCGCAAGGCAGCGGAGTTTTGGCACTAGATTACAGAGAGCCCGTTTTATGGAATAAGGAGCCACCCACATTCCAACCCCCAACCTGGAGGATCAGGAGGCTGAGTTTGTCTGGCCACTAACCATTCACCAATCTGGTATGAGTAGCTCTGAAGTTGCGAAATAGCACCACCCAATATAGCTCAATCGATCTCCGAGGCACGCCAACCATCGTATCACGGTAAGGTCCAGCCTCATTGCGATAGAGGCATCTAACTACGGCCTGTGTTTTGATCCATCCAAGTGTAAAGCTTTGCTCCAGGATTGGCAGGCTCCTGTGCCTACGCTCACCATTTCGGGTGTCAGCCTGGAGCTGGTTAACAGCTTTACTTACCTCGGAGTTGCATTACGGCTGGTGGCGGTATTTGTGGTGAAATTTCACAATGAATTGCCAAAGCTCGCCTTGCATTTAATAACCTGAGACACTTGTGGCGTCGTCTCGATGTCACTCTCAAGCTCGATGGCCGAGTATACAATGCCACAGTCCGTGCTGTCCTACTGTACGGCTGCGAGACCTGTCCTCTTCGATCGGAAGATTTGAGATGACTGTCTACTTTCGACAACCGCTGCTTGCGTTCGAATGCTCGCGTATGGTGACAGCACCATGTGAGCAACGCGGAAGTTAGAAGTAGAATCATGGGAGCGGACAGTCCTTGTCTCCAGAGGATAATCATCCAGCACCAATTGCGTTGGCTTGTTCACCTATTGGGCATGCCGGTTCACCGCCTTCTACGTCGCGCATTATTTGTGCTTCTTGGACGCGAATGGAGAAAGAGCCGCGGCGGACAACCGATGACCTAGAAAACGAGTATGAGGATTTTACTTTCGGATCTAGCGTCAGTTGGATCCGTGCGCCTCCCAGCCTGGGGACAACGTGAAGCGGATTCCCTATGGTTGGATGTATTGGAAGATACGGCCCGCAATAGGAGTCAGTGGCGTCAATGCTGTTTTACCATCTCTACATCCTGTGCTTTTTAATGTTGAACAAAACATGAAAGCAATATGATCTCAAAACGGTGTGTGTGCAACTGAAAAACAAACCTTTTTCTAACGTTTCACTATCTTTCCTTGAACATTATATTCTCCTTTACCTACCATCATGGTTCGGATAGCACATTTGTCTGTTTACAGACTTGTGTGTAAATATATATAATAAATGTATTCTAGGTATGCCATCTCTCATCCCATCGAAGTCGAACGAAAATACGACTTTGATGTCGTTCGCGAATATGTGTGGCGTACTCCAGTGAAAGACTTGGAAGATGATGTCGTTAACGTAAAGTAAAAGGAGTATGGGGCCAAAGACACTCCCTTGGGAGACTCCACTAGTGACCGGTTTTCGGGAAGACACGTTTTCGATTTGATACGTAGGATTTGAACCAGGAGAGCAGCCTTCCGGCGATATCAAAAGAGGCGAGTTTGGTCAGTACTTTCAGTTGAGGAACACGGTCGAATGCTTTCTTCATGCCTAGGAAGATGACGACAACTTTATTCCCTAAATTTATCGTGTCTGTGACGTTTAAAAACTCAAGCAAACATTTCTGGCAGGATTTCGCGGACAGAAACCCGTGTTGAAATTTATTAATATAATTTCAAGGCAACAAAAGTTGATGATGACCTCTTTTACCAGTCTTTTCATCACTCGTGTTGCGGTGGGTGTATGGCTGATAGGACGATAATTGTCTGTGTCCAGACGCGATCCTCGTTTGTGTCTTGGTAGGACTACAACGTGCTTCCAGGCAGTGGGGAAGGTATGGGTTATCAAGGAGAGAGTAACTAGATTAAGAAGGAGAACTGGAATGTCGGGGCCTCCTAAGATCAGCACGACGGATGGAACACCATCGGGACCGGGGTATTGAGATAGTTTAAGTGTACGAATAGCTCGCATGACTGCGCGTAGGTTAGATTCGATGCTATTCAGCTTATGCTCGGTGAGCTGTGTTGTGAGCGATGCCGCCGAATCGGTGACCGAAAAAGAGTCGCAAAACTGCTTGTTGATATAATCACAAGATTGTGCGGGGTTATTAATAAGTTTGGCATCAGGAAGTGATAATGAGGCAATTGTTGGAGCTCTGTTGCTTGTTCTGCGCTTCACCAATTGGGTGAGTGTATTACCTTCGTTGTTGTTAGTCCTGAGTACAATGTGCTCCGCAGATATAACAAACGTGGTTTGTAGGTTTCTCCACGTTGTTACTATGTCGTTCATGCGCATTATTAGGTGGAAATCCTTTGTATCGTTGTAGATGGGACGCATTTTTCTCAGTTTTAGGACTGTGCGTCAGCAACACCCTTCCGTTTCGTCGGTTTCTTCATGTTCTGCTTAGGCTAGACCACGTCTAGGCAGAACATAATGTGCTTATACATCTCTTGGGCCGTCATATCTGTATCTGCTGCCAGAAAGAAGGCATCCCAGTTAAGAGATTGTAGAAGAGTGGAGAAGCTTTCCCAATCGATGCGTTGAAGAGGACGGAAGAAGCCACTGGGGAGAGGTTGTATTGCTCAATAGTGTGCAGTCTGAATTTCAGCTTCACTGCCTTTTGATCACTACCAAGGAGGTTGTCAAGCACACAAACTTGTGCGTGGTTGATGCCTTTCATGAATATTAAGTCTAGGATGTGAGATTTCCTTCAGGTACAAAAGATAAGGTCGACAAACGCTCTGTATTTGGGAGGTGAAGACTGGATAGACCACTCAGTGTGTGGCGTATTAGTCACCACCGATTATCTTAAGGCGCATAGGTAACAGTGAAATTTTGGTCAATAGGTCGACTGTTTTGTTAATTTCAGCTGAGGTGTGCTCGAATGTAGACGTAGCCAATGAGGAGGGCAAGATGTTCGCCATAATCTTGAATCCAAATAGGATCTCCTGGGTTACCCAAAGTTATGACGTAGAAGGAGGATGCATGAAGGGCTTCGCTGACATAGCTAAGGCATCCTCCACCCCGTCGCTTATCGCGTCATCTTCAGAATGAAGAGTATCCAGGTATTTGGATGGATAAGTCAAACGAACAGGCAGAGGACCGGCTGTGATTTGGAAATAGTAACAAGTGGGCCCGGAGGTGAATCTTTTGATTACTAGACCTGGCGTTGATGATAAGCCTGTTATGGCTCCCCAGCTTACTAGGACCGTCGAGGTGGGATGCAGTAGGGAGTGTTGGGACACCTCTTGGTGGATAGTTATCGATTGGATTACTGAAATCGTGTGAACCGTCCCGCAGCAGCACGGGCGAGCTAGAATGTGGTAGGGGGCTTGTTGACATGCATGCTTGAGATGTATGCCGAGGGGGAGGAATATGGAGCTAACTACTGATGTACATGAGCTGAGTGATCGGGACCAAAGTCGGTCGTGAGGTTAGCGTTTAGTGGAGCCGTCCAAATACCGGGGTTAGAATGGTTGGCATCAGTTGCAACATGTCAAAGAATCGAGTCAGGTGGTAGAGAGCCGCTACTTGACCCTCGTGAGCTTGGAGAGGAAGCGTGCAACTTGCGGCGTTTCATAAAAAAGGGACCGCGGAAGGTGTCGGCGTGATTCACGGTACGGCGGTGTGTTGCTGACAGTGTGCTGACTGGCGTGGTAGAATTGGCGGATGGGGGAGCGCGGAGAATGCGCGATTCATCCGTTCGTTATGCCCATGTGGATTTTGCCCTGGTGGTGTAGTTGTTCGGCCGGGAGTGTATCGAGTTTCACGCAGGGTCTGGAGACGCACGGCGGGGCTTTGGCTTCTGAGTAAGTAGTTTTTACGTTGCGGCTGCTCAATCCTGACTGTCGCTGTAAGAGACTTCGCTTCGTACCGAGGGGTGAAGACCTAATTGTGCCCGGATGAGTTATCTTGGCTGTATTTGTATACTTGGTTTGGACGGCATATCTAATTGGGCTTTGCCCACGCAGCATTGCAGTTCGGCCGGTAGTGTTACGAAGTGTATGCGGGGTCTGGTTACGTATTGCGGGGTTTGGGGTTCTAAGTAGGTAATTCTTACTTTGCGGTCGCTCAGTCCTGGTTGTCGCTGTAATAGACTTAACTTCCTAACGATGCGGTGAAGACCAACTTATGTTCGGACGATTTGTCTTGCCTGTATTCGCATGCTTGATTCGATTGACGCATCTATTTGGATTTTAGCAGTGCGGCATTGCAAATCGGCCGGCAGTGTAGGGGGTTTGGGCGTAGTCCATTTACCCGTTGTGGAGCTAGGGGTTATGAGGAGGTACTTAAAATTTGGTTAGTCATTCTTGGCTGTCGCTGTACTGGACTTCGACCCGAAACCAGTAGTCTGGGACGTGGTTTATTTGCTAAACGCGGGGTGTTCCCTTGGCTGTTTTGGTGCGTTTGGGCCTTGATTGCTATATCTTTGTGGTTTTGAAGGGACCCAAGGGGACAAAGTTATCAAACACCGTGAGTTTAGGCATCTGGGCTTTGGCACCGTGTCCGGGTCAAGCTGCGCGAAATCTTTTACGATACTGGAAAACGGACTATATGATGATAAGAAACCCATTCCGTCGAGTTCGGTGTCTGTATCAAGTACGTCAGACAGGCTGTTGGACTTTTCGCTGCATTCTCTCCTGTCCATGGTTGCATTCAAGGTGGCCGTAACTTTTGCCTGACCTGTATCTACGGGTACCTCTATTGCGGTCAGATCTAACTGTCGTGACAAGTCCATGTCAACGTTGTAAGCCATTGATAAGCATGCTCTGGGAGTTGCGTTCATTTACATACTAGTTAATTGCTTGACCGATATTAACTAAATAAATAAACGATTTATTCTCGACAATGCGAGACACGCCTTCAAATGCACGATCATGGTGATACAAACGCGTAACGTCAGTAATGGCACAGAAATGTTAAGATTTAGCCAGTATATACCGCCTATGTGTGTGTATGTGTAGTATTTATGCGGGTGCTTGTGTAAGTAATCGTGTTATGTGAATGTTTTAGTATTAAGTAACGGAGATGGCCCGTGTGGGAAACTGTCGTGTTCGATCCATTTCAAGCGTGGGTGTGGTCTGTTGCAGTCCTTGAAGCCGCCGTCATGGCTGATTGTCGCGTGTCCTTAACTGCGTGAGTCGTTCCAGACTCCTGCATACTTCGAATTCTCTGGCCTGGGGTTCAAGTTTCCCTGGGTGTTTTGAAGTCAAGGCATAATTAGTGGAAATAACACTTGAGACTAGAGAAACAACTTTGTTAGCCGAAACACAAAGCAATGCTTGTGCTTAGACTTGATGTTGACTTGCTGCAATCAGAATGGGCATGATGCTGTTGGCAGCGAGTGACCACTAGATGATCACAGCATGCCTAACGCTGCCGCTGCCTCATTCGCGTTCATTGGAGCCATCCTACAACTACTGGAAACCAGACTTTGATAGTCTTGCTCGAGATGTTAGTCGTTGATGCAGGATTCATTTATTAAAACCAGTTAGTCTATTACAAAGTGCGAGCAATACTGTTATACACTCGATTTTTGCTCCCCAGGTATCGGCAACGCCACATAGGTTCGACATGCAGTGTGATCAGTTGATTCGACGATGACGCGTATTATGGATTAACATTCCGACACTACCGACAATTACGAGGCATACAAGAGGCGGCCTAGTATCAAGCAGAGTGGAAGCACAAAATGCTTTGACATTTCGAGGAGTCTTTAACTGTGGTGAAGACTCCCAAGTGGACTTGCTTCAATCGGTGCATGCAACTTGCAGGTGACGTAGCTGCGCTATTGGGCTCTGACGCACAGCCACTAACCTCTAGCACTGAGCATGTGTTCGCATTGGAGGCGCAGTTCTCCACCTATTCGCAAATGACCAGGCTTCTGTGCTAAGCTCGACGTTTATCACACGTCCCGAGCTCAATAACACGGGTTAGTTTAGATGGACGTTATCTACTCACCGGTCTTGACGGCACGAAGCTTGCCGATCGGTAGCCATCTTGCTTTCCATGTTTTACGTCTCCCTATACAAATCACGTTTATAGGGTGTAAGTGTGCTGATGATGTGCTGGGATATATGGGCCCACTATCTAGGATTCCTCACTACTTCAACGCGGGTTGGAAGATCTGATAGAATGCTCTTCATCCAGATCACTTACGCTTAATGCTTCTGCATGCGGTGATGTAATCTTTCTTTTCTCCGCGGCGATAAGTTGCAGTCCCACATAGATTTCTCCCCCACAGTTACTGTGAATAAAACTCTATTCCACCGTCAAGTATCTCGATCTTTTCTCATCCCAGAACCTTAGTTGGTCCAGGCATGTCTGCAAAACTTTTCAGAAAGTCAGAAAACTTTCTTTTTATGCCTTCAGACTCAAGGCGCTTTCAGTACCTCGTACTTTAATATTCAGGTGCGATCTCTTGCATTATTGCCCATTGGTCATACTGCTCTCCTGTCATTTTCCATGGACTGCTTCAGAAGGACTACATCTTGTTGGTGCGATCTATAACGCGCATTTCTAGATGCAGCGACCTGTCTAGAGATTCTTAAGTTCCTATGATCATTTCTAGACATCTTGATGCCTGCAATGCTTTTTCTTCTAAGATACTAACTGACCGATTTCATTCACTTCACAATGATCTTGCCAAAACGCGCTCTTTTTCTTCTACTCATTCGAAATTCCGAATTTTATTCTCCCGCACGTCATCGTATCGTAATACTGTTTTGCTTTATCTCTCACGTCTGCTTGTTGACCCAGCGAAAGTCATTAACATGCTGCGCCAACGGTTGTTGGAGTAACAGTTATTCGTTTTTCCCATTTTCTCCCCAAGCATGTATATTAATATTATTATCTAGGTGCCCCCACTAGTGTTCTAAATACTGAAAATGAACCCATTAGAGTTCATAAAGCTTATTTTGACTTGACTTGCTTTTTAACTGGTCGCTGTTTAAAGGTCCATTGTTTAGCGCCTGGAACTACTCAGTAGTAAAGCCAAGCAGGATAAGTGGCGGCTGGCCGATTTGTCTGACTGCTGTTTTGTCTGGGGTGCTTGTGATGGTCGTGAAGGAGTTTGCGCTGTAGCTGCTGGGATGAAAAAACCTCATGACGCTGGCACAGCACAGTTTCATAAAAGGACGCTGATACATCACCAGCCTCCTGGGTATGAAACATGAATGTTTACAAGCGCGGAGTGTATATATATATATATATATATATATATATATATATATATATTGATCATCCTCTGTGTACAGATATTGTGCCATCGGGACCATGGTGGAATAGGAAAACAGGGTTAGAGTAAAAGAAGAAAGGAAAAACAATTTTTTTTCATTTTTTCCACTCACCGTTTTTGGGAATTTTGATGTTTTTTATTTGGGGTGGGAAGGGGAATCACCGCAACGTGCAGATATACACGCTCACCACTGAGTTCGGTTTTGAGCCACTACTTTCAAAGTTTCTAACTAACTGCACTCAGCATCCTTGGGACCCCATCCAGGGAGTCGGAATGCACCAAGCGTGGCCAGCTTCTCTGTCAGCTTTTTCATCCTGCTCCTCCAAGTTGTAGGCTGTCTATCGTACCACCTCCTCCAGCCTTGTCCAGCGACCGCGAACAAGACACGATGCGGAAGACGCTGGACGGGCATACGCAGTACGTGTCCGAGCCATCGTGGTTGGCGCAGCGAGACAAGCGTCTCGAGGGAGTGGCTGTCTTCACCCAAGACGCGCTGTCTGACTTCAGCATTGGTTACGTGGTTCAGCCACCACACACGGGCGATGGCCCGCAAGCAACGGTTCTCGAAGATAGACAGTCGACGTAGTTCATCGGTACAAGCAGGCCAAGTCTCGCAACCGTACAGCGCGGACAGTAGCACTGTAAACTCGTCCTTTGATCTAGAGACGGATGTCATGGCGGCGCCATAAATGCCTCAGCCTGGAGAAGGCGAGAGGAGCTCTTGAGATACGCATCGAAATCTCGTTTCCAACAGTCCCACCAACAGTTATGCATCTTCCCAGGTAGACAAAACTCTGTACTACTTTTAACCTTTCCCCATCGACAGTGAGTGCTTTGCACTTGGATGGTGAAAAGTGCATGCCATACTTCTACGCTTCAGTCCCCAGGCGGCTAAGTGCCAGTTGGACAGCCTGCGGACCGTCACCGAACAAAACGATATCATCAGCGTAATCCAAGTCTACCACCTGACTACCTGAGAGAAGCTCAAGGCTAGCGTTCTGCAAGTCTTCTAGAGCATTTTGAGGACATCCTCAATGGCAAAGTTGCAGAGGAATGGAGAGCTAGGGCATCCTTGTCGTACCCCACTGGTGACAACAAAGAAAGACAAAAGCTTGCCATAAGCCCTAACTCTACCCGAGGTCAGACTATACAGAGCACGCAGAATTGGAACGAACTTGCCGGGAATACTATTCCTCAACAGCCAGTGTCACAATGCAGCCCTGTCGACAGAATCGAAGGCAACATGGATATCCAGGAACACGACATCCGTTGGCTTTTGCTACACATGGCGAAGTTCGAGAATCTGACGGAGTTTGAAAATCTGATCGATGCAGCCGCGACCAGGGCGGAACCCAGCCTGTTCTTCTCGCTGTATTGATTCACGCGTTGGGGATAGTCTGCGAAGAATGATGGACACCAGAATCTTGCAAAGGACGGAAACTAAACTTATGCCCCTGTACTTGGAGCCGTTTGTGCGCAGGCCCTTTTTGAAGATGGGGACGACTATCGACTCACTCCAGGATGGTGGAACCTACTCTTTTGCCCAGACTTCTGAGAACCAAGCGGCGGGTTCTCGAACCATCGAAGAGCCTCCATCTTTAAATAGAGCAGGAGGTAGACCATCAGGGCCGGGTGCCTTATAACACTTTAGGTAGCAGAGTTCACACCAGATTTCCTGGTGAGAGGGAGGATCAGTTGGGATAGCCCACTCATCACCAGTGAGCGCCCCCAGGGGAAACAGGTGGGGCTGGTGGCCAGCAAAACTACGAGCGAAAATGTTTGGCCCATCGATCCAATCCTCATTGAGGATTAGTGCATAGGGAGCCATCATCTTCGCAGCTTGTTTCGCTTACTCCAGACCGGAAGCCTTCGGTGACTCGGATGAGATAGAACAGTTTTCTGGTGTTACCAGAGAGATTAGCAAATTCAAGCTCTCTAGCATGTTCACATTACCAGCTATCACGGTCCTTCTGTAAGCTCCTACTTAACGCTCGATCCAGGGATCGGCGTTCCTCACTACAGCTGGTGTCGGCTGGGATCAAGCGGCGTCTGTCCATCAGCGACAAGGAGGCAGGGGTGACCCAGCTTTTCGGCGGGTGACAAGCAAATCCACAATTGACAGAACCGATAGAAATTAAAGCGCCTTTGATGCGCATCCATTTCGTATTGAGACCATCATCATAGGATGAAGCAAGTAGTATTGACAGAGAAGCCTGGTACTCGGCTAACGTCGCAGGATGTTGCAGATTTTCGACCTTCGGTCGGTAATGCGTACGTCTGGATGATTCTCCGAAACGCATGCAAATTTTGGCGCGAACCAGTGCGTGATCAGAGTCTAGACAAGTTGACTAGTACGATCGGCAGTCTGTTACACCTCCGCGCCATCTGTAGCTTGTTGCTAAGTGATCATCCTGGGACCATTCTTGTGTTTGAGAAGGCTGACGCCAGGCAGCAGTCTGTCTTTTCGAATGGGGAAATTTGTACCCGAAAGAAACAAGTGATGATCAGAACAAAGAGTCAGTAGTCTGGCTTGCCGCACATGGGAGAATCAGTCCGCGTGATCTACGTTAGTTTCAATAGAGCGTTGGGCAAGAGGAACTATGAGAGCCTCAGGTTGAAGATGTCTTCCTCATCATCAGCATCGGTACATCAGCCATTTGAACTGGTGCTTCGCTGCACACAACCATGGTGCTTTTCGGAATAAAGAATAATAAGTGGAAGAGATGGGGGACCTACCTGTAAACCTTAATGCCCTAATCGATCATTCAGGTTGAAGTCGTCTACACATCGTGTTAACAACATACCTTCACAAACAGCTGGCTATCGTGCAAAGATGAGGCAGCATCAGCGAGACAGGTTTTTTGCTGATTTCACTGCTTCGCGTCATAATCAGCCGTTATCCCGCAGATAACTCAGCACTAAGCGCACTTTAAACAGGCAGTCCGGCTATGAGATGAGAGCAGACGCGCCACTGTTGTCGACTGTGAGCCGTGTCCTGTACACTCTCAAGCTAAGCATAAGACGGGTCACGTGGACTCTAGACCGGAAGACGAGACGGACCGACGGCATCCAGTTTTGTCGTCAATGACTACATTTCCCACTGCCAAGTGGCTCGCATAAACCGCACTGATGATGTCGTCTAGCCTGACGATGAAACGTCTGCAACCAAATCAACCAGCTCGGAGAACACCCGTATACCCTCATCCGCATCCCGAGCTACAAATATTCTCACGGATTTCTAAGTCAACTTTTCTCCACCTCGAGTCTTGCGCGCCACCTTATACATTACATACTAAATAAGACCTAGGTAAGCGGTGACCACGCGTCGTAGTACGGGCCCACGCCAACGCAAGTTATTCAATGCAGTTGTTGTAAGGAACTAACTGCCCAGTAATCGCCTACGCACACCATCGTCGCGGACAAGTTGATGCCACCCGATATCAGCAGTGCACCGCAGACAACGATGGGCAATCATTTGAAGGTGCCTCATATAATCAGACTGAAGGGGGCCAAGTCTGACTCCCATAGAGTAGGACGACCTTCACTGTGGCATTGTAAACACGGTTTTTCAGATGGAGATTAACTCTTCTGTTGCCAAAGATGCCGCAGGTTCAAGGCAGTTCTGGCTTTTGCAATACGTGAACTGACTTCAGTTTCGATTCACTTATGATGTTCACACATTTTGTGGGAACACATTTCCGCGTAAGTGTTTCGAACAGAATGCATCGGTCTGCTGAATCGAACGCACTCTGTAAGTAGAGGACCAATGCTTTCGTCCATCTGCGGTATGCCTGGCACTGCTCCAGCACGTGCCGCAGAGTGAATATGTGGCCTAAACAGCCACTTCCTAGGCGGAAACCTGCCTGCTCTTCCCTACTCCGAAATTCCCGTTCAACAGTGTGGCAGCGAACGAGAATCGAGGCCAGTAATTTTGTCACAACTGGTTAGGCTAATACACCTGTTGTCAACAGGGAACTTGCGAAGAAATCTCTTTTCGATAAATCTCCTCTGGCAATTACAATTATAAGCTATATAATCATTTGTGTGGAAGCTATTACTAGCGATGCGGTGATTTGTCATGAATGCTGCGACCGGAGGAACGAGGGAAATCTATGTCTATTTGAACCCACTAACATTGACCACTATGCCAGTCAGCTGACCAAGCTAGGGCTACAGTAGGGTTAAACTGCATAAATACTCGCTGTTCACACAGTTCCGGCTTCAGTTGCTTGATCGCAATTGCTTCTGCTGTGGCCAGTAACTGCTTCCTGTGTCCTTTTGGATAACGTTTTGATACTACATTATTTTGAAGCCCTCTTTCGTTTTTATGTCATGTCAACCATATACTAGGTGTTCTAAGATGTTGCTGTGTACATTTCTAGTGGTACCACGCTGTAATGAGGCAGAGCAGTTTTCCGCTATCCGCTTTGACAGACATCTGGTCGTTTGTCCGAGGTATTTCGTACCACTGGCGCAAGTGAACTGGTATAGGACAAAGGATTCGGACTGGGCCGGAATTCTCTTTAAAGCGGTTAGTAATGCGCGGAGGCGTTTCAACGTGAATGCGGACTCTGGCGTCCGGGTACCTTTGGTTTAGCGCTGAAGTCGATTTCCTACTCAAGAGTTCGAGCTGTATATCCCCTTTTGAAAGGCACTGGGAGTAAAACGTCTTTCCTTCCTACGGTCATTTTCGTCTCAGATTCAGCTCGGACCTGGGAATGCTTTTTGAGGAAAGTAGTTGTATACCCGTTGCTTTCCAATGTCTTGAGTATGAAATTCTTTTGCGCTTCCACTGTTTCTTGGCTGCAAATGTTTGTAGCCCGATAGTACCCCTGTGGTTAACGCAGTCTGTGCGGCTACCCTTCTTGCAGTATCATAACTGCAGTCGGTGGGAGCGTAAGCGGAAATCACAAACAAACGGCGTTTTACACTACTTCTTGAATCAGCCTTAGTTGATGTTGTCAAACTGTCTGCCCGTGGCCTAACGGTAACGAGCTGGACTCATAATCTTGCGGCGCGGGTTCGAATCCGCGTAGGGATGGGCGTCCTCGCGGTATACTTAGCCTGCGTGCGACTAGTCGTGGTCGCACGGCAGCAAAGCGCCGTTACGGCGTACAGTTGACAAATTATTATTATTGTGTCCTCAAACTGGCTGCACATCAACGGCTGCTCACCGGAATCCAATCAACCAACGATGGCCCAGCGTTGGAGCTGAGAATGATACCTATCCCAGCTTGACCCATGTGTGATGCATCAGCGTCTCCGGTTGCACGCAACCAATAGCGAGAGGATAAGTCGGGCGCACTTACTTCAACAACCGCCTTAGAGTCATTTAGCCTAGTTTCGGAGACACAACACCCATCAATGCTTAATGTATTCAACTTGCGAGCTAGTGCAGCCTGTTGACCTACTTGTCTTAGCGTGCGCACGTTGAACGCCGCTAGGGTAACGGAACAGCGTGTCCTTATAAGGGACTGTTGCGGGTGTTGCGCAGGATTGTACATTGCGCACTGACGATACCACTTCGCGTGTGGCGAAACATGTGTAATCGTTTTATCATGCTCGGAGAACCGATCAACGGGTGCGTCTGTAGTCCTTCACAGGCGGTCTGGTACCCCCTTGAAAGCCAGGTTCGCTAGGAGGAAGCCGGGTTTCGTCGAGGTCGCGGCTGTATTGATCACATCCTCTCATTGCGTTACTTGTTGGAACACAGATATATTTATCAACCAGACACCGTAGTTTTGTTTCTCAACATCAAAGATGCTTTCGATTCGATTGATCAGTGTGCCGTTGGGGCTATCTTCTCAGGAAAGCTGTGGCCGAAAATTACGTAAACATTATCAGAGCGCTTTACGCGCATTGTTTGGACAGAGTGAGGGCTGACGGCAAACTCTCTAGCGGTGTTAGATATGGTTGCTCGTTGTCACCACTCCTTTTATTTTCTCCATCTACGTAGTCATGAAAACATCATTCACTGAACACGACGTGCAAGACGTGGAGCTGCTCCCAGGTGATCCACTTCTTCACTTGAAGTACGCTGACGACCGCCATTATCTATGACAGCTCCCAAACATGTCAAGCAGCACTGGACAAATTAGCATTGCTTGTCAGTTGTTTCGACCTCTGCTTTGCATCTTCGAAATGCAAAGTCCTTCCCCAAGATTGACAGGGATCCACCTCTGCACTGACCCTTGGTGGTGCTCAGCTGGTGATCATCGAGAAATACAAGTAACTTGTCAGCTATAGTAGCGCCCGTGGATTAATAGATATGATCACAAACCGCATAGCAACGCTTGAGGCGTTTTTGCCACTTTCCGTCACCTGTGGCGCCGGCGCGACATCATTCTGGCTATGCAGGGCAGAGTTTACAGAGCAGCTGTGCGTTCAAAAATCCTGTACGGTTTCGAAGCTTGGCCCATCAGATCGACAGAGCTAAAGTGGCTAGTTTCGTTCGATCATCGCTGCCTTCGCAGTTTAGTTCATATCTGGTTGGAGCAACGCATGAGCAATGAGCGTTTTAGGCGTCGTGTATTTGGTGTAGGAAGAGCGAGTGAATCGACTAGCGTCGTTATATCGCGCACTAAGCTCCGATGGCTGGGATCTTTTATGTATGCAAGCCCACCGACTCCCACAACGTGTGTTGTTTGCGCGGCCGGGGTCTGGATGGATGAAGAAAGAGTCCAAATGATGACTTAGTTAATAGGAATGGTGTCCTTCACTTCGAAGTTGGCGTCAGTTGGTGTCTTTCGACTGCCGAGCTGTGGTCCGAAGGACAATGAACGCGTCTGGTCGGATCACTAGTTGAAATGGAGAGAAGTTGACCTCATTTGTGTTTGTGTTGTGAATTTACTTATCCCTCCCCATCCTGCTTCTCTTCGTCCTCCAACCACGATGTCAGTCTTGAAACATAATGTGTTACTAAGCGGCTTGTTACTTTTTTATTCTGTAATGTTTTATATCTCACTTTTTCTTGTGTTTTTGTATTGCGGCACAATAGTTGAAGTGTGTCTCACTTTCACCTAATGTGTAATAAATACTTATCGAAATCACTAAAGTATTTTCCTATGTTGTGATCTTTGTGCTTGTTAAGCAAATTCCTTCCACTGTCTAAACAGTTGCTATTATGTATTACATTTAGCACCGTGATGAACTTCGGTATTACCGCTTTTGATTGTGACATTCAGAGGTCAGTTCACCAGTCAACTCAGTTAAGTGGTTATTCGTAAAGCGGTGGAAGGAAGATGCATGGCGTGTGCACACTCTGGCAGGCCATCCGCTCCTTTATACACTTTTCTTTAAAGACTTGGGCGTACTTTCATACTGTGATTTGATACTTGTGGACAACGCGAACAGGCTTCATGGAAACGGATTGTGCATGCCAGGCAGAGGGAAAACCTTACACAATTACTGGTAACATCCACTGTGAGTCTACTAAGCAGAATTGCGATTGGTGAACAGTACTCCAAAAATAAAGCGGGCATCCACTAGCCCCAATTCATTTGTGTGCTACCGTTGTGTTGAACGGCTGACTTGCCGAACCACCTCCTCGTGGTGCCAGGTGGGTGGTTCGGGATTTTGCCCGTTCCAGCAAGTGGTTTGGCGGCAGTGTTCCAGGACGTGGTGGGTTTTCGCCTGGCAAGCGTTCTCCCTATAAAAAGCCACACATGTCCGTTTAACAACACTGTGACGTGTCGGATGTGACTCGCCACTAAATAAAGTCACTGCCCCTTGCTTCATCCTGTCGAAGCATTGTATTGCAGCAGCTCTGTGTTGTACTTCTGGGGAGCATTGGGCCCCTGTTTGACAAAGGAACAAACGAAAGGCGTATGAACTGAGCAATCAGTCACCGGCTCCCAATGGGTGCGAATAACTGAATTCTCTCCGCTGCCATGCGGGCAGGCTATTAAGCCAAAGCCTCGGGGTGATGTCCCTTAAGTCAACACCCTACTTCGACTTGGACAACCGGGTAGTATCTCGCTCTCTGACGAAACCGTGGACTAATGTGTTGTGTTGTTTTCTTTTGCAATTTCTGTACCTTCTTTTGTGTTCCATGGTTTCTGATGGCTCTATGTCTATTCATAGACTGTTGCAAAATAATAATAATAAATGTTGTGTTGAACGACACAGTTGTCCATCTGACTGTTGATATCAGAAGACCGTATGTCGGAACTGCTGGAAGGTGGGCCACCTGGTGCGAGTATGCCGATCGGTCAAAGGGCGTTCAGGTGGGGCTTGCCAGCGACCAAAACCCATCAAAAGTTTGGGCGAGTCGGATGTTAGCGAGCCTGAGTTGCATTCGATATGGTTGAATACCGTTCCTACTAGCGGCCAGCGCCATACACCCTGGAGCTTTACGTTGAAGGTCAGAAAGTACAGATGGAGATCGACGCAGGAGCATCTGTGACAATACTTGGGGAAATGCTGTAAAAACACTGCCACCCTTATCCTTTTGCAGTTCAGTTCTTTGTACGTACACCGGCGAACCCATACGTGTTCGTAGCAAATGCTTCGTAAAAGCACAATACGGTTACAGGATACAAAAGCTTCCAGTATATGTGGTCGCTTGGAATCGCCCAATTTTGCTACGAAAAGTCTGGATACATGCATTTTCGGATACATTGGATGTGGTAAAAACAGTCACTGGGGTTTCGGGACTTGAACCCTTGCTAAAACAACATTCCCCTATTTTTGCCGAGGACCTTGGGAAATTGGAAGCATTTCAAGCTACGGTACGAATAAAGGATGGCGATGAGCCGAAATTCATCAAGACGTGGACAGTAGCATACTCTATGAGGATTAAACTCGAAGAAGAATTAACTCGCTTACAAACCCAGGGTATCATTAGTCCTGTAAAATTTTCGGACTGGGGAACCCCAATTTTGCCTATGATCAAACCCGACGGCTCTCTACGGATTTGTGGTGATCATAAAGTTGTTAATCAATCCTCCATGCTAGTGAGGTACCCATTACCCCACATTGATGATTTGTACGCAACACTGGTAGGAGTTGAGAAATTTACCAAATTTGATCTCAGTCATGCGTACTTGTAGCTAGAGCTTGACGAATCGTCGAGAACACTTACCTCGATTACCACACATATGAGACTATTTTAATATACTCGCTTGCATTTGGCATAAGTTCTGCTCCGGGAATCTTCCAAAGGACTATTGATGACCTAGTAAAGGACATACCTTTTGCCCGTGTTTATCTGGATGATATTCTTATCTCCGGTCGCTCGGACACAGAACATCGTACCCTCGCTGTCGTACTCAGGCGTTTGGAACGTAACGGGTTTAGACTGACAAAGTCCAAATGTGTTCCCTTCTTCCGTTTGTTATCCTGGATATCGGCTTGATAAACACGGGTTACATGTTCTGAATCACAAAGTTAAACCAATTTTACAAAGTCCCGAGCCGAAGAACATTGATGAACTTCGTTCGTTCTTAGGCATGCTGTCCCTTTATCGCCGGTTCTTGCATAATGCATCTACGGTATTGTCTCCACTAAATGAACTGTTGCACAAAATGTACCCTGGCGTTGGGGTTTTAGTCAGCGCTATGCTTTCAAAAGGGCTAAGCAGGCTCTTACTTCACCACCAACGTTAGTACATGATGATTCCTATAAGTCACGCATCCTTCAATGTGACGCGTCTCCTTGCGGAGTCGGGGCTGTCCTGTGCCACCGCATAAACGACGGTTCTTTATGTCCCATAGCATTTGCATCACGCACCCTACAAACTGCAGTGTAACACTACTCACAGCTTGATGAGAAAGCCTTGGCCGTACTCCTCGGGATAAAAGTTTCACCAGTACCCATGGGGAATTTCTTCGAGCTGCACATGGATTACAAACCCTTACTATCGTTACTGTGAGAAACCAAGGGCATTCAACAGATGACATCCCCCAGAACACAGCTATGGGCTGTAACCTTGAATGCTTACGGTTACAAGGTTGTTTATATTACGGGTGTCAATAACCACACAACCGATGCGCTGAACCGCCTGTCAATAGCTGAAACTACACAGCAACATGACTTTTTGTTTGAAGTGGTTAAATTGATGCAATACCTAGACACAGTGCCGATACGAAGTGCAACAATCCGTCAGTTGACGGACCGAGATCCAGTATTGTCAATGGTGAAAGGTTTTTGACCGTACGTTGGCCGTCTGATTTACATCCGTTCCTAATCTGCAAAAACGAACTGAACCTATTTGATGCATGTTTTTTGGGCTCTCGGCTGGCCCCTCCTGTGAAGGCGCATTCACAGATCCTCAATGAACTACATGATGCTCATCCAGGTGTGTCAAGAGTAGAAGCGTTAGCAAGAAAGTGCTGTTGGTGGCCAGAGATCGATTCAGACATAGAAAAGTTATTGAGAAATTACAACATTTGTCAGGCTCATCAACTTAGCAAGCCACCTGGTCCAGTGCAACCTTGGCGTTGGCCGGACAAGCCGTGGTAGCGGATTCACACTGATTACTTCGGTCCGATCAAGGGGACAATGTTCATTTTGCTTATTGGATCGATGTACACCAATTGCTGCAGCGACATTGGAAGGCACCATTAACAAAATACGCTCTTCATTTGCTACGTTTGGCATTTCGGAATCTATGCACAGACAACGGTTCACTCTTTGTTAGCACTGAATTCATCATCATCATCATCATAATTATACACGTTAGCTAGAGGTGGGAAACACCTCAGCTACTGTGCCCCAATTCATAAAGGAAAAGGAAAATAAATACAACAGTTGCATGCCAGCCGAGCTATCAGCAACGGAACAGCATCGTTCCGGTAAGCTGCCAGCCGACTACTAGGCAAAAAGAAAGATTATTATGTAAAATTATATTACGCTGCGTAATGAGATCGTGGTTGGAAGGGAGGCTAAAAGGGATGGGGAGGGACAAAGAAACTCACAGCAGGAACACCAGTGAGGTCGGCTCATTGCTATGTCAGCAAGTGTATCCAGCCAATCGTGTTCATCGTCTTTTGGACCCCAACCAGGGAGCCGTGACGCTCCGATCGAGGCCAGCTCCGAAGTGAAGGCCTTCATTCCTCTCGACTAAGTCATCGCTTGGCCACCCCTCCTCTTCTTCCATCCTCATCCTCGGTGAGCAAACAACGCACGTCGTGGAAATCGGTGCGCTGGCATGCGTAACACGTGGCCCAGCCATCGGAGCCTAGTGCGTGAGAAGACGTTGCTGAGCGGTTCAGTTCCTTTTTCTGTGCCGTAAACAAGGCGTCGAACACGTTCGTTACTCACGCGGTGTTCCCACCAGATGTGAGCCAAATTGCGAAGGCACCGATGATCGAACATAACTAGCCTCTTTATGTCCGCCGCTCTTAGGGCCAGGTTACGCGACCGTACAGTAAGGTCGAGCGTACGCTGCATTGTACACTTTACTCTTCAGGGCAAGAGTGATGTCGCGCCGCCGCCATAAGTGGCGAAAGTTAGCAAAAGCACTTCGAGCTTTTGAACTCAATAAATTTGTCACCAATAACGGAATTCAACTCATTAGATCAGCCCTGTATCACTCAGCATCAAACGGGCTAGTAGAACGTGCCGTGCAAACTGTAAAACAAGGCTTGCAAAAGCAGAGAACGGGAACCTTACAGACTAAACTGGATCGCTTTCTGCCAACCTACCCTTCGACGCCTACTGGTAAATTCCCAACGGAATTAATGTTCGGCAGAAATCTTAGGAAGAGGCTTCACTTGGTACTTCCCAACCGGCCCGTAGGAGTAGAGGAGCGACAGAAGAAATCTGTGTCCCATAACGAGTCAAAGACAGAGGTCACGTTCAAGGAACATCAACTAGTTTACGCCTGGTTACCGTATGAAAAATCTTGGCAGCCTGTAACCGTAATCGACGCGGCAGGGACGCAATGGGACTTACAGCTTCCGGACGGGCGAGTCGTGTGCCGACACACGGATCACGTACGCACGCGAGGCACTGATTCACCAGTCAAAGCGCAGCCTGACTCGTACTCTACTACAGAACCACTCGATGCAGGACGAATGTATAGCTCACTTTGGCGGTCGAGCTGTGTACGCAAATCTATAGAACGTTTCCCAGCTGGAGTGTAACGCTAACCACAACGGTGGCTAACCACACACTCTTACTCTGATTGGTCCTTTACACACATGCACGCACGCAGGCATACAGCAACACCTATCTTCACTCCCTATCACTTGTACCACGGCAGTTTTTGAGTAGACTGTTCCTGCCCTCGCACCGTCTTCACTCTAGCTAAGGGCTGATATGTGCATTACTATGAGCGAGGCGGGACAGGATGGTCATTCGATCACTTGGCAATGGTATGAAGTCAATTTGCCTGGTCGGACTGGTACCATAGGATCGTCCACACTCATGCATAGCAGGCCCTTCCACTATGGTGCATATGACATTTTACTGAGGCTCTTGCAATCGGTTCTTGAACTCCGTCTGTTAACTGAACACCCTTCCTTGTTCTTTCTAACTTGCTTGATTCTTCCAGTGATCACGGCAACCATCACACTTTTACGCTGGAATCACGGTTGTTTACTTAAGCTGAGACGCTGTTGAACGAATCCAAATCGCCTGGTAAGATCTACTTCACGAGCAAATGCCACTTGTGGCACTCTAGGTGGTGCTCTGTGCTTATGCTATTCGTAACACTCGCATTCTGCTGCGTGATTGTTTGCTGTGGTAATTCTCGTACAACTTCTCTTTCAGCCCCATGTCTGACTCCAGTTCAGCCCCGAAGAAAGCTGGTTACTGGTATTTCGGCGGTGTGGCAAGTGCAATGGCTGCTGCATGCACCCATCCTCTGGACCTTATCAAGGTTCACTTGCAGACCCAACAAAAGAAGGAGGTCGGTATGATCGGCATGGGCGTTCGTGTGTTTAAGCGCGATGGTTTCTTCGCGTTGTATAACGGTATTAGCGCGTCAATTTTGCGCCAGCTCACATACTCCATGACTCGCTTCGGTATGTACGAAGGCTACAAGGGACAAAAGGGCTCCCCAATGTCGTTTACTGAAAGTGGCCTTGTGGCCTGCATTTCTGGATTTTGTGGCGGCATTGTTGGAAACCCCGCTGATATGATCAACGTCAGGTACGTGCCTTGATCTCTCAGTGTTTGACCTGCTTACCAAACCGCTAACATAATGTTGTCAAGTAGGTACAATTCGCTTTTATTAATAGCTCTAGTTTATCGTTCTTACAGTACTTCCTATTTAATTTTAAATTCGTCCAACATGAAGTTGCCATTGGCCGGTGGCCGAAAGGATTGCGCGCCTGGCTTGCAATCCCTAGGTTACTGTTTTGAATCCGCGTAGGGGAGGGCGTCCTCGCACGATCTGTGGTGGTCGCGTAACAGCGAAGCGTCGGTACAGTGTGCCGGCGTACTACTGATGACTTTCTTTCTTGTCACGTGAGCTATACCCTCTCATTGCTGTCTCAGTTCTCACCGTTTTCCCCTCCAATTCGCCTAGGCTCCAGTTTTGATATCTCCGACTATCGAAACCAATTGCAGGTAACCCACTGTTATTATTCAAGTGCAAATACTGTCTTTGGAAGCAAATAACGCTTTCTGTATTATCAGTAGCAGGTACTTAAATTGCTTTTGGATTGTTGTTGCATGTCTACGCAGTAGTACAGTTACGCCCAAGTCCGAAAAACGTACTGTCCATTGGTGGCACCATATAGGAATAGCTTAACAGACGTTTTAGTAATGTTTTTCGTAGACTTCTGATGAGCTGTGAACTTCGTATGTCAACAATTCTGTTTCCTTGTTAAGGCATCACTCGAGGACGACGGGAGTACCCATTGTGTCCCGTATCCCCGTCGGTTATACGGCTTCTCCCTCTTGTTCGAACATGTCATCTTCACGGGACACCCTGTGTTGAATCATTACTGGGTATCAGGTTCAGCTATACTGAAATCCTATGGTTTGTGTGCATGCTATCTTTTACCTGCCGACTACCTTTTGTCGAATCGACCAAATAGATATAAACAAATCATCATCTGGTGCTTGAGGTGCTATTACTGCCACGCGGACGTTTACAATCACACCTTCCGACTCTGGTTCCATTTTCCTAACGAGCCAAACAGCTTTTATCTTGCTTCTAGAGAGGATGGAGCTGACATCGTGCACATGGCAGTCCGTCCAACGGCATATACATATGAACCGGTTAGCACAAGTTTGTAGAGGTGCGCTCAGTTTTCCTTGCCTTGTGTTTGACCTATTCTCACTCCTGTACGGCCGCTTGCTGGAAGCGGAGCAGTCAGCTCATCCAGAAGTTGACCACTCAAAGGATTGAACCAATGGTCAACATATGGAATTCCTGCATATAAACTCACTTTACTTTGCTTTCCCGTTGTCAGTAGTACAGCATATAATTTATTTTTTAAATCTACATCCTGTTTTGAATACATTATGTGAACTCTTACATCACAGCCAGGACAGTTAACTCACACAGCGCTATAATAAATCAAACTTCACTCTGTTCTCCTCGAAGTTAACTCATGAAAAACAGGCTTGCTTCTTCTATTAGCAACGTTACTGAAGAAAGCCCTCTCAACACAAGCCACTCTACTCAGCATGATTTGGCATTTTTTTCATACCCAAGGCGTTCCGTTACATTAAAAGATGCCTGGCGTCATCTTCTTTTAAACTTTCCTTGGCTTCCATGTCAGCTACACTTAGTCTTCTGCAAATGTTACTTGTTTGTTTTCGTAACGCTATATTGCATTCAGTATTTCCTGGAAAATAGCATCTGGGTCTGATCGTCGGGTTTTGGAGTACCCGCCATGTGTCTTAGATTAAGACACAAAGTATTACTTGTTGTCTCGGTTGACTCCGAACTTTGCCATGCGGATCACTGGGGCTATCTCCGAAGTGGAGAGTTCCAATGTTTCCCACCCACTGCACTTGCAGTGGGTGGGAGAGCAACGCTGAAACATCTGGGTCTGTTTCAGTGCAAGATGCCAAGTCATTGTCCGTTTCAACCAACTTTTGAAGTTTTATTCCCTTTAATTCTGCCAACGGAGCTGGAATGTCTGGCAAGAATTTTAAAAACACGACTAGCTGGTCTACTAATGACCAATGGCTTTAGTTTCACTTCACGAGATAGCCTACAACAGAACTGTAAAACTTTCTTTGTAATGTTTCTTTCGCTCACATTTCTCACTCTTTCTAACTAGGCTCCTGCCAAACATCGTCTTGAATAAAAATTCACCCGTCAACATTAAAAATTTCATTGCTGGTGCCCTCGCTGATATCGGAAAATGTTTCGATGTATTCTTTATTAAATGCTTCATAGACTTCATTAGATTCACCAAGCAGGACTCTTTAGGTAACCTCATGTCCCAGTTTAAATTACTGTAGCCAACCATTGGAGGTTTGGAAATGTGGTACTCCCAATTCCCGCGAGATTTTAAAAAGCATATTCTCCTATCATCGACCTAGCGATTCGATCATTAAGTGCCCCCATCACAGTGTAGCTTTCTTGACTTCATCGTGCAAAGTTTTCCGTTGTGGACCTCCTCATTTCTCATCATCTCTCTATGTACTCATGTTTATACTTTCGCATGTTGCCAACTGTTGTATTGCTAACACTATCTTTCTTTTGCTGCTGCTGCTGCTTTCCAGGAAATGTTGCAGAATAATTTTCTCCTTCCATTTCGGCTCTTTGAGGTCTATTCTTTAGGTCATGCTGTTTCGATTGAAAGTAAACTTTTCTATTTGATGGTGCGTTCAGCTAGGATTTATGTTGTTGGGCGCCACCTCTGAGCAGTAAAAGCTTTACATTGCTGTTTACGAAAGTACATTGTATGTGCATGTCACACATTCCCTGTGTTCTTCAGATCACAAAATAACATTGCTACCGCTGCTCCAAAGCATCACTAGTTGAACCAACCAGTCGTTCGGTGATAATTGCACAATAAACCTTAATTAATAATGATTACAAAGGTGATCACTATACAACGGTCTGGTTCCACAAGATTTACATGGGGAACGTTTGAGCTATGAAAAAACGGTCAGACTACAGAGATCAAGTTATAGAGGTGTTCACCTTTAGTGGTTGTACTGTGTAATCCCGAACTGTACTGGCGGTTTCATTTAACCGTCTTCAGTGTTACCGGTGTTTAATTCCTCCGTGACATCCGCATTCAAATGAAAGCTACAGTTTGCATCACTGGGGCATCAAGTGACTCGCGACCTTAAGCACCTAGACATCGAATTCTCGTATGTGTTAGTGCTCCCTCTGCCGATGTTTTTTTCACTTCCTGGACAGCAATCTGGGGTTTTGGGCCGCTTAGGAGTACACCATGGTAGTATATGCATTATTTTGTTCAACATTTGACCAATGTACAATTGGCAGTGCCACAACACATAGTTAACAACAACAAAAAGTGGGGAAAACGGGTAGTCAATGAAAGGATTTGGATAGTTTAGAAGGTTAATGTGTTGTGTGGGCAGAGCTCTTCCCTGTTGCCCAAGCCGAGGAAGAGGGTTGACTTAAGGGACCCCACCCCGATCCTTCTGGTATAGCGATGCTCAGTTCCAAGTTTTGTGGACACATTCTCACTACTTGAGTGAAGTGACGCAGCGTGTGTATCATGTGGTTTCAAGCTCTGGGCGGTGTCGTATCTAGTCTTTATGGACCACTTTCTATCACTTGGCTTGTCTGCATGTGTAATGCCGCATGCGCTACATCGTATGAAGGTTGGAATTGACTTTTAAAATAACGAGGATGCTCTGCAGATTTTTTCCCCACAGGCTACGCCCAATACTTAACTTTAATACGTACCTGACGTTACCGTATATATAAAAGGGCTGCTGAACGCTGAAGGAGTCGAAGGACTGATCATCTGGAGATTCCAGTTTATCCGGCAAGCCGTTGAACTACCAGAAGTCTTACAATTAAACATGACGAACTTGAATATTGCTCACTTGGTTTTTCCACCAGACATGAGCAATGTTTCGCAGTCGTCGATGATCAAAGGTGGTTGGTCTTTTGACTTCGTTTGCACACAGCGGTCATGTTTCTGATCCACACATGGACACTGGTTGTACCACAATGTTGTAAGGCCTTCTTTTAACCGATTTGCTTGCGTGCCACCGTTTTTATAAGCGACTGAGGCTTTGAAAGGTTTCACGAGCCTTACCGATGCGTACAGTAGCCTCGTGGTTGCTGTGATCAATGGATATGACACAGCTGAACTCTACTCGATAAATTTTCGGCCAACCGGAGACGTAGCTAAAAGACAAAATACGATTGAGGCTATCGGACCGGTGAATGCCCTCTTCTTTTTACGCGTACTTTTGTTTATTCTACTGCTTTTAGTTATCCCCATTACGTCACACAGACCATTGCTACCGGCCCATGATTGACTACCTGAACGGAATTACTAGTACAGAGATCCCCCACTGGATTTAATCGGATACTCGGAGTAACCATCTGCCACCACCCTTTTGTGTCAATCATGGCGCGACACACACTGCTGCCTCCTGACTTTTGCTTGCGTCGTTTTATCTGCCGTATCTAGTTTCTTCGAATACTTTTGTTTCTTTTTACTGAAGTCTAGTGGCCGCTGCCTTAGACTTTCTTACTCGCCGCACACCCCTACTTCAACTTACATCTCCCATGCAACAGTTGTTCATCAGCTGGCTAACCTTGAAACTTTATAATGAATGAAGCGCATAATGTGGATTCTTTTTCCACTTAATCACTTTGGCGCTCTACGGCATTGTGGCTTTGCTGCTGCGGCAGATTGTATCCCTCCTTGCTGTTTTGTCTTCTGTGAGACACATCGAAATGAAGCCTATCCATGCGCGGTGTCCATGGTACCTAATGACTAACTTTCTACTACTTCAACTGCAGTCGGTGCGGGCACGCGTTTATGACTGGCACTCAGCGAGTCTTAACATCACTTTATACATCCAGTCGATACGAACTACTACTTGGTCCTATTTTGTTACTTTCTACGGAATGCGCATCGTCTTAACCACAGAAACAACATACTCAGGTGATGCTATTCTCCTTGGGGTTCTTTTGTCACAAATACGCTTTTCTGTGCTTACCATGTGCTGAAGACTCTGTCCCGGTAGATGTCCACACCTGTGGGGATATCTGCTGCCACACGCAAGTTTCCGCCGGTACAACTCACGGTTCACGCACTTCCCATGTCAGAAAACACAGACCACAACAAATCCTTTCATTGAGTCCGGATAGTACAGCGTCGTTCACAACCACAATAGGTCTTATTGTCTGGTTCAGCAGAACCGACCTAGAGGAAACTTCATGTTACCATAAACTATCAGATATCGATGAACGCTCTCGTTGGCTGGTTGTAAAACGAAAGGGTTGTTATTAGCTGACTCCAATGCGTGAGCGCCCCCATTGCCTGTCTCCCGGCCAATTGACATCAAGCTGGGTTGGTTGAACTTCTGCTAAGGATACCAATATGAAAACGAGTTCGAACAGCTTATGTCAACGGTTTACTTTAGCGAAAGTAGCTTCAGGTCAATTGAATCATGTTTATTTTTGCAATATAATGGTTCGTTTGGTTTGCCACGTTATCCTTTGTGTGCCATTTCGAAATGATAGCGGCTGGTTATTGTCTATTTGACTCACTCGCGCAGTACCAGGCGACCCCCCATTACTCCTGCTTGCACATGGGCGCTGGTGACAGCGAATCGTCGCTACAATGTTCCGTAGGGCTGCTGATGCCTCTGGGTGCACAGCATTGTGTGGTCACTGATACCCTTTCGACGGAGTGTTAACGTATAATCCTCACTGCCTTGTGTGCACAAATCAGCGCGTCATAGTAATGCAACGCTAGGCAGTGATGTGTTTGCTGTGTGAGTTGTACACCTTCTGTACTTGGACCTCTTGCGTTCATACATTTTGACACAAAGGGGGCTGTGCACTTGACGACGAAAGTGGAGCGTGCGCTGCGCGATCCAGTTAAAATCAGTTAGAACTAACTATACTACTCTAGCTTACCACTAGTCGGTAATATTTCTCTACTTTCAATTTCTTTATTCCTGCATTTGTCCTTCACAGTATGCACTCCAGCTGGAATATTTCCTGCAACTTTAATTTCGGTGTTCTTTAATCTTCACCAACAGAGTTGCCTTGTTAGTCATTTTTCTCACTAACCTCTTGTAATTGTGTCTCAACAGAATGCAGAACGATATGAAGATTCCAGCGGCTGAAAGACGCAAGTAAGTTAACTCCGTTTCATAAACGATGGTTCATGCTCATGTCCTTTGGTACTTCCAATCCACCTTCATCCGGCGCAAAGTGTCACGAATCGCTACGTGTCCTTATGCAGCACTGTGTTATCACGCTTTCATTAATTTCACCTACGGCGTGATCCGTGCCCTTGAGACTCCTTACTCCGAAGCATACAGCGATGAGACAATGCACAATTTCGCACCCTTATCTTTTTGGTTGCGTCATCGCCGTACGTTACTTCCGACCAACTTCGTTTAATTGCTTAACTCAACCCTAAACTCACATCGATCATCTGCTCACGTAACGCGGCGCGTTTGTATTGAACCGTTTATCCTACCATATGACAAGAGGATGGTCTTGCCGACTTTACTGATTAGGAACTGTTGTATGCTCGCTGTTGTAACTAGCTTATATGCCAGGCTACGCTGTTCCGATCTTTATTCTTCCGAATGATTAGATAAAAGCTTACCGGTGGATGGGGCCCGCTTCAGGCACCTTATCCAGAATTCACTGTTTCGTCACGCACTTATCAACCAGTTGTCCATCACTCTGCGTCTCAAGATTTGCATCTTGAAACTTCCCTATGAAACAATACATCATGGGATCGGTGATAAAATCACATTCAACTGGGGCAATCCAACAACTTGCCATAGACCTTTACACGACCTGAGATCCCTGGAGGCACGACACATATAGAATGTTCACCTATATAGTGGGAGCACGGTCCAGGACAAGTACATCGAACGGAGCAGAGCAATCGACTAAGTCGAATACGCTCCTGAACTGAAGGAACGCAAGTGTGAACGCTGCTCCCGCTTCTCTATACGGTCCCTTTTTGGTCGAATAATTTTCTAAATTGCCGTTTGATTGTTCGAAGCCCGGACTTTGGATTCATCTCTACGGGAATCTTCGCCTCGTCATCACCATCATTATACACGTAAGCTAGAGGTAGAAACCACCCCAGCCATTGTGCCGCAATACATATGAAAAAAGAGGAAAAATCTGTCTAGACCTGGGCAACCTGACAGTATCCTGCCCATGCAATACAATGAATGTCTCTTCAAACAAATTTCTGATGCTCTGGCCACCGCGGACGATAATTAACCGTGCACTATCTGCTGCATCGAGCAGGATGGATAGGGGTTTGGATGCTACTGCTCAAGCCTTCCCGTCTTCTTATTCCCCCTCTTACGCTTTTTCACTCTTATCGTCCCGTTCCAACTTCACTTTTATCCCCCCAGTTTTCAACCCCCCGATTCTCAGCCCTCCTCCAACATGCTTTGCTAGGCGTTTATCTTCTAATTTCAACTCACATCTGAACGCGGAGCGTCACTCCTCTCCTGTCGACAAGCCCATGTCCAACCAAGCGGTCTATTCCAGTTCATCGGCTTCCATTTGGAGCCCTCGATCCTCCTTCAAATTGGCATGCCTCAATGTACGCACATTGCTACAGATCGAACAACAGGCAGCACTTGCACAAACATTGGAGACCATCTCGATCGATATCTGCTGCTTATCGGAGACCCGCCTGCAAGACTCGAGCTCTGTGCTCACTCTGCGATCCCCTCCAGGTGACGCAAGCAGTATTTGCTCATTGCGCCTATCCGGTGATGATGCAGCTTCGAGCACCGGCCAAGCTGGTGTTGCATTGCCCTGAGTCCCCGGGCTGAGGCTGTTCTGGTTGATAGGAATCCAATCAATAGCCGGATGTGTGCGGTCTGATTGGCTGGCTCGTTCAAAGCTTCGAAGTCGCTCGGGACTAATAGGTGTCTGTCCATCATCGCTGCCTACGCGCCAACAAACTGTAGCGATGCTTCGGTAAAGAACGACTTCTACCACTAACTGACCCAGCTTCTTCGCCACAGAAGCAGCACGGACGCTGTTGTGCTGGCTGGGGATCTGAATGCACAAGTTGGAAAGTTGTCCACTGATGAAAGGCATCTGGGCGGTCAGCACGGTGTAGGCTCCCGTAATGATAACGGTGTGCGGTTACTTCATTTGTGTGAAGATGCTCGCTTATTTCTTGCGAGCACTAATTTTCGGCACAGCACCCGCCGGAGGGTGACTTGGCGCCCACCAGCCTTGGACGCAGATCGATCACATTGCTATCAATTACCGCTGCAGAGATTGCATCCAGAGCACATGCGTGGACACCGATCATTCAATTGTATGTGCTGACATGAGGATGCGTTTTGGCGGACGCCCACGACAACGCTGTGAGCGCATTGACACCAACCAACTGACAAAGCCAGCTGTTCTGAATGCGTATCGATGTACGCTGACATGCGAGTTGAGTAATCGCTCACTGGAGACAATTGATGGTCACTGGTCACCAGACCCTACTAACAGCAGGCAAATCCTCATGTAATATGTCTACTAGGCAACATGGATATTGGGTCTCTTCTCGGTCTCTGGAACTTATCGACGCTCGCCGGCATATCCCAGCTGGAAGCGGACACAATGAAACTCGCAAAGAGCTCCGGGCAAGACTCCGTGCTAGCCTGAAGAGAGACCGCGAATCTTGGTGCTCTCATCGTGCGTCAGAGATGGAAGTGGCCGCTGCCCTTGGTAACCATCGTAAGTTATTCCGTCTGATACGGGAAACGGGCAGCAGGAGACCTGGAGGATATCAAGCAACAGTTAATCACTTGAAACGACAAGCTGAAATAAACTAAATCCAATAATGCATACAGACACGGTGGCATAACTCTTCTCTAAATTACCATATGAAGTAAGTTGGTTAGCAACGAATCCGCGATAAGTAAGAAATGTCCATAAGTTACTTAAAAATGCTACAAACGCAACCAAGTTACCGAAGATAAGCGCAATTAGCGTAAGCAACGTGGCCAGTTACTAGAAGATTATTCACGTAGGCAGAACAAACCAAATAAAGTGGAATGAAATTTATCCAGCTTAAAAAGACCTACTCATGTACTCGTGCATGTGGACGACTATCTGATTTGGAAACTGGATGCGAAGAACTTCACTTAATTGAAAAAGACCTATTTTGAATGTAAGTTGGTTTAGTCAAACTGCGGTGAAGAGGCATCAAGAATGCAACATCAGCCTCAGGATGTATATATATTCAACACGGCCAGTAGTACAATTGGCACAGTGCCACAATGTATGGAAAATTCATTGAACATACCAAGATAGCGAAAAAAACCGGTGTTCATGGGAATAGTGAGTCACAACAAGTCCTCCGTTGTGCACGATTTCCTGCCGTTTCCGAGAGTGTTTCCAGCCACATGTGTTCTGGATCCTTCACACACCAGCCAAGTAGTCGAGAGCACCCGATTTGCGACTAATTTTGACCTTAGCTCCTTCATCCACCTCGCCCAAGTTATACGTTGGCCACCTCGCTTTCGCTTCCAGCCGACGTCTTCTCGCGCGAACTTGGCACCATGAGGTAAGCGATGAGTAGGCATGCGAAGAACATGCCCGAGCCACTGCTGTCTGCGCAGAAAAGTTATGCTGCTCATTGGCCGGCAAAGTCTGTCTAATCTGAAAATCCTTCGTCGAACATCTTCATTACTGGTGTGGTGTTACCATCGTACGCCAGCCATGCTCCGAAGGCAGCGATGATCAAAAACAGACAGCCACACAACATCCTTTGCGCGAACGGGCCAAATCTCGCAGCCATAGAGCAGAACCGCTCTCACTGTGGAATTGCAAAACTCGGCCCTTCAGAGACACACTCAGATCACCTCGACGCCAGAGATGGCGGAGATGGGCAAAAGCAACCCGCGCCTTGGAGACGCGCAAAGAAACCCCACCCGTTAAACCATTAGCGCTGAGGCGGCTTGGTAGGTAAACGAACTTGTCCACCACTTCCAATGAATGTCTTAGAATGGTAAGGTTAGGAGCAGCGCCTAGCCAGTCCTGCAGGAAAACTTTGCATTTCGATGGCGCGAAGGTCATTCCAAACTGGGAAACAGACACCTCAAACCTACTCAGGTCATTTTGAGCAGCCTGTTAAGAACCGCTGATTACGGCGATGTCGTCTGCATACTCCAAATCGCGAAGTTGGTCCCCCTTAAGCAGCTCGACGCCGCTGAGTCCGCAATGCTCCAGAGCACTGTCCGGGATTTCGTCTATAGTGAAATTGAACAAGAAGGGGGATGCTGGGCAACCCTGCCTCATGCCACTGGTGATACTAACGGGGGACGAAAGTCCGCCGTACATTTGCACTTGGCCCGAGGTTTGCGAGTAGATGGCTTGAAGTAAGGTGACATACTTCTCGGACACTCCCCTTCTCAGTAGACAACTCCAGAGAGCAGCTCTATCGACTGAGTCAAACGCGGCTCGTATGTCTAAGAAGACAACGATTCTTGGCTGGCCAAATGTCTGACGATGCTTGAGTATTTGGCCGAGTGTAAAGATTTGATCGATGCAACTCCGACCTGAGTGGAACCCAGCTTGCTCTTCACGTATGCTCTGTTCGCGTACCAGATTGCGCCTTAAAAACAGAGCTGTGAGCACCTTGGGAACAACACAGATGGGACTAATCCCTCTGCGATTAGCGCAGTCAGCTTGGGTACCCATTTTGAAGACGGGCACGATATCCGCTAGGCTCCAGTCGGATGGGATAACTTCAGTGACCCAGATCTCTTGGAGAAGAGAAGTTAACTACTGAACAAGTGATGGGCCGCCATCTTTGAAAAGGGCCAAGGGCTTTGTAGCGCTTTAAGAGGCGAAACTCGTGGGCAACCTCAACCTCGGATGGTGGTGAAATGTCTACACACCATAGAGCGCTCTGGACTCCAGAATGGGAACTCATTGGTGCTGCTGGCCAATTAAACTGCTGCTCAAAATGCTCGGCCCAACGCTCGAGTCGGCGTTTTTGACAGTGGATTGGCTCGCCATTGGTTTCGCATAAAACTTCGCTTACTTTCGGCCTTTTGCCGCCAGGAGATCGGGTCAGAAGGAAAAGCTTACGGAAGTTCCCCGAGGTGGCCGTTTGTTCCATCTCAGTGACATGCTGCGTCCACTAGGCCTCGCGATCTTCCCGGAGAAGCTGTTTGAGCTCAGCGTTAGTAGTCTTGTTTAGTGAATGGTATTTAACGCTAGCAGGAGTTGCTCGATGGGCTTCGATACGTTGGAGGGATCATGCAGAGATCCAGTGCTTGATAGGACTACTGATGAAGCCGCAAACCAGGGTTGCGGAGTTGTACATGGCGCCGCGGATGTGTGTCCAGTGTGTTTCAATGTCTGTGCCTGAGACAATCTTCAGCCGTGAGTTCAAGGCATCCTGGAATGCGCCCAGAACGTTCGGGACAGAAAGCTTAGCTACGTCAGGCCGTTTCTGTCGACGCTGTTGTGAGCCACCAAAACGTATCGCGACCTTGGCACACACCAGCGCCTGATCAGAAGTGAGATAGATACTCCATATTGATTTGCAATCCTGTATGCAGACCCGCCAGCGATAGCCAATGGCGATGTTGTCGATTTGTGTCCATAGCTGGCCAGGTAATCGGGGTCTCCAGGTGGCGCGTTGGCACCAGGTTCCCCGAAACTTAGTGCTCGACAGAAATAGACCCTGATTGGCGCATATCTGAAGTAGTCCATCACCGTTGTCAGTTCTGTGAGTGCTATGTCCCTGCTAACCACTGAGTTCATGTTCGTCAACTTCAAGTCTACCGACATGCGCGTTCAAGTCCCCGGTGACCACCAGGGTGTCGGTGCTTCGCTTTTTACGGAGAAGGTCGGCCAGTTCATAGTACTCGTCCTTAACTGACTCCGGATTGCAATCTGTGGGAGCGTATGCTGCGACAATGAATAGATAGCGTCTGCTGGCTTCGCGCCTAGGCAGTCGCACTGAAATTTCAAGTCGGATCGCGCATAGTCGACTGTTAACAGGCATCCAGTCTAGTAGTGCAGCCACACCACGTGTGCTCAACTCAATGCCCACGCCAGCATAACCAACGGCTTCGTAAGTTGTGTCTCCAGATAGACGCAAAGTGAATATGCCAGTGGAATTCGCAGACGGTGAAACTGGTCGCAGCGTTTTGCTAGAGTCCTGTAAACGGGTCTCGCTTGACAACAGGCATCAATGACCGTAGTTTCTATAGTGCGACCAAGGACTGCCTGTGATCCAATCTGCATCAACCTCCGAACGTTAAAGACTAGCAGCTTGAATTAGGAACAGGGCGCTAGAAATGGGTCGGACCTAGGCTCCTGATCCGTATGGTGAGAACGGTTTTGTTAACTCGAAAACGGAGAGGGAATACCAACAATGGGGGGTGTACAAACCTGGAATAAAGTGATTAAACGGTGTTGCCGTAAAACGTGGTTTGGCAGGTTCATCCGCTAGCATCTCGGCCGAGGAGACCAGTACGAGAGAGTGAGAGCAGGTAGAGGGAGAGCGGAGAGGGCGAGCGAAGGATTGTTGTGATGCAGATCCATAAGTTGTGTGTGGGCTTGGTGCTTTCCGTTTGCCCATGCCGAGGAAGAGCGGGGACCCCACCTGGAGCCTTGGGTCATAAAAGACATAACCCGCAAGGCAGCGCGACGGTTGAAGTATACCGCGACCGTTGGGAGCCGGCTATCTAGGTGAGGATAAAACGGTTTTCAAGTAGAGGCAAACTACTCAGGGCGGCCGAAGAGCCACAGTGAAGCAGCAAGGAGGCCAGCGTTCTCTGGACTTACCGAACTCACTGCGAAGCACGAAGGTTCTTGACAACCGGGTGGCTCATGCGCCTTCATGGATGCCAGTGGCCATCAACGTTGTTCATCCGCCCTCCGTTAAGTACTCACTTCTGTGACCATAAGTGAGTGGTCAGTGACCCTATAGCCGATCACCTTAGCTTTGACACAGCGTCTTACGAGCTCTTATGGCATTTAATGAGGAACCAGGTGACCAGCCCAGAACCCCCACGCTTTAGGACGCTGCCGCTGATTGTCCGCGACTGCTTCTTCATCTCGCCTGCGAACAGCCGAGACTTATTCACAGTTCACAAGGAAGGCGTTCCTCGATCCGCAATCTGGGGACGCGCCCGGTGGCTTACAGGTCCGCCGAACCAACCAGTGGTCGGTTCACTTCCGGGCTGGGAATCCTTACATTTCCCCGGACACTTCCCCCCTAAGACCTCGCCTGCCGTGTATGATAAAAGCCTGGTATTTACTTGTAGCCTCCTGGACGGTGTTCTGTGTTTGTCGGTCCACCGCTTCGACTGGAGTGCTCGAGAAGCTGGTTCTTGGGTCTGTGTTTCGGGTTCCTTGCTCGACTGACAGCAGTCGTCTGCGGGCTCCTTTGGCAGGTTGAAGCATTCCACCAACAAGTCAAGCGGGGAATCGGCAGGCTTTGCCTCTTCTAGCTGGCACAGCGTTGACCGTAGCTGATTTGCATGGTGAACTCAACTCTGCGTCACCACGAGCACGTCATACGTGACATTCCTGCGCTTGTCCTTGATCGGGCCGGGCGTCCACTTCGTGGCCTTCCTGATAATCACTTACTAGTAAACCTCAAGGTCAAATCGAGAGCATTCGGTGTTTCGTCGCGGAACATCACCCTAGGGCTTGATCTAAGTTTGCATTTAACACGTTTCCAGAGCCCCGATGCATCGTTTATCAGTGAATGGCTTATCGGGGCTTGCAGCTCGTTTCCCACAGGCACCAACATGCTGTGGTGATTGGTAACACAGGTAACTGGGCGCTATTACGTGATAGCTTCGTGTGAATTGTGATATCGCTTTCGCGGTCAAGTTTTCGTTGTTTATGAAGTCATTTGGTGCTCTCTAGGAATTGACACTTTTCTTTACGCAGTCAGACCGTTAATCTTGCGCATGCGGAATGATGCAGTAACTATACCGCCATAGTTCTCCGGCTTTTAAACACCTCTCAATCAATCCGTCATGGTATGCATAGACTGCTGAAATGTTCACTGTTCATCCACTTTGAATTACTATTGGGCATCGCCTTTCACAAAACCTTTACCCGTACCCAATTTGATAAACCTCTACTCTTGGATAAGTGACGCATTAATGTCCAGCCAGCCACATCGCAGCAACTATTTGTGCTCGCTCAGGTTCGAGGTCGGCTATGAGCATTACGACTTACGGGTATTGGCCATTTAGGCGTGGAACTTGTTTGCCTGTTGGGAAACTATCCCACGTGTTTTCATGTTTTAAAGAAAATTACAGTCTCCTCCTCCGATACAATAGCATCTGTAACTGTGCTACTGCCATTTACGGCGTTAAGGAGTTTTTCCGAAACCTTGTCTTATTTACGCTTATCGGAAGCGAGTTGAAAATGTGCTGAGCTGGGCACCCAGTGACGTGGAAAAGCTGCGTGAAGTAGGCGACTTTAAGCTTTGGATTGGTCAGACCATTCCGCCTTCCAGGCTGGGAACCATGCGACACCGGCTCCTAGTGGTTGCAAGTGTTGGACGTTATGGCTTGCATCAAACTTCCATGGCGCCAGTGTTCTTCTGCCGCATCATGTATTATTGTCAAATCGAAATCCAAGCGGCGTCTGTGAAACATTGAAGGAAAGGCTTCTTTGTGTTCAGCCATTTTCTTCCACTTTTGCCACGGTTCTGATGGCATCACATGCCCCATATCTGGCTCTAGTGAATTGTTGAAGGGGCACGTGCACTTAGCTGCATCCAGTTTGTCTCTCAGAAGCGGTCAGCTACACCAATCTGCGCACATCGTATTGTGTCTTCCACCACATCTTCGTTGAGTGTTTTCGGAAGCATGCATAGATCTCGGCTGCTTAGCCTGCTGTCTCCGAATGTCATGCACCCAATTGTATGCAAGTTGATGTGCGACTATTCAACAAACTATGCTCAGTCTACCCAGCCAAACAATTCTAACTCCTCTACACCTCAAGCCGATTGTCGTATTGTGTTGTAATGCTGCTTCTTTCCCTCTGCTCTCTGCCATTGACAACTGTTGTATTGCTTGCTTTGCCGCCCCGTGAGACTGCGACTGTCTGACTGCTCAGTCACGCGCCCAGCCAACCGAAGGAATACAAAAGGCCAGAACTCGGTAGACAGAGAGTATTACATCTACAGGATAGGTTAACTCTGTTTCTTGGTAACCGATACATGCTAGCTTTGGAGGTCAAGGTCACTCACTATTCTGCGTCTGGTTTCTAGCCAGTGTGAGTGAATTCCGTTCCACGAGTTTATCATATTGACGGAATAGTTCGATTCCTTTGACGCGTGCTGGTATTTGCTGGCCGATCAATTCTCACTCGATTCCCAAATTCAGCGCAAAGGTCAACGCTCTTAGCCTGCTCGTGCTGATGACCTTTGCATGTAGTGGAAGCTCACGTGCTTCGCTTACGCCTCTTGTAAAGTTTCTTCTTCCATCCACCTTCGTTGGCCGTAACTGTGTTGATGATTTTGCCTTTGCTGTGATTGCTCCAACACTGAAGCACCATCAACGCTTCAGCAAAATGTAGCTGAGCTTTGGTGGTTGTGGTCACCCCCATCCTCTAAACTTTGATGTAATTTTCTTTTCTTGCCATGAACTTGCGCGTATTGTTAACAGGCTAGTTTCCTCTATGTGTGAGCGAATACGAAATACTTAGTTCACCCATTGTCAAGTATCATGGTATACTTTTATTTTAATAAAGTGATCAGAAAAGCTTGGGTAAGGAATTTGAATTATCCTTTTATGCCTTCAGACTCAAACTACTTTCAGTGCTCCGTGAGTTACTTTTTGAATTCCTGATTACTTGCGTTTTCTCTGTCTGTGAATCTTCATCATTACACTTAAGTTAACTGTACTGCAATACAGAAATTAACATTTTAGATTACAAAAACTAAAAAAAACGAATGATATAATGCTAAGTAAATAAATTATAAATGAATTGTATATTCCTCTACGATGCGTGAAGCTGTTCCCTAAAAGGAACAGATCAAACAATGGTACAACCTTTCCATGACATTGCATTAATACGTCTTCAAAAATAAACATGGGCACAATTGCAAATTAGGTAACAGAGTAATCAAAATCGTTCTGCTATTTTTTCCTGCAATTGAATCAGCATTCTTCACAATCACATGACAGATGTTTGGGCCGATAAAAAATGTAGTGAAAGGGCCTGTTGTCTGAAATATTAGGTGTATGTCTTTCGACAATTTATTCAGGCACCATGGATACCGTTTTTGAATCCGTTATCTAGGGCCTGTGATGTCCCGAACGTATTACTCACGTTTTGGACGGTAAATACTTACTAATCGCAAGCTTAAAATTGCAAAGTGTATAGCATGTTCTGATATCACTTGGAAGTTTGTTCCAAATTTTGGAGTATTGGGTTAGAAAGAAACGTTCTCTGATTTTCGTAGCACATTTTGGAATCATGACCTTTACCACTTTGTCACGTATTGGATATCTGCTGTTTAAAGATATGTGAACACAGTTATCAAGACTGCGAATTGGACGGTTTATGATTCTGTAAAGAAAACAGGTTCAGTTTCATTATCCGAAGTCAAAATGGGTCAAATCCAAGTTTATTACATCGCTCTCTGTATATCAACTTTGCGGAATATCCACATAGTTTTTCGTGAAGCGTCTCTGGAGCCTCTCAAGAGCATGCTGGTCAGTTTTCCGCAGATTAGACTGTACCATTGAACAGTATTCCATACACGGCAATGTATATTATTAAGTTATCCATGGAATGTGAGATCGTCGTTGGAGAGTTCGTTTGGCTCACCTCTACTTGGATCGTCATCATTAGATGTTAACCGAAGGTAATAGACACACTTCAACTATTGTGTCGCAACACATAAAGACGATACGAAACAAATGCATAAACCAACAGGTAATATACTGCATCGCAACATATTGTGCTTAAAAACCCTGATCGTGCGATGGGTAGGGACAGAAATCATTGATGTCGATACTTCACCATGTCGACTAGTTTATTCAACCAGACGGGTTCACTGTCCATGGGACCCCAATCTGGCTGTCGGTAGACACCAACCGACGCCGACTTCGAAGTGAGGACTTACATGCCTCTTGACCAAATCGTCGCTCCTCCTTTTCCATTCACACCCTGGTCTATCTTAAACGACGCAGTACGCAAGAGTCGATGTGCTGGCATTCTCAACACGTGGCCCAGCCATCGGAACCTGGTACATGATGTCACGGCGCTGATCAGTTCACTCGCTCTTCCTGCCCAACACACTCATTGCTAACACGGTGTTCCTACCAGACCTGCGCTATGCTGCGAAGGCAGCGATTCTCGAACGTAACCAGCTTGTTTGTGTCTGTCGATCTGATGGGCGAGTTTCGCAACCACTGGTCAGGATTGAACACAAATGATGTCGCACCGGCTCCGCAGGTGGCGAAGATTGATAACAGTGCCTCGAGCTTTTGCTTTACGGCTCGCGATTTTATCCTCTATTCGACGGACGCATATATAGCTGCCTAGGTACTTGAATTTCTTGACGATTTCCAACCGACCACCAGCAAGGGTTAGTAATGCTTGTCTCTAGGTAATAACAAGTATCTAAGGGGTGACGACTGTCGTTTCTACACATATATCCGTTTTTCTTAAGTTTCCGGTCCGGTGCATGATTATTCACTTGAGTTTCCTACTGGTCATCTAATTTTTCTTCGCGCCTGACAATTTTGTTACCAACACACTTAAACACAATTGCCCAGTTCAGTGAACAGTTCGACTACTAATTGAACAGTCTGATTTACCAACATTTGCTTCAGTATCAAGTCTTACCAACTTCATCTACTTTCTAGGTTTAGAGCTTTGCGTTATCACACTGCTTCCGTCGCGACGTGACTGGACTTCATCGTGGTGCGATGGTTTGGACACCTCAATGATCCATTGAGCTGTGCTGAGTGGTTCTTTTTGCACTTTCTAAGCCACTCATACCAGCTTGGTCAATGGTTAGAGGCCAGACATGCTCAGCCTCTTGGTCCTTCAGGTTGGAGATTGGAACGAGGGTGGCTCTTTACTCCATAAAACGTACTCTTTGTAGCCCAGTACCAAAACCCCGCTACCTCGTGGTAAGCTTTTTTGGACCAAAGGCTTTGGTCGGGTACCCTAATCGTTCACCTGTCTATGCTCGGCCAACCAGAAAGTATCCTGCTCACGCGATGCAATACAATGACTTTCCCTTTAAACAATCTCTTGATGATCCAGCCGCCACAGAGGATAATCAACGATTCCCTGTCTTCTGCATCAATCAGGGTGGATAGGAGTTTGGATGCTACTGCTCAGACCTACTCGTCCTCTTATTCCCCCTCTTACGCATTTTTTATTTTTGTCCTTTCACTCCAATCACTTTATCCCCCTGTTCTCAATTTCCCAGTTATTGGACTTCCCACGATTTGCTCCAATAGTCGCTTTTCTGCTGGTTTCAACTCACACGCAGTCACAGGGTACCGCTCCAGTCCAGTCGACAAGTCCATGTACAACTAAGCGGAGAACGTCAGTTCATCCGTTTCCCTTTGGAGTCCTCGATCCTAGCTAACACCGGCATGCCTCAATGTACGCACTTTGTTACAGATTGGCCAACAGGCAGCACTTGCTCGAACATTCGAGACCCTGTCGCTCGATATTTGCTACTTATCACCAAATCGTCTGCAAGCTCCGAGCCCCGTGCTTACTCTGCGACTACCCACATGCAACACTGGCACCACATTCTCATTGCGTTTGTCAAGAGATGACACAGCTTCAAATGTTGGCCAAGCTTGCATTAGCATTATTTAGCGTCCCAGGACTGAAGCTTCCCTGATCGGTTGGATTCCAGTCAACATCCGGGAGGTACCGTTAGATAGGCTAGCTCGTTCCAGCCTTCGGGGTCACGTCGGGACAAACGGTGGCTGTTTATCATTGCGGCCTACGCGCCGACAAACTGTAGCACTGCTTTGATGAAAGATGACTTCTATCACCAAGTAAACGATCTCCTTCGTTACAGAAAAGTACGGATACTGTGGTGCTTGCTGATGATTTGAACGCCCAGATCGAAAAATTGTCCTCTGATAAACTGGGCGGCAAACGTGGTGTAGGCTCTCGTAATGATAATGCACCTTCGAAGTTGGCGTCGGTTGGTGTACCTCGACTGCCGGGCTGGGTCCGAATGACGATGAACACGTTTGCTTGGACACACATGCTGACATGGCTAGGAGCCGGCCCCAATGGCGTTTGTGTTGTGAGTTTCTTCGCCTATCCCCTCTCTTTTAGAGTCCCACTTCAATTTCGATCTCATAGCTAATAGCACCTGTCACGCCCGCTTGTGGCCGTATCGATGTGGTGCGGGGTCAGTAACTCGAGGGTCGCCCGTATGTTTTTTTCCTCATTTTATGCCATTTCTCCATTATTGAGTTTGCTGTTTTGGTTCGTCCGCATTTGACCGTGCACAATGCTAAAAGAATGCACTGTACATTGTACGTAGAGTGTATTTTGACTTGACTTGAGGTTCCTTTTTCCAGCAAGCGCGATCCGCGCTGTTTACACATTGACCGCACGGCATCTGACTGATCGACATCCACGTTCGTATCGAAACTCCTATCCGATTACTGATTAACATCTTTCTTATTAATCCGTATGGTAACAGGCTTTTGCGTTGTGCAGAGTTTCGAGACGGCTTTCTTCCAACACAGCGCTTCACGATGGACGGTTTCGTCCTAACGCAGACTCTTCAGGTAGAGATAGTCCTAGCTGAGAGTGGAAGCCAGCACATAGGGGCTGAAGACTTACGCCTTGGTCATTATGCCTGAGCTTCGCGAGCAGTGCTTGATGCAACGATTAGAAATTCATTGGCTATATAGTCGAAGACTGGTAGCTCAGGTTGTTCAGATGGCTGTTGAACTGTTCGCTGAGCTTGGCAATTTTGTTGCAAACGTTTCCGTCACCAATCGAGGTGTCATCATCAGTGCGTAGTTGCATGGCGTGCAATAGCGTAGAGGAGCCTCAGTGGGAGTGCCCCGAGGCTCCTCTACGCTATTGCACGCCACTCAACTACGCACTGATGATAGCACTTCGATTGGTGACGGAAACGTTTGCAACAAGATTGCCAAGCTCAGTGAACAGTTCAACAGCCATAGAGATTCATTGTTGCTTGTTGGGCTTTCACTTCCTTACACCATTTACATTAACTGTTGCCGTCATCGATTTCTGATGAGACGATCGATTTTGTCGACTGTTGCTTATCTACCTTTCTCCATCCTATTACATCTAATACTGTCGTGTTAACTACGTGGGTCATAACGGGAATATTGTCACCGGTCACAGTGCAAACAGGATGTGGTCACTTGTATTGAATCACCATGAACCTCAGGCTCCGCTTTGTTCTTGAGCCTTGATTTCACTGCATGCCTTCTGCTAGTCTGTGTGGATTGGGTTTCGATCATCACTGCATCTGTTTCGTGGGCGCCAACACGTTGCTACTCATTGGTCTGGTACTCTAACGTTGTTTCCCAATGTTGTTCCACTCTACAAAGTAGTCGAATTCGCACGTCCTGATTCTGTCTAACTTGATCTTCGGACGTTTTATGGAATTTGAAACGCCTATATTGCTTGTTCACCACACCGAGGATCGTGGTGAATTTCCGACACTGTTGTTGTGGGTTTTGAGGGACTGACACCTTTCCTTGACCCCGGAAAGTTGTTCACTATAGATATAGAATAAGGTTTGCGGAGCGCTGCTACTCGTCCACCGCCAATTTTCATAGTGACATGCGGACATCCTGTTCACCAGAACTCATCATTAAAATCAGTTCCTCACCAGTAAAATCGGCACAGTAGGAGAGTGCAACACCGAAACCCTCCACTTCGGAAACCGTCCCATTGATCGGATTGGCAGATTGTCAATCGAAGCTACACTCGAGATTGTATTTCGAAATCCAGGACACACAATGGGTTCTCCAAATCGAGTCCAGTGATTGAAAAGAGCAGCACCGAAATCCTCCACTAAAATTGGCTCGTTTGTGCGTCAATCATGGGGTAGCTTCCCAAAAGACCGAGACTGCGAAATCTGCCGCATCAGAGGTTAGCAGATCTTACCTTTGCTTCGAACTATCACTTTCGTTCCCAGGAACAGGTCCTAATCCCTCTATTGTTGATTCTTCCATACTCACAATGGACAGCAACTGTATTGCGCACTACTGACCAATCTGCAAGCAATAAATTGACATCCCATAACTATCCTGTATCAAATGGCCGTTTGAGTTAGCGTGCCTAACCACTGGAAAATTTCTTTATCCAAATTCGTCCTTTTACTCTGTTCTGAAGTTTTAACTGTCGTTTGGAGATACAGCCCTGCTCTTTTGCTTCCCGCTGGTTGGTTTTCTCCTTTGCCAATTCAGGTGGCTTGATTAAACCTTGCGATATTGTTTGGTCTTCCACTTGTTACGCCTTTGCAGTTGAAACGATCACCTTACCGGCGGGCTCCAATCCCAAGTACTTATTCAATGAAAAATGTTCTACTCATAAGTAGTCGAAAATCGCTGCAATAGTTTTTGGCTTCCATGTCGGAAGCCGCGAATCTATAAGCGAACCCTGCCTTCTGCAGCATCCTTGATTTGTATCAAAATGAAGGATGAGTTGCGCTACATCACCGTTCGGTTGTTATACATGACCGTCTGCCGCCGTCACCCATGGTCTAGTGCTTACGCTGCTAACGAATGTCGACGGGTTCGGCTCTTGATAGAATCGAAGGATGCTCGCTACTGACAAGTCCGGATGGGATGAAACGATCGTTTGATGTTTCTCAAGTTACTTGGAAGGTACTTTGGTTTGAGAACTGCTCTAGACGACCCTTAACTGGTTACATAAAATGTTCCCCTATTCACAAGCAACGAAATTCGGAAGCAAATAACGACTCAGGAACGTGTTGAACAACCAACAACTGTATCGGTTCAAATAGTGTGAAGATCACTGCATAAAAATCAACTCACAGATGTTTAACTTTTAGAACAGCTAGGTCAGCTGCCAAACTTAGTTGTTTGGGTACGTCACGTGCTGGACTTGAGTTCCCTTGAAATTGTTTAGTGCTTTTGCTGAATATTTGGTCCTCGTCATTTTTTCACTGAATTAATAGGTATTCCTTGGAGGTTTTACTACCTCCTGGACAGATATAAACCGCCGTATAGAGACTTACTGATCATGGGTTTCGCTTTCCAATGCTACAGAGGGATTCTGCATTACTGATGTGTTTCAGCGAGGTGAAAGAACCTTCCAACGTTTTTATACAAATTGTAGTACTAGGCGGCAGCAACGAAAGAACTCCGTGACACAATTTCGTGACTTGACGAGTTGCATGTTCACCACATTTTGCTCGCAGCAGGCAAATCCTCCTGTGGTAAGTCTAATAGCCAACATGGACATTGGGTCTCTACGCAGTCTCCGGAACTTATCGATGCTTGCCGGCGCATTCCTGCTGGTAGCGAACACATTGTGACTCGCAAAGAGCTCCGGTACAACTCCATGCTAGTCTGATGAGAGACCGCGAATCCTGGTGGTCTCGTCTTGCGTCAGAAATGGAAGTGGCTGCTGCGCTTGGTAACAATCGGAGATTATTCCGTTTCATACGGGAAAGGTGCAGCAGGAGATCTGGTGTTAGTGAAAATATATGTGACGAGAGCGCACAGCCTATCAATAACTTGTCAAAACGCTTGGAGCATTGAGCTGAGCACTTTGAAAGACAATTTACTCGACCGGAATTGTTAGATTCCTCACCAGCCAATGATCGCCCTGCTCCCTGGGATGTTCCTTTAGATGCACCATCTCGCTTAGAAGTCGAACGTAGATCAGTCTGCTGAAGTTGCATAAAGCCGCGGGACCAGCTGATCTTCATCCCACCCTCTTCAAATTCGGGGCCCTGTTCTTGTTCGCCTTTTACACCAGTTGTTAGTGAAACTATGGGAGTAGGAAACTGTCCCAACCGACTAAAGTCACTCCGTTATTGTCCCGATATTCATGAGAGGCTCTCGTTCGTAATGCGGCAACCATAGGGGAATCAGTCATCCCCATCGCCTCCAAAGTACTTGCCTCTTTAATCCTTCACAGACTTACTGGCGCTCGTGAAAGCCAGATTCGTGAAGAGTAAGCCTGGTTTCCTCGGGGTCGTGGCTACATCGATCACATTTTCACTTTGGGTCAGCTGTTGGAGCGCCGTCACACATATTGGCGGCCAACCGTTGTCGTGTTCCTCGACATCAAAGGTGCCTTCGATTCAGTGACTCGACGTGCGCTTTGGGACTGTCTACTAATGAAACGTGTGCCCGAGAAGTCTGTAAATCTTATTCGAGTGCTTTACGCGCGTAGCACGGGCAGAGTGAGGGCTTACGGCAAACTGTCGCCATCCTTCAATATCTCCAGCGTTGTAAGACAAGGATGCCCGCTGTCACCTTTCCTCTACAACTTCGATATTGACGATGTCATTAGGATTGCATCTAAAGGACATGACTTGGAAGGTGTGGAGCTACTCGCAGGAGAACGACTTCTTGGCTTGAAGTATGCTAACGACATTTCCCTTATCTATGACAGCTCACAAACGTGCCAACAGCACTAGACAGATTAGCACTGCCTGTCATTCGCTTCGGAGTATGCTTTGCTCCCTCGAAATGCAAAAGTTTCTTCCAATTTTGGCAGGGACTGCCTTCTGCGCTAACCCTTGGTGGGGATCAGCTAGAAGCCGTTCCAACTTCCAACCACCTCGGCAGTTGTATCACAGCCGTTGGAATCATCAACGAGATCAAAAACCATGTAGCAAAATTTCGAGGCGCTTTTGCTAACCTTCGTCACCTATGGTGCCGGGGCGGCACCACTCTCTCCCTGAAGGGTATAGAGTGCAATGTAGCGATACGTTCCCTGCTGCACGGTTGTGAAACCTGACCCATTAAATCGGCAGATGTAAGGAGGCTAGTTACGTTTGACAATCGTTGCCTTCGCAGTTTGGTTCATATCTGGTGGGAACACCGGGGTAAGCGATGAGCGTGTTCCACGCCTCGTTTATGACACAAGAAGAAGTGAACCGCTCGGCACCGTTATATCACGCACCAGGCTCCGGTGGCTGGGCCACGTATTGTGCATGCCAACCCACTGACTCCCACGACATGCGTTGTTTACGCTCCGAGGGTCTGGTTGAAAGAAGAGGAGAGGTGGCCAAGCTTTTACTTGGTCAAGAGGAATGAAAGTTCTTAGTTCGAACTTCTCCTCGGTTGGAGCCTTTTGACTTCCCGGCTGGGGTCCGAAAGACGGTGAACACGTTTGGCTGGAAACACTTGCTGACATGGCTATTAGCCGACCTCAGTGGCGTTTGTGTTGTGAGTTTCTTTGTTCCTCACCCTTCCGCTTAGCCCACCCCTCCAAGCACGATCTCTGTCCATATGTATAATATTATACTTCTTTTCGCGGCACAATAGCCGGCTGTTAGTTCTCCGGAATGATGTCCATCCATTAGTGGTAACTCAAGCGGCGTGCCTTTGTTGCATTAATCTTTACATTTCTTTTCTAGTGTATTCGGGCACAATAGCAGGTACTTTCCATCTCTAGTTAACATGTATAATGGTTATGATGATTCGTGACTCCAAGTGGAGAACTGTTGAAATCACTTCGTCATCATGACATACGGGTTGCTAAGCGGCTGACGTGAGGGCGACTGCAGCTGACCATTGAAGATCACTGACAGCTTTGAATCTGTATAGCCAGGAGACGTGAGTCAGCCCAGAAACACAGCCGGAGTTGATGGCATGTGACCTATAAAATTAATAGTGTTCTGTTCCTAATACACTTAAGTTTCACCGGTCTCTGGTCTTCTGTTTCTTCTGCGGCTGGGTTGGTGGCACAGATCAGAGGCAAGGGCAGCGTTACAACAGGGACACCGTACATATGTAATTAAACCCAGAAATAACAACCATCTTCGGACAATTGCAGGCACTTTTGCAGCAACAGGAAATACAGTTTGAATAATCGCAGCCCAAGCTGATTGAGATGCTGACTCAAAGCTCTTAATACCGTCAAGTTCAGGTCTAGGAGCGGGTGAAAGTGTCTCCTTTCCGGAAACCTTGATGCAGCAAATCAGTGAATATGGTGATGCTGATGCCGATGCCGGTGTGGCATTCGCGTCTTTGTTCCCAAAGTATGAAGATATGTTCCAGGTCGATTTGGTCGTCTCAGAGGAGAAACAATTTGCCTTATGCTTCAGAAGCTGGGTACTGCTACACATTAAAAGTACACCAATTTCATTCTGCCAATGAAGAGCACTGGCTTGCCTTGACATTCCTCTCACCAATTTTCGATGAACAGACATCGCTCTTCAGGATTTGTTACAAGTGTCCGACAATAAGTAGGCAAGAAGACGCGGATTAGGTGAGCTATTCAAGTTGTGTGTTTTGCGAGTGCGAACGACCATAGCTTCTCAAGATGACCGGTGGCCAGTAAAAGTACATCGTTTGCGACCTACAAACAACAGGCAGACATTCAAACAAGCATACTGAGTAGGATTCCGACATTACAGCAAATGACCGGTGAGTGCCAAAGGTTGATGAACCGGAAACATGATTTGGCAGTTGTCCAATACTAATGTGCATGACTTCATTTAAGCTGTCAACCGGACTCCCAAAAAATGCGCAACACGTGGGTCTATCATATTTCACATCTCCTTCTGTTTGTTGGTTTTGTAGGGAATGGCATTTTGCTCGTTACTGTCCATTTAGTAATTCTATTTGCAGCCGATGCGACAGATATCATAAAGTCCTGTCGCTTGGCAATTGGTCCTACTTTGTCGAGGAAGAACCGCAACAACGCCATACCGTTCAGACGGTCCAATGGGATTAGATCGATCACCGACTTTTAAGGTTGATGGCATCAACAGGCGTAAGTACACCATGATAGAAATCACTAGTAGACGACTTACGTTGAAACTTCCTATTACTTCAGCTATTTTTCTAATCTATCGCGATACGGGACACAGGCTGGAGCGGTCGACGCTCGTACAAACGGTCCATACGGCACGGAATGCTTCAGGTGGTACGTTACAATTGCTTAGTGAATTGAGCTGGCAAGTCATTTTCCAGGGCCAACAAATTCACGCAACCTGCTTTGTGGCAGACCGACCGGGGTTAGGATTGCTGGAACCCGACTGGATGAAGGAGTTGAACTTGCTTAATCAGTCATTAAACAGTGTATGCCAGCCACTGCAGGCCAACCGGCTGTCTCAGCCAAGATATCCAGCCCGATGGCTCATTGTCAGATTACGGAGATGAAAAGACTTCACGAAGCAATGCTTCATCCTGGTCTTACATGCTGCAGAATGACCAATGCTGCCCTGAAAAGCAAGACGCTAAACCGCTATACAGATCAAGGCGCCTTGTACCGAACGCAAAGAAAGGAAAGCACTGCAGTTGTCATGTGGAGGATACTCAGACAGACATGGTCCGTTATTTTAAAATTGGTGACATTGTATACGCGCGAGACTTCCGAGGACCTAAGAGTTGTTTGATAGGAAGGGTGATCGACCGAAATGGTCGAGTCATCTACGAGCTAATGGTAAGAAATGCGAAATGGGTCAGGCACGCCAATCAACTGAGGCGGAGTTACGGCACGATTTCAAGTACTTCAGAACGGTCATTCTTACCGTGGGTCATCCTGCTAGACACGTTGAATTTGGAAGACGAAGACGTATTAATCGTCAGTAATTCTCTTGAGGGCTCGTCAACTTATACTTACAGGTGCGCATCCGATGAATCCAGCCTTGTAAAACAACGACCCAGCTTTAGTTTCGAGAACAACTCATCTGGAATCGGCAGAGGGTACTTGTGAGAGCTTAGCATTTCATTGAGGCCTGTTGAGAAGTCGGCACATTAGGCTTCTTGTCTACCACGATTGGAACCGCCCAAGATGAAATTAATTCACTGTATGAATAACCCCGCTTTTCTCTAAGCGATCTATTTCCTGGTCAATAATTGGAAGTGCAGCTTAGGGTATTGGACGTTTTGTACGGAGACCGGAGCAACATCAGGTTTTATGGACAATGAGACTTTTATCTTCGTGCACTTACCGAGTGCTTCACGAAAAACACCGCATATTTCTCTCCAATGTGCTCGATAGCCACTGTTTTCGGGATCTTGTGTTTTTGTAATTTGACACTTGCACATATCTCTTTGATGGGAATATCTAGGCGATTAAAGCGTTCCATCCAATCTAAACCATGAAGGTTCAAATTCTTGTGACCTATGGTGAAAATGGTTCCCCAAGCGGTGAAATCGGCAAAACGGAACTGGCACTCAATCTGACCGATCAGATCTAACTTGGTGCCTGATGCGCTCGTCGCTTGTTGGCCCATCGGTTTAATGTCAGGTGCACCGACAGCTTTCCACATGTTTTCCGAAATGACTATGATATCAGACGCCGTGTCAATTTGCAAACGCGCCAGTCGTCCCTTGATGCTGATAGTGACAAACTTTCTTCTGTCTTTAACATCGTCGGAGAAGTTGGCGTTTACCTTTCTTGCAAACTTTCGTTGACCTTGGCTTTGGGCAGTGTATGGTTTCCGGAACAGTGGTTTGGACCTGCAATGTGTCTCCTTGTGTCCACATCTATGGCACTTCTGGCAGATGTGCTTGCTGAAGGGGCACCATCTCAAAAAATACCAGCAAGCAGATGGGGGTTGAGCTTCTGGACCTCTCCCGTGCTCATTTGCTGAAGTTTTTCCTTTGGAAACTTGCTAGACAGTAATATCACCGATATGCACCTTTGAATCCTCCATCATAGCTGTGTCGTGCTTTAAATTCATGCTCCTCTTGACTTCACCAACGACATTCTGTAATGTGAAATCCGGGTCGCGTTTCACAAACCAAATATTCTGGTCCGGATTTCGGCATCTTTGAAGGACTGCAAACTGCACACTACTATCAGGTACTCGAACTGATCTTCGGTAAGCGACTTTAGTTTAACTTTCTGGCATTCACGCTTTACTATCTCTGCACGAGCTATAAAACTGTCACTGTCTTCCTTGCAAAGCTTCAAACAATTGTACCGATTATATAAAAGCGACAACTGGTCTCCAAACATTACTGTGAACCGAGAAACTTTGTCATCAAAACTGAAATCATGGGCGCTGTTGGGCATAATGTATTTGAGCTATCTATCATGCTCGACCGTTCCTAGTTTTCGTAACGGCAGACGAACTTTTGATGCATCATCGAGACTTGACAACTCTATCATAACGCTTGAATCAAGCATGGAATATTTGTCCAGAATCAGGATCAAAAATGAACTCAATTCTGCTGATCACTGCGTCCGCTGAAGGCTTCCCAGTGTTTTGGATTGGTGTAGACTGAAGTGATAAAGTTCGGGTGAGAACCTCAATCATTCGCAGCTATGCAGCTTCAAGTTGATGCAGTTGTTGTAACAAAATAACCTTCAGTTCTTCTGATGAGATTGACATCCAGAGTTAGTTCACCTCTGTCGCCAAAGTCTGTTGTGGTTTCTGCTGACTGTACGGATAACCTGTTGTTACTACTCAGGATGACTGGCCGACCTTCCAGATAAGAAGACAAAGGCCACAGGCGAAAACTGTATGACGCACCCGGCAAGCAGTGTAAGCAAATCAAGTAATGGCGTCGAATCAGTGGTTAATAAGGGAATTCCCTAGCGCTCACTGGGGAACATCAACGTGTGCGTGACGTTCGGATCCTGGAGCCCCTGGCTACAAGCGACCACTCAGTGCTCATAGTTGATATGGAATTACCTTTGCCGTATTTACATCCGCTGAAACCAGCTTACAACTACTGGGAAACGGACTTCTGCGATCTAGTTCGAGCTGTGAGCCAACTGGATTGGTCTCTGTCACCAACTGCATCTGTGCAAGACTGTTGGACATTTATAACATAGAGATTGACATCATTGTGTACCCAATTTGTGCCTTTGAAATGTCGGAAGGTTGGACCGATTAAGCCTCATTGCTTTGAAAAGTAGTATGGAATTCTGGCTCGGAGGCGGCGCTGACTGTGGGACAGATTCCTCCTCTCTGCCATTGACTACGAAGGGTATAGAAGTCAGCGGGACTTGTGCAACAGTGCAAAAAGGAATAAGGGCAGACATTTCGAAGAGCAGCTGGTAATCGCCGCGAAGATCTCCCCAAAGAGAATCCTTGGTTACATGAAGCGACGCCTGAAGCCGGCAGGTGATGTGCCAGTGCTGGATGATCCGGACAGACAGCTGCTGACCTCCAGCACTGAGCGTGCGTCCGCGTTGACGGCGCACTTCGCTTCTGTATTTGCGAATGACCAGGTGTCTGTTCCAAGTTCGAGGTGTGCCGCTTTTACCGAACTCGACATTCTGGATTGCGGCGTTGAAGAGGTATGTCAACTAATCCCCAGCCTTGACGGCACCGGATCTGATGGGCTTCATCCACTGTTTCTCAAGTCACTTTCGGCCATTATCACTCCTGTCGGGACTGACCTTTTCAACAGTTCGCTGTCCGAAAGTTCGTTGCCGATTGACTGGAAATACTTGGTAATAATAATAATGTGTCAGCTGTACGCCGTAACGGCGTTTCGCTGCCGCGCAACCACCACCAGTCGCGCGCGGGCTGAGTATACCGCGAGGATGCCCACCCCTACGCGGATTCGAACCGGTGACCTTATGGCTGCAAAGCGAACGGTGATGAAACCTATTCCGAAAGACGGCGACCCTAGCAAAGTAGACAACTACTGGTCAGTTTATCCGACACCTATTTTGGCAAAGGTGCTGAGAAAATCTTAAAAATGGATTTAAGAGGAAGAAGTGTATGTTCTCGTCTGCGAGCTACTGAACCCGAGAAGGCCAGATCAAAAAATACGGAAGCCTCATGGTCATGCATGAGGTTTTTAGGTGTTATGTGTTTTGTAACTGTGGGATTCCAAAGAGGCAGATGACAGCGCCCGCAATGTGAGTGCTAGGTTGCAGTTTGTCTCCTGTGTGAGTTTGTGTTTTCCAACCACGATCCAGCTTACAGAAGCGCGTTTTCATTTTCTACCTCCAGATGGCCAAAGCAGCCAAGCCATTCTTCCGATAAATGTGTAAATAGAGCAGGAGAATTAGGCTAAACGTGGGCAAATGAACGCAGTACCAAGAGGCAAAAAAATCTTAGGACTAGACATAAATTTTTAATATAACAAGGGAAATATGATGCAACTAGATAAAGCAATTCTTTAAGCATGCATAATATACGCAGTCTTCCATTTATACATTAAATTAGTGAGTGACTTTGTAGGGCGACCGAACGCATTGGACTACCAGACTAAAGAGCTTTTTAGGACGAAAAAAGGGGGGAAAGTGAAATCCAACAAGCTAAACGCAGCAAACAGGCGGTGCTGTACCTTACAATGGCAATATAAATGCGATATTCCCCACAGTTTGCAAGTTACGAAAAACTGCGCTTAACATCCTACGTTAATTTTCGCAACAATTTCGGTTTTGATTTCCAAGCAAACCACGAAAAGAAGAAAGAAAAACACGAAAAGCAGTGCGGATAGATAGATTCTAGGTAACAATAATAATAAGCCGAGGCACAGCACAGAACTAGCGATGGTTGCGACGTGTGACCCGAAAATCCCAAGAATCTGGTATTTTGTGCCTAGGTAATTGAAAATAAAAAATTAACGCGTGTAACTTCGCGATCATGCTAAAGGGTCCACGCGGGACATTACGTAAACGCAGTATATGTGAACTCGCCTCAATTAGTTCATTGTAAGATAACATTCTTATGAGAATACTGAGGCTTAGCGAAATACAATGAGAGAAAAATCTACTTCTTCTGTACTTTCAAGTGGTCTAGAGTATAGTGCCGGGCAACATAAGCCTTGACCACATGGAGACAGCAGGCCAGCTCAATATTCATTTGGCCAATATGAGCTCATCTGCCTGCAATTCATGTGGTGGAGACTGCAAAAGCTACCACTGTTTTACGTTCTAGATAACAGAAGGTTTCGGTATGTTTTACTCTTGAGTTACAAGGCTTAGGCCGAACAACCTCCTCGTGGTGCCAGCTGGGTGGTTCGGGATTTTCCCGTTCCAGCAAATGGTTCGGCAGCAGTGTTCCAGGACGTGGTGGGTTTTCGCCTGGCAAGCGTTCTCCCTATAAAAAGCCACATATGTCCGTTTAACAACACTGTGACGTGGCGGATGTGACTCGCCACTAAATAAAGTCACTGCCCCTTGCTTCATTCTGGCGAAGCATTGTATTCCAGCAACCTTATGTTGTACTTCTGGGGAGCATTGGGCCCCTGTTTGACAAAGGAACAAACGAAAGGCGTATGAACTGAGCAATCAGTCACCGGCTCCCAATGAGCGCGATTCCCTGAATTCGCTCCGCTGCCTTGCGGGCAGGCTATTCAGCCAAAGGCTCGGGGTGGTGTCCCCTAAGTCAACACCCTACTTCGGCTTGGGCAACCGGGTAGTATCTCGACCTCTGAGGAAACCATGGACATTGTTGTGTTGTGTTTTATTTTACTGTTTCTGTACCTTCGTTTGAATCCCATGGTTTCTGATGGCATTATGTCTGTTAACAGACTTTTGCAAATATATATATATATATATATATATATATATATAAATAGATAAAAAGCGGGAATATAGGAAGCAGCCTGTAGTACTGATAATTCCGCTGAGACCGTTAACCGGGGCCTTGACGACCATGGCTCTAACACCCTAAGAGTGAATAAGGTAGAAATATAAGTTTTCCTCGTATTTGAGTACACTAAGCGTCCGTCATTATACCATTTTCGAGGCTGCCCTATACTGTTTTATAGGTCTGATGTAGATAGGTCATTATCTGGCAGTGGAGGTTCGGCTAACGTAAGCTCGAATGTATCCTGCGCAATTGCACTTGTGGTTTTGTTGGTTCTTTCTGTTTCACTGCGCCAGGCATAATGAATGAATAATATTATAAGTTAAGAAGATCAAGGTGTCTTTAAATGTAGGATCTGATTGTCCACTCACCACTGCGCAATAGTTTCATCAGCTCATAGTGGGCATCGGAGCCAGGTAAAAGATAAGTTTCGTAGTGATTACCAAGTTAAGCTGAAGTGGTAATCAAAATGTCCTGGATGTCCAGCTTTCCGACACTCTGCTACATGGTAAGCTTTCAAGCCAGCCATGAGAATATAAAATTGTAAAGATATAAGAATGGCCGAAAAATGGGATCTGGTTTTTCGTGCTGCCCGTCAGCCAATGTTTCCAATAGCGATTGGGAAGCATTTAACTCAGATAAAAGCTAAGCGGAATGGGACCAAGTTAGTTGCTGCAGTCAAAAAGGGTCCTGACGCCCGCACAGCACGGTTTTATGCAAGGCCGATCATGCATTACAAACTTGCTTGTGGCGAGACATGAATAGTCGAAGGCAATAATCAAGGGAAGTCTGTCGACGTGATATTCATCGATTTCCGTAAAGCGTTCAACAAGGTCAGCCTAGAGGTTCTTCTTCACAAACTCAGGATGTGCGGTATCGGTGGCTCACTGCACTGATGGATTCGCGACTTCCTTGTTGGACAAAAGTGGAGGGTACATTTCGACGACCATCTAACTGACTGGTATCCCTCTACAAGTGGCGTGCCTCAAAGCACTGTGCTGGGGCCCACTCTGTTCCTGATCCACATCAACGATCTACCTCAGCTTATTCGGTCGCTGTGTGCTTTGTTTTCGGATGACATGAAGATTTGGAAAGAAATTGACGCTCCCGACGACTGTGTCGTACTTCAGCAAGACCTCAACCGCCTATGCACATGGTCTGCACTAGTTCATCTCCCAGTCAACCCAGCCAAATCAGTATTTATGAGCTTGGGGTAGGGTACCGACGGCCGAATCTACATCCTTGACGACCAACCGCTAAATCCCACATTCTCCGTGGAAGACCTGGGTGTACTCTCGCGCTGTGATTTGAAGTCCGTGGACAACACGAACAGGCTATATCGTAACGGACTGCAAGTGCTTTGGGCGCTTAAACGTAGCTTCGGCACATGGTCTGAAGAGGTTGCCACTTGACTTTTCTCTTCCATCATTAGACCAATGCTAGAGTACGGTTCGCCCGTTTACTTTCCGATTTCCCGAGGCGAGGCACAAAAATTCGAACGGGTCCAACACGTTGCTACCAGGCTCATCCCGAGTTTACGTGGCTTGGGGTATGAAGACCGGTGTGAGAAACTAGGACTCTACACGTTGTCCTCCCGTCGGGTGCGAGTCGACCTCATTATGACCTACCGTATTCTACACACTTCAGTGACTTCCCCATGCTGAGGCCAATGCTGCAGTTACGAGGGCCATGCATCACACACGGACACAGGTAAAACTTGTCGTGCCGGATGTGAAGCGAGTTCCCCACCCACTTTGCTTTGAACGGAGAGTGGTAAATATTTGGGACAGTTTTCCTGAACATGTGATGAAGCCAATGTCTGTGCAACAGTTCAAAACGTTGTTAGGTTTATATTTTACCACAGTTCAATTCAGAGAACGATTGCACAATTACGAAGACATGTCACATTTGTGAGTCCTGCAATACCTTGAGAACGTTAACGATATTCACGGCTGACAATTTTTATGACGTTTTCACCATATTTCGAAGGAGTTGTAAAGAATTCATTTCTACTTGCTCTATAATACGGTGTTCAGTAGACTGCCCTTTTAAGGGTTCAAGGTGAAGCGTCATCGTTAACCCGCTCTCATTGGTTAGCCAGTAAGCTTCGGTCTGCGTCATGGCCAACTGTTTCCGGCTGCTAGGAATTGGATGCCTGCCCCGTTAGCGCCTACGTGGATCACAACAGAATCTGCAAGCACTGAATGACATACAATGCAGGGTGACCCGAAAGCGGAGATGACCACAATGATTGCAAGTTAACCCCAAAGCGAAACCTGTGAACAAAGTCAAGTTCGAACGGTACGCAAGCAGACTCAGTTCGAAAGGACAGGTATGAGGCGACCGCAACGAAAGAACTCTGTGACACGGTTTCGATACGTGAAATGGGCATGCGGAAAGTCACGCGGAAAACTGTTTAAATCAATTCGTCATCATGACCCACGGGTTGCTAAGCGGCTGGCGTGTGGGCGACTACAGCTGATCGGTGGAGACCGATAGCAGGTTTGAATCTGTCTAGCCTAGGGACGTGAGTCAGCCCAGAAACACACAGCCGGAGGTGATAGCATGTGACCTATAAAATTAACCGAGTTCTGTTCCTAATACACTTAGGTTTGGTAGGTCTCTGGTCTTCTGTTTCTTCCGCGGCTGGGTTGGCAACGCAGAAAGCAGAGGGACGGGCAGCGTTACTAAAAGCCTTACATTGCAAGGCCGCTTGCAATTCTTTAATCAAATACTACTCAGCATCACACTTATTGTAGTAAGCCTCTACCGCACCGAGATCTTTGGCTGCTTAGCGAAGGGAATGCAAGCGAGACGTACTGTCGAAGTTACTGAATCACCTTGGCGTAACGTTGCACTCTGCTGGTATAATTTGATCAGTAATTGTTTGTAATGTGGAATAGTTTTATTTGAATCCATAATTGGACATTTTGACCTGTTTGGTCTGCTAAAATGTGTCGCTGCCTACGAGTTCATCTGCCATACATTCAAATCCGGAAGCATTATAGTGTAATTCCAGCTAATATCTGCCGTTGACCGAAAGGATTACGTCACTTTCGTTGTAATCCTGAGGACCTCGGTTCGAATTCGCGTATCGGCGAACGACTTCGCTATTGATGGCGGTTGTGTGGCAACAAAGCGTCGATGCGGTGCACTGGCCTTCTGCTGAATTCTTTGTTAAGCCCCTAAATCGGTTTCTCTGCACAACCTGTTGGAAATCCTCACCAGTACCGATGATGCAATCTTTTCAAACATCCCAATACAAATTCACAGTAATCGTGATTTAGCTATTAAGACTTGCACCACCCTCACTCAATCATCTGTCCCCCGAGTTGGAAGTGTTCCTATTCATGTGTCTTCAGTAAACAGTAACCTGATCACCGCTACATACTCCATCCTCAGTTGCACTACAGCCTTATGCGCCATACTCTTGATCGATAGTTTTTAATTCCTTCGGGTTTCTGGAAAACTGCACGGCTATTTCGTTGATTCGATTGATAGGGGCTTTACTAATTTTAGTGCGCGTGAGCCGACCAGCTATTTCGGATGGCTTTTTGTTTATCGTTAAGTAAACAATCCACCACCACAGTGATACCTTGTTCCTTCGTGAGACAAAGCTTGTGCTGATACGTACGACGCTGTTTAAGCCAACTAAGAACGCTTGCATAGTGGGCGCTACTAAATTCTAAGTTCCGCCTTACGAAACATAAACCACCCATTAAGCAACTGGAATTGAATCGGTGATGACGGCAGATATAGAAAGAGAAGACACTATAAGACAAACCTTTCCTTCTCGTGCAGTGTTCATGTTTTCACTGTATCCACTTGATGACTTTTCTGTCTGAGCTCACCGCTGATGTTCGGATACAGCATGATTTGAGTCTCTTGTATTCAGGGTGTGTGTGTGTGTATGCAGCTTGGGCTGGCGTGAATATTTTCGAGTCAAGTCAGGCCAGATCTAGTAAAATCAAGTAAAGATAAGCCTTTTCATTAACCGGATGGGCGCGTTTTCAACATTTTATATTATCGACTGCAACTGGATCAAGATGACATCATAAGAGGTGCAAATTTTTCCAAATGAATGACAAAAAAGGAAAAGGCTACATTGTTGTCACCCTAGTAAACGACCCCGCATTCTCGAGTAATAGTCGCAATTGTTGAGCAGAATCCTTAGGATTTCTATCCAGTTGACGGCAGTTTTACTAAAACGTTCCTTCACTATTGCGTTCAATCGGCCTATAATTTCTCGGACGAAAGCATCGGTCGCAATGACCTCGGTGATAATTTGACCAAGGAAACTGTCAAAATATTCTTGTGAAACTGGTACATCCGCAGTTGATAACGTAAAAATGATATCCGGTGAAAAGATAACGGCCGGCTGAAAGGCGTTCAAAGATTTTGTCTGCCACATCAGAATGTACTTCGGTATCGGCCGGCACTTCTCCCGCATGGTCCAGTGGTAGTTGTATTGGTTCGGGCTCTCGGCATGTAATTCACAAATCACGGATTCGAATCTGACTTGGCGCGAGCAACTGCCGGAACATAAGTACAAGTTTTACTTGCAGACTAGCTGATTGCTGCACCCCCCATGACTAACTTCCCTTTTCACCTGACTTTGTTCATTCGATTGAACGGTCGTCTTTGATCGCTTCCACCCATCATTCCCATAACTGTTTCCACTTCCCGTAACTCATCACCAGAACTGCATCAGATTGTCGAACCTTTTTCCTACGTGCCCTCCAGAAGTTTACAAGCATTTCGACCTGGCGGGAATTGAGCCGTCGGCCGCCACCGACTAAACCAGTGAGTTGGCTACGACCAACATTAATGACGCGTCTTTCTAACTGAGCGTGTTACCATCGTTTAAGTTTTGCGCTTTAAGGCAATGCTTCTCGTGCCAGTGAGTGCACTATGAACTACCTTATGTAAATTCAACCCCCAAGGGAGAACTGGTGCATGTGGTAAGGACTGAGAACTTTGTCCTGTCATTGCCAGAAGACACCAGTTTCATTCACGATTCAATATATAGATGTCTAGTATGACCGACTACTTTGTGACTCTGCCCATGAGACAGCGTGTTATGCTGAACTTCCATGTGCAAGAGGATGTAAAACCAGCTGAACCTTATAACAAGCCTCTTCCACAGTATCGTGATAAGACGCGTAGTCTCATTAAGACGCGTTTCAAAGCTTCCGTAAGTCAGTCACTGACAATCCTGACCTAGGTGGATCCCAGCCCACAGCGATCATTCCCCGGATCACTCGGCTCGTTGAACAGTTTCTCATCGATGACAATCGTCGTGTAACTTGTGCCGACGTTGATAACCTGTCTAATTTTCCCTTTGCGAATGGTGAATACCTTGCTGTCCCGGAAAGTGAGTAATAGCACTTGGGTTCCAATGCACAGCATTCTGTCTCTGGTCGATACACTTGAGTTATATTCTGTACTAAATTGGTAGATCATTTATTCCCAAGTCGCATCTTCACATCCCCCTTATAGTTCTGATTTAGCGCAAATGATCTCCATTTGTTTACCATTCCTCACAGTTTGATTTTCATTCCCACTGGGATGACGAAATAATGCATTCCATTCGAGACTGGTTCACATGTTTCTGTGCTGATGATGACTTCCAAGCATTAGTGAAATGCCAGGATGACGGCATCAGTGTAGGAAGGGAATGGATAGGAAATAAGTGCAGATACCACCACCTCCCAGAAGTTGTGAACGGTCGCTTCTTTCATAAACCCCGTTGTGTCCATTGTTTTTAGCAGTTCTACTTTTCATGATTACTCCATGAAGGACTGTTTTGATGTGAACAAGCTACTTGCAGTATGGTCGTTTTCCGTTGTAGTACTTATCCGTATACTTCATTTTTGCAGGACACGATCATAGTTCTCAGACCGGTTGACCTGTACAATGTGTATGTTGTCATGTTGCACCTATCTAAGCAAGAAATACAGCGTTTTTATTCTACCCTGCCATTTGTCAGCTACAAACACGCCATTGATGGACTCGTCCAGGTTATCCGTAAGGAGGGGACCATGAAGCTGTTCAGCGGAGTTTCCATGACCGCGACCCGTGCTGCATTTATGACCTTTGGTCAGTTGGCCTTTTACGACAAGTTTAAACTCATGCTGTTGCACACCGGAAAGTTTGACGACAAACCATTTACTCACATGCTGGCCAGCTCAAGTGCAGTAAGTTATCTTCCTATAGATCCTCGCCATTGCTGCCGAAGTTTTACCTCTCTTCTTTAGCCACTTTTGTTAACAGTGTGCCAACCTCCTCCACTAATCTTAAATTTGTGAGTTCGATTTTTAATTTCACTCAGAAAGAATTTCCAACTCTGCGGGGTTGTTGTAGTTGCGCGGAGGGGATTGAGGACCGATGCGCTTGACTGTAACACGACACTGTATAGTTGTTTTGTTGAGCACATAAAGATGGCATGAAGAATGCTCCAGCCGGCCGGTTAAGTACAACTGTCAAGCGTCACAATCTGTCTCGTTTGAGGACACATACCGTCTAATGCGCCTTACTGTAGAATGAGCATCCCTGCTTAGAATAAAGAAAGAAAGGCGTCAGCAGTACGCCGCTCCACAATACCGACGTTCCGCACGTGAGCTTAGGATGCTGCCAGGGTCGTCCGGTGTCCTACGCAGACTCGAACCCTGCGACCTCCCGATTACAAGGCAAGCGTGTGGTCCTTTCGGCCACGGCTGTGTCGGATTAGATTAGGCCGGTTTCCGCACAGAACCGGAATGTGTAGACCATATATTGACTTTGCGGTAGGTGTTGGCACATGACTTAGTCAGCCGATACACCCTTTTTCGACGTATCAGCTCGGGAACGTGTACCAGTGAAACTTGTGAATATTTTACGTGCCATGTATTCGAACACCACACGTCACAACAGGGTTTACGCCGGGTTGTCCTATCCCTTTTCGAACGCAAGTGACGTTCGCCACGGTTGTCCCATTTTCCCACTTTTTCGTACAACGTTGCCTTGGACTTCACGACGCATACGTAGATAACTAGTGGGTTTTGATCACGTGGATAATATTGTCTTACTGTCTAACAATGTTTCTGTGGCCCAATCAATCCTGAATAACCTCACTAAAATTTTCCCACCCATTTGGTATGCGCTTCGCACCTTCAAACTATTAGTTGGATGACCACCAGTTATCTGATGACCCTTGAATTCTTGATAACGACGAACTGGAACTAATTGATCACTTATCTAAACTGGGCAGCTGCATCAAGAAACATGGGCGCATGACTGCTACTGATATTACAAATGCGGGCGTTGCATCCTGGTAAGTACGTTGAAGGGGATGGTCGCCGCTCTTGAAAGCCGTTTTTAAAAAGCCACTGAGTGCCGCCCTCTTCTATGTAACTGAGACTTGACCCCTTCGGTCTGAGGCGCCTTAAAATCTTTGATCATGGTTGCCTCCTTAGTATTACTAGTATCTGATACCACCAGCGTGTCCGCAACAGTGATATGCTTAGACGAGTACTATGCCGTAATACTCAGACTTGCTGTTTAATGCAACGAATAATATTGAATGTGTCGTGTTGGTTAAGGCAGGTGCTATATATATATCCTTCCGGTCACCGCTTATGGACGAAGGCCTCCTTTTGTTCACCAAATTGTTGGTTGGTGCCAAATTCTAACTGTGCAAAGGTAACTAAAGTCAGTGAGGACTACGCTGATTTCTCCGTCTCACCTTCCAGGCTGGAGTCCACGTGACCTAACTTGGGCTTGATTCGATCCGCTAGTGGACATTACTCGCGGTCTGTACCAGTGGCCCATTTCTTCTCGTTTCATAGTTGGACTTCTTGTTTATACTGTTTGGCACTGAACTATCTACAGAGTAATGGCTGATTATAACGCTTGGTAGAAAAGCCTTAAGGGAGCTGTCTGATTAATGCTGCCTTATCTTTGTACGATGACAACCTTTCGAGACCATATGTTGTTGACAAGTTGTTGGCTACTTATTGCCTTATGTTTCACACAGTCTACATTTTCCCTCAATTAATACTCTTCATTCTTTGACTCATTCTGATTGCAGGGCGTCGAAGCGTTACTTCAACTTGCTAATTGATTGCTGTTGTTGATGGTTGTGCTACTGCTAGAATGCGAAGCCAAAATCATTGGAGCGGAAATCGTTCTTTGCGTAGACTACATGTCATAGAACATCTCAATTTCATGATGTCAGTCGGCTCATGATATTTGTTAGCTTGGGTCAGGCGGAAATACGAAAAGGGCTTGTTCCATTGCGGGTGCAGTTGAGGCAGTGGACATCTGCACGCAAACATGTTATTGATGAAAACATATTGTCTTATTTGTTACTCTGATGAATAGACCAGTTGTCACCCTTCATTGCCTAATCATCCCGTAGCCGATAGCTTCATACACTTCTGTTCGCAATAGAATCGAAGCCCTCAGCCCCTCGCATATTAATCCTCTAAGCAATATGGCATTTGAGTTTGTATACCCATGTTCGCTGGGTCCCTCTTATTTTTAATGTTTGTTTAATTGCTACCTACTGGTGAGTTCCATAATGATCATGGAATTGGGCTGCAGCCATTCTTTGGTCATTGGTGGAGCAGAATGTCGCTATTACCTTCTGGACCAGCGGACGTATTGTTTGGCGATATAAAGCCGACATAGCTTTCGTTTCAGAGTCTCCGCACTTTGTAAGTGTTGGCGTACCATTTCCTGCTTCCATCGGTATGTGATCAGTAAATACAGCCCGAATGAGGTTCTGTCCATCTGTTTTCTGCTTGCAGGAAGAACGTTGAAAAAATGTAGACACTGAGATGACTAATTTTTCACGGATGGACATGTGGTGGCCAGATGTGGTTGGGATGCTTTGCTAAACAAACAGAGTAGAGTTCTGCAACAAAATGATGGTGAGTGCATTCACACGAAGGACTTAAACACAGAGCATAGAGTTTATTCGCTAGTGCAGTGGAGACCGAGAATGCATACCAGTGAGTGGCATTCCACAGCTAGCACACTTACAGGGAGAAGATGCCAATGCGACATTATAGCTGAGTATACTGCGTTGCCCACCTAAGCTGATGGCTTGCCAGGTGGGTGTTATGAATGAATTGCGTGAGTGACAAACGTCTCCGGGATTCCTCAGGATTTGGTAAGACCTCATGATGTAACAGATGCTCCCGACCTTGAGTACCCCTCGAAATCGCCGATACCCATGGAGTACATCCCGAGGGATTTTAATATGAGCTCGTACAACACAGGTGGTGTAGGCTCTTGACATGCTTGGTTTCCCTTCGTTCCGGAGTTTAGGGAGCAGCGAGACCTTGTTTCCGTCGGGGATACGACACCGGGATGGTATATATCACATGAGGTTGCAGACTGGTGATGACCAGACCGAATACAACAGAAGCGCAGACAAACGTGATCGATTGCACACAGAGGAGGAACGTAAGTTTATGCCGTTCGCCAGGCAACGGAAGGCAGCCGATCGAGCATAGTTTAACATGGCCCACTTATGATGGATGCGTAAAGGAGTGAATTTAGAAGGGCGTTTCAGGTCTCGCTTAACCGGAGGGCGAAGTAAGATCGTACACAGTTGACACGACTGCAATAGTGCCTTCATTTTAAGCAGTTCCGGATGAGCTTCCCAACGCGTTCAGCACCCGGGAGAGGATGGATGAATGTAAACAGTCGAGTGTCCTCGGCAACAGGCCAACATACTGTTCGCCTGTTATTAAATCGGACTCCGAGTGTCTGACAAAACAATGAATGGGCAAAACGAGATGATAGGTTTCTTATACTCGAAATATCGAATCCATGAGGCACAACATGGTTTTCTACAGGTTTGGTCAGATGGTACTTTGCGAGTGAAGTCCGTTGTAAGCATATATTTCGATATGTTTGAACTATTTCAGCGAGTTACACCACTTTCGATTGCGAAACGTGTCACAATTTGTTGGCATCTTGTAGTTGGTTGTATCTACGGACCTCGGCGAGCAACCCACCATGAAGTCTTGCCGCTACTGGATGCTATGAACACAGTTTTATAGCACTACCTCCAAAGTTGCAACCAACTCGTAACATTCACCGAATTGACCGTAATGCATTTAGGGGCCTGATTTGCACTATGAATTGGGAGCCATCGTTCTGAACCAACAACCCGACTATGGTCACCGATGAATCTGTGAACAATGTTGCTATGTGTTTCCGATGTACTACAGCCTGCGGTAAGGAGCCGCACCAGTAAGTAATGCGACAAACATAAGCAAATGAAACAAGGCCGAAAACAAACGGAACAAACCTAGGACATCTTATCACAGGGCCAACATATTCTCTAGGCAACCATATTTCATTAAGCCATAATAAAGCTATAGCGGCTGAAGCAAAGTGCCGAAGTTGCCAACGAGAATCGATGGTGAAAACATGTCTATACTGTAGCTAAACATCTTCAATCCATTGCTGAACAGTGTTCAGTACACTGTGCGCCACACTGACGCGTCTTCTTGCTTATTCGCTACTAGTTGAAATACGTACTTGCGGTTAGAGTCCAGTTGTGATACAGCCCTTGCACTTGCAGTGCACTGTACCGCCGGAATTCATTTTCCTTCATTATCCAATGCACAACAGACGTTGTGGTTTCGCAATGTTGTGCGAGTTGCTCAGTGTTGAAAAGGCTGTTACTGCAAACTTCTTGCCCAACCGTGCAAGCGTATACTTCATCCGTGATGGTGCGAGGCCGTCCGAGTTGTTTGTTTTGCAAACATCTAATTCGTTTATATTTACAGATTTGTTAAGTTTTTCAAATAAATATAAGTAGAACAATGATTAAATGTATACTCGCCATTGTGCACCAGAAACACCATCGAGGGCCTGATCAATTTGTACACCTAGCAATTGTCTGACTGTGAGGGCAATAGTTGCATTTATGACTAAATTTTTGTGCTGTCTAATGGTGCCACCAGTGCGTCGGGCCAGGCTGAAATCTAAGAGCATTCTCACGTCAAGTCAAGTCAGGAATTCGTTTTTATGCGCCCTTGAGGGATCAATTTTCAGCTGTAACACACACGCGATCGAAACGGTAAAGCGAACACCCCTGTAGCCTTACAATGCGCTCCCGGCAGTATGATTCACTTTAGCAGCGAAAGCAACCTAATAAAAGCTTACGGGTTTGTTAGGGGCCGGTCAAGAGGTGATAACAGCTTTTGTGGCGATAGCAATACAGCGCCCATCGACCGATCACTACATACGGCTTGGCTGTTTTTCTCAATTGCTAGCACAGCGACTGACCGAGCACTTCGCAGGATACCCTTTAGCTGGCATTTTCACCAGCGTGAAGGCCGACTACCGATCGATCGAAGCATGACACATTCGGTACGGCTGTGGTGTCTGGCTCACGTCCCGTTCTCACAGACGAACGGCGTGCGTTCCCTTGGGCTTGCCCTGCGATCCACACATGACACGTCGATTGCGGCTGTGGTGTTAGCTAACTTACACTTCTCACAGCTGAACGGCTCGGTGAGCCCTGCGATCGTAGATACACATGTCGCACCTCTGTGCCCCATCTCACCCCTGCCGGCAAAGCAATTTGCGCCATTGGACAGTTAGCAATTCAGCGTACCGAAGTAGGTTAGAACCTGAGTGCAGCCACTCCTAACTCCGGACATAATTAATTAATCAACCTAAATGTTTAGCGTCCGTGCTACTCACGTAAATGTCAGCTACGTCGTTTTTCTCTTTTGTTTAGTTGGTCGCACCATTGATGTGACTACTTTTGCCGCCCGTGGCGAAACTGAAATTGCCACCACCGGCTGTTGTAAATCCGTAAACCCACACCGTTGCGGGCATACCCCATATATTTCGATTTATTTGACAACAAGAACAATCTTTAGGTACTGCTAATTATGCAGGTATTTGTATTGTTTCAATACCGGTGGAAGAAATTTGCGCATACAGTTCGGTTGCATTAGTTGAGGCAATAATATTGATAAAACTTACGAAATGCGGTACATTGACGAACTCCCTCTCTATTGAGAGGACTGCCAATCCGTGAGGCTATTCTGGTTTATTGGTGATTGAATATAGTTCGTTATAAGATTGAGTTTTAAAGTACGCTCTGACAGCTGGCTGTGCTAACAGTTCGATTAAGGAAGGTGCGCAGCAGATGCCAGAAGTGATAATTTTGTATGAATTTCAAAAGTTCAGTATATCCATTAATTTTGTCGTTTCCTGAATTTTTCGCAAAATACTGTAATCTTCTCCTTTCGACAAGGAATTGCTATTTTTATATATCTTCCTCAACTTCGCTTAGCGAACAAACATAGTTATTATCAAACAGATTTAACTGCAAGAAAAGCGTGTTTGTTTGCATGGTCACGAAATCGTTGAAATCCTTAACGCCTTGTCAATCAAACTGTCCATGACAAATTTCTTGTTTTATTTCATCGATATATCAAACAGTTCTTCTCCGTCCATTCTTTTCTTTCGGCAGATTTGACACCCCATGCTTTCCCCCAACTCAGCGTAATCTTCCTTTGATTCATCCATTGCAATGTCAACCATTTTCTCTCTATTCTGAATAAGACAAACACCACGTCATAAGCCTGATAGAACTTTGCTGGAGGTTCAGCCCTTGTGTTTAATCATATCTGTGCAGCATTGATTTCTATGAGAACAGATCTCCGAAAGTTCAGAAACAAAATAAACGGAAGCGACAATACCAAGAGGTGATTTAAAGATGCATCTGATCTTGTGGTGGCATTTTCTCCTTATTCTGTGAAACCTATCAGATGTGGCGAGTTCCGGGTATTTCTGCACCACAACAGTAGCACCACAACAACAGCACCTACTCGTTTACTTGCTCTAGGTTTTACAGCTAATTGACACTAATACCCAGGAATTGAATCAAAACTCTAGCGGCTGATGCTATCGCCACAATCTTTGAACTTGTAAATAAGCAAATGCAGTTTAATCTTTACTACTAACGAGCTTGTCAGTAGTGTGAAATTTAACCATGGCTAAGTTACGTAAATGGACCATTCTGATAGTGCCTGTGGGGCTGAATCTGGTTGGGTTACAGTTTCGTGTTCCTAGGGGATGAAAGGATCATTGAGCAATGAGGAACGCCGCTGTGGCTACATCGAAGGTTCTTCCTCTGGGGTCTTGGCTAGCGTGTACACTAAAGACTTTCTGACTTCGGAAAAGTACACTAACTTCTTATGATGTCGACATGGCATTATAACCAAAAATGTCTATTCATTTTTCCATCATTTGACATCAGGTCCTATCTACAACTTCCATTACGCCAACAGAACTGGAGCTACCTATTTATTTGTCAGGCAGTTGCTATCTTCTAAGTAACCAGGACAAACGAATCACGTTGGGCAACCCAACGCCTTTGCATCGTTTGCATCCATGCTCACTTACGCTCTTCTCCATGATTAGTCTTTGCTTTTATGTGAAGGGTCTATGAGGCATTGTTTAAGCGTTCCTTTACTCAGTGTGCTTCAGCTCTTGTCGAATAGCAATTCGGAAGCAATTTAGCACGAAGCATGGATTAGCGCCTTAGCTTATTATCTTCTGATATCTACATGGCTTTATCACCTCCGCAAACTGACATTGGCAAGATAATCCGAGCGACGTTTCACATCATCTCAATATATTTAGGACATGTACACTAAAATGACACTTCCTTGTTTCCACCTTACGTCTCCACTCTATTTGTTACGCTTTCACACATTTTGATCCCAGACTTTCGCCACATCATGAACGATTTGGTTCCTGACCAGTGCATCATTCATTACGTTAACTACCATATATATATATATATATATATATATATATATATATATATATATATTGTGAACAGCATATTTCATGGAAAGCAACATCCCTGTTGCGAAACAGTCGCTTGTAAAGTCATGATCATGCCACATTTGGTGTGTCTCGAAGTATTCGAGAATAAATTATTTATTTATTCCAATGCCTATTCTTTTCGCAAGTATCGGATATCCAACCCCACTAATCACATCGCAATACGTTGTCAAGCGTAGCTGATATCTTCTAATTAACCAAAACCACTGAAGCACGCTGCTCGACTTAGCCCCCTGCAATCGTTTGCGTCGATGCTCAATTATGCTTTTCTTCATGAATTCGTCTTGCTCTTACGTTAAGAGTCGCGGAGATTTAGCTCAAGATTTCGTTTAGTAAGCGTACTTAGCACTCGTCTGCTAGCAGCTTGGGAACACCTTATCACTAAGCGCGACGCAGCGCCTCAGCTGCGTGCCTTCTGGTATCTATGTGGTTTTGTGACCACCGAAAGCCTATGCATTTCGCTATCATCGAGCATCCAGTCAAACGTATATACCGCTTTCTACACCCGCTACAGCTGGCGTGGCGCAATGCTTCTTCACCCAGAAACAATTACACCAAATTATTACACTTAACTTGCACGGATATGTCCGCATACCAAAACATTACCTCACGCGGCCTTTGTCGACAAAGTTGTCTAATTTTTCCGCGCACCAGCTTCATCTACTTGTTCGATGTTATGACTAAAGGACATTAGTCTATGCGTAAAATCTGATACCATATTCATTCCTACTTTTTTCAACAATACCCCTGAAACATTCTTATACGATTATACCCATTGTACCAATGTGCGCATACCTTCACAGGCGTGCATCACCACGTCGAGGATGGTGCATTTATTTATTTATTTATCTTCAACCTGTAGGATATATCGAACGGTCGCACTCATACCCAGAGTGACCGTACCGCACTGGATGGCTGTAGCAACACCTGGAAGTGGGAACTGGCGCCGGAAGAATGCGATGTCATGTGCCACAATTGCTACATATCCCCAAACGTGCTTACCCTGAATGGTAACCCACTAGGCAACTGCAAAGCATTAAGAGAACTCGGAGTACGCTACTCAACATCACTTAACTTTAAAGAACAAGTGAGCTACAGCACTGCAAGTGCTAGTTCAATAATCGGACGCATCTGTAGAACGATGTTCTTGGCAGAGTTTAACGCCACTCTTTACAAGCTCTGTGCATGCCCCCTTTTAGAATACTGCTCCATAATGCTATGCAATGCCGAAAAATTGGACAGAGGTGCAGTGGAATAGGACCAACGTTCTTGTATGGAACAGCTATCGCCCCCTCCACACTAAATTGCCGTAAAAAGTGCAAACAGTTTCAGCGAAATCCCTTATGGGTATGTTTCAAATCCCAAAATCTACAATGCTGATAACCATGGAATTTAAGAAATTCCTGGACTAACAGCTTGTCGATACAAAATATATCGAGCGCACCTAAAGGTAAATGGGCTTTGTCCGTAAATTATATCAGGTGTAGCTAAACAGAGTGACCTCTACTTGCTGCTTCAAACCAGTAACCAGTAATCACTTAAACTACCATTGATCATCGATATCCCCTGCTCAGTAAACCATACTCCTTCATCCTAACAAGTGCCAAATGCAATAGACGAGGTAACATTTTCCTATGCAATTATGCGTTCGCATGGAACAGACTATCATTAACAATAAGACTCTCGGAACGCGTCACACTACTTCTCAAAAGCAACACCCTGGTAGATCAGTTGTGCGAATAGATCCAGACCAATTTTAGTTAGACTACATGTGGCAAAACACGGTAGGTACCGCGTCCAATCTAAAGCAAGCTAGGAATAATAAAGAGCCTGAATGACGCGGCATCACAGCATTGCATTTCCACTACCCTCACAATAGGTATCGTGCTCCTGCTCCCAGGTGCTAGCAACTTAGCAGCACTTAATAACCTTTTGCGACGCAGGGTATTAACGCTATATTAATTGACTCGCCTTATTGCTTCTCGTTTACGGCACCCCCGGTATTCTGCCTCACATCTTTATGTATGTTTCCCACTAGCCTCCCAATACTTTTGGTGCTCCTGCTCCCTCTCTAGCAACCCAACATTCTTTATACACCTTGAGTGACACAGCGCATTAGGGTTTCCTTTGGCAATATACACAGATCCGTTCAACTTTAAGTGTACCCAGGTTATTACACACTGCAACGTTCTTCAAACTTATGCTGGCGGTTCAGACACCTAGGCCAAACGATGCACTGTTTATACCCCGCAACTTGCGCGTTTTTTAAACCAGATGGGGATGAGCCACTAAAGGTTCATCCCAGCACCATACATGTCAACGCGCAACTACATACTGTAATGCCTTCTCACTCACGTCCTACAATCTCTGCAGATGGCCAAGTAGCCATCAAGGTCTTCACTGCGTCATCCGTTAAGCTAGTAGACTCTAAGTGTTCTTCCTCAATGATGCTTATAAATGCTAGGTCGCTAAACAATACAATGCACATCCCCGCGTCCACTGTCCTTCCTCGCAGATCCGGACGCAATATTTGTTATGAAAACTTGGTTTTCCCTTAATGTTATAGTGTAGGTATACTCACTTCCTGACTATCAGCTTTGCACACAATCTGGTGTGCGTAAACGAGGGATGTGAGCCGCTAGTTATATCAACAATACAAACCAAGGAAAATTGTCCGTAATCAGGGACTCAATGTGGATAATGGCTGATATCCTGGGATCGACGGAGTCATTTTGGTGCGTTTACAGACCACCCGATACCTCAGCTTATATTGACAACAAACGTATAGTTACTTGTGAGCAGTCGTCAATTGTTTTGTGCGAATACAAACTGGTTGCAGCAGCTTTCAACCTACCTGAGTTAAAGTGAACCTCACCTGCTGCAACAACGACGGATGCAGGTTGAGTAGCACGTATCAAGTTGGGCAGCTGGACGCAACATGTAACCGCTCCAACCACGGTGTAGTATATTCTTGCCTTAATGTTTACTCTGGACATTCCATCAACCCGAGTGTTGGTTGGCCATGAGTTCTAGGATTGTGATATTGATTAGTGCATTAGTGCATAGCTAAGTCCCTCAGATGCATTAAGCGGAACAACCTGATTGCTTCGGTACGTTGTTAAAAAATGGGCGCAAATTCAGAGTAAAACGCAATTTGCCAGACAGCGTTATAGGTTTATCTTAGACTATAAAGCACTACGTGTAACCACATTTCCGTGGTTATTTTGACCTGTACGCAATTAGCACGGAACCTTTTGACAGTGCGTTATTTCATATACGTGGTCAATAATTGGTCGCCGTAAGCTTGCGTTCATTTACAAGGTACCTCTGCTCATGCCGGAACAGAAAAGCCCTGCAAGTTTGCGCAGGCAATCAGTTCCCATTTCAACGTGGATGTGTGATAAACATTTGCGACCGGCGTGGATGGTAAGGCCATGGCAGGAGATGCGGCAGGGCTGAACAGCCTTGTAAGTCTGCGCATGCACTCAGTTCGCAATTCAACCTGGAGTTGTGATCAAGGGTTGCGACGGACCTGGCTGCTAAGGCTGTGCAGGGCGACTTGCAGGCGAAGTCACTGAAGTTTGCCTCGGCGTAAGGTCACATGGATGTCTGTGGGGCAGTACTTTTAACATAACCAGAGTTCAGCAGAAATCCTTGATAACAGGAGTAAGCGTTAGTAATGCGTATGATGGGAACCATAATTACACGATGAAATAAGCAAGTGTACAGTTAGTCTGACGACAGAAAGCCGATGGCCGCGTTTATTTACCTACCGCGCCTTGCTTATAGTGAAAGCCGGTCATTTACGGTTGTTGTCCCCACCACCCGATAGCCATCCAATGTTTAACGAAATCCTCAAAATGCTACTGCGCGTGCAGTGACATGAATTCCTCTCTCAACTTAGTGGTGCGGACGTACGGAATGCTAGGCATATGCGTGCTTTAGTGCAGAGCTCAGCTGAATACGACCGTAACCTGGTAAAGACGCTTCCACCTGCGGCTGTTTTGGTTATCGAGAGAGATAAGTACAGACAGCCACAAGGTCTTTCCGGTGTTCGTTAGCGGTCAACTAACTACGCGCTGAGTGCTGAAGGTCATGGCCAACCGTAGGCGTTGGAGCGATCGATGTTCATCTGTGTGTGCCTCGCTGGCTGCGCAGCGAACTCGGCGTAGGCAACCAAAACTGTGGCGTGCGTGGACGCAAATAATGGCTTCACAGCTGATGACGACGTTAGGCATTGCAGCGTCTGTCAATGTCGTTGGATCATGGCCGAAAGTAATGGAGCACGAGCAGACAATGCAGTCAGGCTCACGTAACTTACCTGTTACTCAGCGCGAGCTGATTATTCGGCTGTACGGTGAATGCGGTTAAAACCCGGCATCAACTTCCCGAAGATACAATACAATGAACTCAGGAATGTGTCCTATCACCACCCGGTACGTGCTTAAACTAGTGAAGAAGTTCGAGCAAATTGTGGGTGTGTGTGACATGAAGAGCACCGGACCGCCTTGAATCATCACGGGAGCCAGCTCAGTTTGCGCTGTACTCAGTGAAGTCTCAAAAACTCCCGATCTAAGCATTGGTCGGATCTCACAGCACTATGACACGACCCGATATGCGGTACACTGGATATTACAGGAACGAAAATTTCAAAGATCCCTTGCACTGCAATTGCAGGCTTTGAACCCCTGCGATGCGGGGACGTGGCATGAATTTCGCCACTGGTTTCTGGATCACGGGGACCTTCGTTCTGTCATGTTTACAGATCACGCACTATTTCATCTGCATGGAACATTGAAAGATTACTCGGGCTACCAGCAACCACGAAGATATAGCGCGTCACGGATGCATCACAGTGTGAAACTGATGGTTTGGGCCGGATTAACAAGCCAGAAAACCTTGGGCCCATATTTCATTTCAGGGAATGTGCCCGGTAGGTTGTTGGTTTAAAGTACTAAGGCCTTAACTTTTCCTAGCGTCGCCATACTTGGAACTGCTGCAACATTTTTGCTTCCAAAGCTGGAGGCCGAAGGGGGCATGCGGTACCATTTGGTGGCAGCAAGATGGTGCACCTGCACATTTTGCTAAAATGGTGCGTGCTTACCAAACCGAAAAACTTGGTCACCATTGGATTGGACGCGGTGGACCAATGGAGTTGCCAGCTCGCTCACCAGATGTGAACCCATGGATTTTTTCTATGGGGCTATCTGAAGCGGCGTGTGTACAAAACACGACCGCATACATTAGACTAATTGAAAGCAAATGTTGTGAACGAATGTCACGCGATCACAAGGGATACATTGGAGAAAGTGCTCGCCAAGTGCATCAAGCCGTTTCTGCAGTTCAAGCAGAACGCCGGCGGATAGTTTGAACATATCCTTCACCAGCATAGATGATCGTTCCAATACATTTCTGTTAATATACTAATCTTCGTTCACCAATGTGTCAACGAGTAAATTGGTCCACTGGCAAACGGTGTTAGTAATGCGTCCGGTCGGATAGAATTCTCAACGTCCAGGCTGTCGTTGAGCACATAAACAGCGTAGGCACCGAAACGTTCGATGGCTACTTATAGCAGAATCACTGGGTCGATATGAGCTGAGGTGCGTCCAGCCTTAAGGGAAAGCCGACTGTGTTGTTGACTCAGTTTCAAGCTATTGTCTCTGAAGTTGGTGTTCGGGATGAGTTGCAGTTGGTGACGACATGCGTAAGTGGGGTCGTTCCGTATCTTGTAGACTAATATGAGGTTTCCACGTAGCCACCTGGAGCGTCCACTGAACACTTCGCGTGTTTTTAGTCGCTGCTAGTACGGAAGGTTGCACAACTTCTTGACACGTTTTGTTGCTCGACCATGGGAAGTTTCGAGCGCATATAGGTCGCGCTTTAACCATGCGTGCCAAGCCTGATCGCGTATTTGACGTGGGAACGCATGTGGGCATTGAGCATTCTAGATTAAATGAATGAATCCAAAATTTCGCATGCCATCTGCAAGCTAACAACGTGTTAGTTACCACTTTTGAAACGGATTCCGACTGCCTGGAATAAACGAATTTGTCCTGCACCAGCATACCGAGGGCAAGTACCTGAGGGCTTGCCTGCAGGTCGTATGCCCCAAGTTTGTAGAGATAGGCGTGTCTATGGCGAATGTGGACAACGTGTCACTTGACCACATTGAATGGCAGTGAATTCCTCACCGGTCAATGCCAGGTCCCATTTAGGTTGCACATGGAGGATATTGTGGTCGTCCATTCCCTTGATCGCAAGCCAAATTTTAAAGTCATCCGCGAAAAGTAAAATTTTGGAGATGATGGCTTTCACAAGATCGTCACACTCCACTCGATTAGGGTCGCGCAGAGATGTTCGGACTCTAACCTCTAACTGCTGTTCGCGGAGAAAGTTACCAAGCCATCCTAATACTGTATCGCTGACGCTTTCCAGGTAGCTCATCATTACGTCAGTGATAATCGCTTCCATGACTATCTGGGGTGCACTCAGTCATGAATGTCCAACTAGCATTTTAAAAACACACAACAAAAGGCTACGATCATATGACTGTATGGTTGATTTCATTTGTTACGACGAATACCCCAACATAGAGTCGAAAAATAATATGCATTATTCATTATCAGATTCTGTACGCATTTGCTTAAAATCCTAGTTAGACAATTATGACTGAGTGCACCCCAGAGATAGTACGGGATAAATGGTTGAAAGTCACTTCACTGGTCACCGAAGCATCAGAGCCAAAATCTTGCACTAGCCCATGAAACCAACATTATTCATGTGAAGCCAAACATGCAGATTTATAGCCTTGGGGGTACACTTGGCGCCTTCACAGAAACAATCCTGACGCGGAAAATGAGACAGCGTACGTAGCTCTTAACAATTAATATGTACAATTGTTTCGTGAAGACAAGTTCTCACACCAACAAGAGCTAGCGAAACGATTCCGTTCGAATCACAAGCTTCGTTACAGACACGTGAATGCACTCCGAAAGTTGCAGTGTGGAATCTCAGCACAGTTCGACTGGTGGGTATACACACGCGAGAAAAAAGGCGGCCAACACCTCATGGGTCCAGTACTGGCTTACCTTCCAAGGGCTAATAGCTGCAAACTTTGTACTTGCTTCTGACACCACACCATCAGTGTTATCCAGCCGTTTCGGCCTCTGTGCTGTTAGGTTTCTGGGCGAATGTTGTGGTTGCTATGTTGGGGCATGTTGGGGAGTCTTCGCTTCATCCGCGTCATCCAGTATGTCCAGAGGTAACTGCGCTGCTGGTACTTGTTGTTGCACTTGTTCGCTAGTCCCTGCCTTTAGCAGCTGATTGGAATATCTTACCCAAATTGCCCCTTCCCAACTGGATACCGTAGATCACGTTACCACGTTTGTATAGCACACTGCCCATAGCCCATTTAGGATAGTGGATGTGATAACCTCTCGTCCGAACTTGTTGGCCAAAATTAAAGGCTCGCTTCCGAGCACCGCGTCGGATGTTGAATCGACGCTCCATCTGATAGTTGCGGGACAGTAATTGCTCCTTCCTGGGTCCGAGAGCATCATACGGCACACGGATTTTCTTTTGAAATCAAGTTTCCGCCGGAGATAGTGCGTTCGGTGTCTGCGGATTTGGAGTTGTGCGATACGTCAGAAGCAATGTGTCGAGAATCTCCTCCAAGGTACCTTCCCCTTTCCTTTTCAGCAAGGCTCTTTTGAGTGTATCCACAAAGCGTTCCGCTTGCCCGTTTGATTGTGCATGGAAAGGTAGAGACTTCACATGGACCATCGCGTTTCTGCGACAGAACACCTTTCGTTAACAAGCTCGGGCATCAACTATCCACCTAGTTAATCGCTGCCTGCTTGGTGCACTGACAAACAATCGCCCATTTCAACGATTCCTAACTTCGGTCGCCCGCACTTGAATGCACAGTTGCCATTCTGCGTTCTAAAAGATGACGACAGCAGCACTGCTTTTTAATCGTTGTGGCTGCAACATGTATGACGATCAACTGTAAAAATGGTGGGACTATGTGGCTGTAATTTATAAATGAGCACGGGTAAAAAGAGAGCAGTCTGTTCGGAAAATGGTTACACTTGTTGTTGTTGTCACCAAACAGCATCCAGTCGATGCTAAAAGCCATTGATCGTAAGCTGCCTAACGACATTCGCTACAAGGTAGTGCTAAACGTTCCCACGCTGCAACGATGGAATACACTAGTTCGAACTGCTGCCCCTTTTAAAACATAAGCGAACAACTTCTTCGGATGTAATGAGACTGTATGTGCGGTTACAACATGCTTACACTGAGCATGTGTAATAACAAACGCGACACGCTTCACCCATGGATAAGTAAACACATTGCTGCCCGAAAGTAAGCGCGGATATCAGCAGGCAGTTGGAGTCGGACACAGCGGATTGTATTCGATGGGCTACAAAAAGGTCCGGACGGATGAAGGGAGACAGGAGGTACACGTTAGCGCGGGAAATTACAAGGCGGTTGAGTGTCGAGCCGGTTGTAAGGAAGATTACAACGAGGAAGAATAATGAACAATTGGTCAACAATTAAATAATACATAAAAGATAGCAGTTATCTGCTTGGGCGCTACAGAGCTCCCCCATAGAAGGCTGTACATAGAAAGTCTTTGATATCGAAAATGACTGTTGAATCGAGGTTCATAGGGCAAAATCGTGCCGAGTACGAATGAGCGGGCGTTCGTGTAAAACGAGGGTTCGCCGGAAATCGGAATCCGCTGTGCTGTTTGTGATTTATTATTTATTGATTGCAGGGCAGGGTGCATTTCGGCGAGCCGTTGGAGCGGGCTTGTCGGATTACAAAAAACTGGCTAACCCAGAAAAAGGCCGACAGGAACTCAACCTCCGTTGCTGCCAAACGGTACGCTTGGGAGTGGTCTCTACCCCTGCCGCACCACGCCCCGCGCCAAAACGACCCTCGTGTCAAGGCGAAATGACCATCGACCCACGTAGAAACGATTGTCGTCCCAAGAAGAAGCGACCCTCGTCCCGCGGAGAAACGACCAGCGTTCGCGTCAGGGTCCTCGAAAATATTGCTCGTGTGGACCAGTCGATCGAAGGGGAGGGTTGGGGCGTGTAGAGAAAAGAAAATAAAGAACGCTCAGAAAACTCCAGAAAGAATGAATGAATTATCTGGGTGTTTAGGTTTTTAGATTTTGAATATTTTTAGGATAAGGTTTTTCGGAGGTTTTCGATTTTTTGCATTTGTTTTCAAAACGTTATCCGACCGAAAACGGGGAAATGTATATAATATATACAAACCTAAACGTATTTACACTGTACATGGTCGGAGAACCGAAATGGTTTATGCACCTCCCGACCACAGCGATTGCTCATGAGAGGCAACGGGCTGGATTCGGGAGATGTCGGGAAGTCTGAAGCTTGTAGACCGGGATCGTCGTCTGATTGAACTACATTAGGATGCTGAAGGTAGGAGCAGTGAGTTGTAACGTCGCACGAAGCACTACTAGACGATGTACGCGAGGTGGTTTCTTTCATAAAGGCGGGCTTTAGAAGGTCGATGGTGACGACTTCGAGTCGATCACAGCGGATGTGAATCGCCACTGAATCAAGTCCCTGCCCAGAACTACATACTGGCAAGTCGACAAGAGCCATCTTTCAATAACTTCTTGACAAGTACAAGCATAAGACATTCTGCCTAAATATACCGTTTTCCCTACACTTAGTGTGCCTTGTCTGTTTACACTAGGAGCACTTGAGCCCAAATTATCGTCATCCATTGACAACTTCATTTCTCATGATTACTTCCCCAATCTCCGCAGCCAGTACATGTTTCGGCCATTGTCGATTACATACACAGTAACTTGTCTGTTGCGAAACATAACTGCCTGTAACTTTTCATCGTGACTGGTTTGTTGTGCCTCGAACTATTCCAGAATAAACCATTTATTTATTTATTTGCACTGCGTATTATGTGCGTGCATTACAAAAGACGATAGTATGGCAAACTTACGGGTTCATCATAAGCGTTCCATTCGTTTTACCCTGCACACCGGGGGTTTTTGTTTTCATACTTCCATTCATCCCATTTGTTGATACCCTGGAATGGTAGACAAATCATATACGGATTATTGTCTAGCATTATTCACACATGTGAAAACAACCGGAGACATGTTGGCCCAATTAATAACTGATAATACCACCGCACCAGGTTGTCGAGGGGTTCACTTTATACGGTGGACGTAAGCATAAGCAGAAATTACATCTGAGTTCATAGTTACATTGCAATAATATTATTAGTAAAGTGGCGGATATTTAACGATATCATTGGCGCACATGTAGCTAAGCAGAACAGAAAAAAGAAGTTGATATGTCAGGCCTGCAAAAGGCCACCAACTCACTGCACAGTGTCATTCAAATATCTGTTCGCACAAAATGCACCAGAATTCAGTTATTATGGGGCTGCAGAAGACAGCTTTGATGATACCAACGTGTACAATACGGGCATTGAACCTAGTGTATTTTCGCCCTTCCATTACTTCCGGATATTGTAAGCCGAATTCTGCGCATATATTTTCATCGATCACCATATCTTGCAAACTTGGATGGTTTGTTTGTTCATCAGCTGTTGCGTTCCGGGGTTTATGCCTTGCGTCGTAAACAGCCGCCGTCGGCTGTGTACCATGTAGAACCGCTGGTATTGTGCGTTCTTCATCTGAGCTTCCAATTGCCACATTCCATTCGCCGCTAAAAACCGCGCTATCGGTAGCCGATGTGACAAGCCCCTCCGGCAATGCCGACAGATGGAAAGCTGCAGCGTCCAAGTTCAGAAATGTGGACTCCGGCAGCTGCCTGTAATCGGCAACGTTTGTGTCCGTGGCCAGGTGCACTGGAGGAGGGAACATGAACGGAGGCATTTCTTGCGGGCCGGCTTGTTGAACAAAACTACGTTGCCACGTGGTATACGGAGCGAAGTGTGCTGGCTGCAGTCGCTGATACAGTGCACGTAGGTCGTTCAAAGCCATATCCAAAATGCTGCTGGGTTCTTGCCTTCCGATTATAGGCGCGTCCAACGTCGCGATTGAAACGGCAAGTGCCCCATTATTCGCTCTCCTCCACCGTCGGCTGACTGGTAGTTCGTTGACATTCACGCCGTTAAGCTGTAGGAACTGCAGTAGGTGTCTGAATGGAAGTCCAAATCCCACGTTAGTTTTGCATGTACACTTACGGCTGTTGTGGTGCACGGGCTCCCGTCGACGATCGCGGAAAACAGTTGCATGCTCACCGCTGCTGAGAACCACAACCAGATACGTTGAACTCAAGTCAGACGCTATCACGAAAATAGTGTACGGCAACAATCGACGGCACAAACGGTCCAACTCCGGATGACCGACAATACACAGGTCGCGAAGAGATACATCCGCTATCGCTTTCTGTCGGTTCCAAATCAAATACGTCGCGCTCATCCGTGACACTCATATGGCTTCCCGTAATCCAATTCTCCCATTCAGCAGTTCCATCTTTAATCAGCGATGCATGGACTCCAACCTATTCGTGTCGTGTATACCGTATGTTGCAGCACCAGGCATCCTGCTGTTGGCCCATCTGCAGGCGCTGGGCAGAATGAAGGAACTGATATAGTCGAAGAAAGGTTGCTCATTATTACGAATGAGTTCCAAATTAGATAGATATTTCCAAAAGGTTTAAGGTGTACATTGCGATGAAAAACGTCGGAACGAAGTGGATTGCGGAAAACTTTTGATAGCATTTCCAATTATATGCATGCGACCTAAGAAATGATGTGCGGAAGGAAAGACGTTATGCACAGCGTTCGCAATGGCCAGTGCACCATCGGACATGATGCATTTGACGCCAGAAGCACCACCTACAAACTCTATAAACGTGAGGAGGAAGGTTTTGACGTCAGTCTTCGTCTCCCGCCAGAGAAAATCAATAACAACCGGCAGAATTTTTCGGCAGCCATCGATTATAAACAGTTGGCATAAAAGATACCTCTGTTGGATAGTGGAGAAGGTGCTATCAATAAGAAAAGAGTCGGGAAACCGGGAGTACAGTTTCAGCGTCTCGTGTGAGGAGTAAACGAATTGCGTGATCCTATCGTTTTCGTCACGCAACACCGGGCGCGCCATCGCTGGTTAAACTGTGATTCCATGTCTAGTATATATCCTAAAACAGTGCATTTTAAGCTACCTATTGGAAAAAACACGTTACCTGGATTGTTGCGCCCGAACATGTGCCTCGCTCGAAGATTGCCGACTTCGGCGTTCGGCAGGTATTTTCCGAACTTCGATCGGACGTAGAAGCGGATGTTGAAACATCGACTTCGGCATTTCAGCATTGGCCTGATTATCTTCAGTTCTTCCGGCTCTAACCGACGGTTTCTACTGAACCACTTTAATGCTTCGTCTCCCAGAATTTCGTCGTTATGCACCATGTGGAACCTGGTTATTCTGAACAAAGTCTCCAGCCTACCAACATTGAAATATGCCCCGCAATGTGTGTGATCCAATAGTCTTCATATTTTGCCTTCCTTAAGATGGCGGAAAACCCTTTCCGTTGTCACTGATACTTTATCCGTGTCTTCTCGCCGGAGGCATCTGCTTTCGACCTCCGAACACTGTATTATGACTCGGAGATCTCTCGAACAGCTGCTCAGACCCTCAACAAACTGACTGGCAACGCTAAGCGTGTATCCCTCGGGTGTGGCAGGACCACTGTCGGTCTTAACGAGAGTATGGGTAGCAGGGGTATTTGTAGCCATAGCGAGGTTGTCGTATCCCGAATACATCCCTTTTATATGCCAGCCTTCATCCGATGAACCGCTGAAGAAACTTACTACTTATAACTTGCTACTCAAATGTTTGTTAGTAGTGCGACTTCAATATGATAGAATCGTTACACACATCTGCCGTTTTCTTCGACAAACCACACCAAAAGGTTGGGGTGATAGTGATATCCCATTCTAGTTAGATGAAAATGAATGAGAATAGCCGGTCAACCGTACCAAAAATGTGTGGAATGAACCGTTGCAGAAGCATGATATGCACAAGCCAGATTCAGGGAATGGCTTGTGTGTGGCATAAATGGCATAAATTAGCTTTGGGTTGATTTCGCAGATCTCTGCACACCCGATCGGTAGCCCGCCATAAAGAGCATTGTTAAATGCCTGACCACGGCAGTCCTCAATCTGAATTGCATCATCCTCCGGTTCTCTCGAAACTAGTCCAGAAATTTCCTCTGCCTTTTGGCAGTTGGTCTCAATGAAACTGAGAAATAACTGCTCTACATTCACTTCAGTTTGCTCTCCTCTGATTTTGGGGAGATATGTCTGGAGTGCTAACAAAAGTTAGGCAACCAAACTTGCTTATCTTGACCTGATCTATGTTGTTCTCTCTCGCCTCTTTACCAGAATGCTTACAAATTCAGTATAAACGTGTGGTGATAAATAAAAATTGCTGATTTTCCTTCCCATTTGAACCATCACCAAATGTTCACGAAGAAAAGGTTCACACATGGGTAAAAGCGTTCAAATTCCGAAAAATCCCCTTATGTCGCCGGCCTTATTTGTCATTCTGGATACCTTCGTGATGACCAGACGGTCTCATTTTTGTTTGCTAGAAACTTGCCAATATCAAGTATTCTAGCTAGAAGTTCACGCCACCTCTATTTCCTTTTATGCAAGTGATAACTATATTTTGTCAATTTCCTTTCCATCAACTAGCCGGATCGTTAGCTTCTTGTGGTTAAGGAATGACTGAGCACGCGATTTAATAGATTCGTGTACATATGCACTGGTTTTAATTTCCATCAGTTTTTGATACCCTCAGTAGTTGAAAAACCAGAGTATCTAGTGTGAAACATCCTACAGTCGAAATCAAAACGGAGTCTATTTGAAGGAGCATACATCAGTTCGTTGTTAGCTTCTTAGCCTCATCTATTTGGTTCGTTCCAGTTAGCACCACTTCTTGAATTCCTGATCGACGTGCGGAAGCGGATTGTAACACAATGCCAATTATCATCCAAACTCATTATAATAAACCTTGACAACATCCTCAGGGCTGTGGTAAGCATTTCCTCACAAGATGCACAACCAAGGTGTAAATCACCTTGCTTTCTATTGTGCCAGAGTCGACAAGTGAAGCAATGTGAGCAGTTGAATAGCGCCATATAACCGAATGAATTGGTGCGGGCATTGTTCACAGTGTAATGGACAAAGATTCGCCAAGCAAGTGCAAGTAAATGGGTGGATAACAATAATACAAGGGGAGTTAAGCAGGTGTTTGCAGATCGTGATCGTGGTGAGTTCACGAGAGTGACAGAGAGTAGAAGGATGAATAAAGACCAAGGGCGAACAAATTGGCTGCCAGCCGGGTTAAGCCAGATGTGGCAGATTGCAACTAACATTGCCCCGGCAGAATATACAATAACCAACCCTAAATTGCCTGGCAACTTCGCCGCTAATCTACTCTGTGTGCAGACCAATGTGCGGATACCATGGAGTCTGCATAATCCGAGACATCATTCACGGTGACCGATTGGTCTGCGCGCCTGGTTTGCCACCATAAGGTCACCGGTTCGAATCCGCTTAGGGGTGGGCGTCTTCGCGGTACATTCAGCCTGCGCGCAACTGGCTCTGGTCGCGCCGCAGCGATGTGTTGTTGCGGCGTACAGCTGACACATAATTTTTAAATTTTTACGCTCATGGCAGCGGTGCACTCTCCTGCCTTAAGCATATGATCCATGTGGTCTCGTAATAAAAATGGTTCGACGCACCTAGTGCTCGATCGATTAAGCGCATCATTACTGCCTTAGATTGATCCTGCTGACAGGTTGGTACACGAGCACAACCAAAGAACCGATGCGAATCGCAAAAAGGCACGCGAACAGTTCATCCAGGAGAAAAATGCTAGATAACAGCGGTTAGTTAATGGGAGCTCAATTGTGTCACTGAGGTTGATGGCTCCAAATAAGCTTTTCGCTTAAGAAGATTAATGACAAATCGTGCCCATCTCATCTCACGTCTCGAGCTCGCAATTCCGAATAGCATTGTAAGGCATAATGATCTGGCACACAAGCAGACATCATGGAAGAGTCAAACAAATCAGCTCAGTAGCTAAACACTCTTTTATTGGCAAAACAACAAACGATGATTTATAATGAGCAAAAGGTGGATACTTAACACCCTCCAAATGATGGCCAGCGTTAAGATTATATGGTGAATAAGTTGTGTCAAGTTGTGCCCCATGCTGAGGCTGATGTTGCATTCTTGATGCTTCTTCACCGCAGTTGGGCTAAACCAACTTACACTTAAACTAGGTCATTTTAAGCTGGCTAAATTTCATTCCACTTTATTTGGTTTGTTCTGCCTACGTGAACACTTCTATTAACTGGCCACGTTGCTTACATTATTTGGGCTTATGTTCGGTAACTTTGTTGCGTTTGTAGCATTTTAACTAACTTGCGGACATTTTTTCCTTATCGCGGATTCGTTGCTAACCAACTTACTTCATATGCTAATTTAGCAAAGTGTTATGCCACCGTATCTGTATGCATTATTGGATTGTTTTATTTCATCTTGTCGTTCCAGGTGATTGGCTGTTGCTTGATATCCCCGGTGTGGCTGCGCTTGATGTGCATGTTGACAAGGTGCCTACCTGTATATTACCCACTACCTCGTCCATACTGGCTCCAGGAGACAGTTGGTCGTTGCTGGAGGGGACGGGATGCACGGTCCTTGTGGCCGTGCTAGGCTCGAAGAGTGATTCCATGCACTCAGTGTGGAGCGGACTACGGTCCAGCCACCGCCTTGTGTGCGCTTGATTCCCCAAATACAGCGTGCTTGTGTTTGTCTGTGAAGGAGTGTGGGCCGGCTCCGTTGATGAAACGTGGTTCCCATCCACATGCTTCCCGGTCTTATTCCTTAGGGTTTACACTGGATATGGGGTGTGGGGTTGGAGCTGTGGATGGTTCAGCGCAAGCCACCCGTGGTCCCTCTATAGGCGCAGGCGTTCTGTGGCTGGCCACAGTGACAGGTAAATCCGAAACCGGATGCCGTCAACCAAGTTGTGTCAATTAAACAAATCGCACGTTGCTGAGCTCACTGAGTCTCATAGGAGCACAGGCAGTTATTTCTACCTCGAGTTTAGGGCAGTCCAATGTGTATTTCGTTGGTAAGACGTCAACGTCGTTATTCCATAGACACGGGGTGTCACATAATGTTAATTTATAATTAAACAGTCGTTTGAAAAACGTGGACGGGAGGCGGAAATGACGTGCACTGGAAGAACGTTCCACGGCTGAAATACTCGTGACGAAACATTTCGCGATATTCCAGCTGGTTGGAATATGTAGCTAGTCTAAATCAGTCGCCTAAGTTTCAAATGATGGATTTCCAGGAGCTGATACACAACTCTGAGTTCGCCCAGTAAATGCCGATTGCTTTCGTTGGATGCCCCTAGATCATGCATCCGAATGTTGTTGAAGTCCTAGAGCTACTTCTTTCTCCGAAATTGGACATTTTTAAACGCAATGATACCATGCCTATACTAGTGTAAACTGGCTCAGATAGTGGATTTCATGTATGCTCTCACATAGATGTTAAGTGCTTTTGCTGAAAAATGGAATAGCTGGACCATCCAGATGCCTTTCAGAAGATATCAAATTAGTGACTTGCGCTCTTCGTTGGGCATTCCATCTGCCACGAACCGATGAGGCTCGCCGATACAAGAACTGCGATATCGGTCTAATGGTAGGCCCGAAGCAGCCGGTATTGGTGTATCTGCGGTGCATGCTGAATACTTAGCACTTGGTCGCTTTAAAATGGACCACATCATTGGTTGACCAAAGATAAACACTATCGTGGTCCTTTTTCAGCGCAGTGTGATCCTTCACTGTCTTGTTAGTGATATATGGATATATATATATATATATATATATATATATATATATATATATATATATATATATATATATATATATATATATATATATATATATGGTACCAAAGAAGAGTGGAACACTTGCGATAATTACGCTCGCTAGATTGATTATGAAGTCGAGTAGCGGTGAAGTCTCCATTGCGGACTTTTGTGTACGCCGCTGAGTCGGGAAGAGCAAAATTAGCCCTCACACTCGGCCGATGGTGAGGGAAGAAGGTACCTGTCAAACGAAAACGGAATTGCCAAATACATAGCTATGGAACTCTTGAAGTAGAATGATCCAACTGACCACATCGAAACATAACTGACTGACTCCGTCAGGCCTGTATCATCTGCTGATAGCACATGAATGTCCAATGTCACTGAAATCCGCAATAATCTACCTATGCTCTATAAAACTATAAATGCTTCGCCAAAAATAAAGTCCATAACTTTGTGGATCACGGAATAGAAATATTGCACGGTAAGCGGCGCGTGCTGTATTACTCTTACCCTTTCAGTTCGAAATGACCATCCCATGCGGCTAAATAATGGAAAACTGTATCACTTTAAGAAACCATCGGAAGAGTGTCTACCATTTCAGCAACTTCACTGCAGTCACCACCTTACATGCGCTTAATAGAATGTTGTTTGCACTAGGAGGACTGTGCTAACCCATGCACATCACTGACTTCAGAACATATGTGGTATTAAAGGAAAAGTGGTTATGTATCAATAGTTACCCTAACGAGTGGACAAACTAGGTTACGATATAGGACTTTACAGGGCTTCCTTTGAAATATCTTTTATAAGCTTTGTAGCGAAAAAGCATTGTAGCGTAGTAAATGCGCCCCAAAAGCCGACTAGCCGAGCAACCTTCTCGTGGTGCCAGCTGTGTGGTTCGGAGGCAGTGTTTCAGAACGCGGTGGGTTTTCGCCTGGCAAGCGTTCTCTCTATAAAAAGCCACAAATGTCATCTTAAACACACTGTAACGTGGCGGTCGTGACTTGCCACAAAATAAAGTCACTGCCGCGTGGATATCCGGATAATCCCTTCCAACCCACGGACATCAATCTTCTACTCTTACATTGCTGACGACATCAAACATTCAAGAATGAAGCGGCACAATAACAAGCACAAACTGCACAGCTACATACACACAATTACATACTTACATACACCCTACACAAACATACACTGTTATGTCAAACAAATCGGATTTTTGCACATTCTTCACCACCCATTGTTGTGTCCACTGATCATACCTGTAATGGCGTGCCTCATCTTGTCGAGAATAAAAGCTTTATTTATTTATACCGACCGTGAGCTGTTTGTTAGTAAGCACGAGGTTTGCGAAGCCAGTTTCGTAGGCAACAGAAGTCGTGCACTGGAAGAACGCTAAGATCACTTTACTAGAAGCGAGTATGCGCAACGGACGCGCAATGGCCTTTAGGCAAAGGAATGACGCACAAGTTGTTTCGCCTGAACCACAAGAAGCAAGGTTCCCATCGTCATGATCTCCTCCAAATTTGGTAGAATGTCAGACGAAAACAGACAGCGGCTCTGAGAAGCAGGTGGTAATCAGGAGAACGAAAATCAGGTCTCACCCGAAAGGTGTGATCGATCAAATTCCTTCGGTCTCAACAACTTCTATCATGTACAAGGATGGGAAGCCGAACACTAGCCCACTGCAGTTGCAGCTTAAGTCCCTCGGGATATAGACATATATGCAGAGACTGCTACAAAAGTCGCCGAGGATGCCACCCTTGCGATCTCTTATGTTACAAACACCGCAGACCCGAATGAACAATGAACAATGATTTATCACGGGATAAAAACAAGTGCTTGACACGTCCCGTAGTATGGTTGAGGTGAACATGATGAAATCAAAATATATCTGGGTCATCTACCGAACGTCTGCCGAGATGAATACTTTGATAATTAACAAAGTGTAAAATTAAACAAATTATCGAGCGTAAACGTTCAGAAAGACACTGGGGTGCAATGATCGTTGATGTAAGGAGTGAGGAAAGTAAAATATGGTCGCTCACTTAGGTCCATTTGATGCATAAATCCTGTTGAAAAGCATGCTTAGCGTAATCCACAATAGAGAAGTTTAGGTAACAAAATGCTGGGAGCTAAGAGCAACATCTAATCGTTTTTTGAAAACGTCCAAGGTAGGAGAGGATACAACTGAGTCTGGGAGTGCGTTCCAGGGTTGACAAACCCGAAGGGAAAAGTAATTCCGTCGACACTCTAGACGGCTATATTGTTCCTTCAACTTTAAGCAGTTACCCCTGAGCTGCGTGTTGTGGCTAAGTTTCAGCAAATGGCGGCATACGTGGTTGGGGTCACTCAGTATCTGATACGCTAATATGAGATCACCGCGCAGCCTTCGATAGCGTCCGCTGAAAATTCCCAGCAACTTCAGCCTTCGGTGGTAAGAGTGATAGCGCAGGCCCTTTACATTCTTTGTTGCTCTTCGTTGTGGTGCCTCTATCGCTTCTAGGTCGCGCTTCAACCAAGGTTGCCAAGTTTGGATAGCGTATTCAACATGCGGGCGTACGTAGGAATTGTGCATCATTGAGAAGATTGATGGGTCAAATCTCCTGAATGCCCTTCGCAGCATGCCGACGTGCTGGTTGCCTCTTTTCGCAGCTACCTCAGCCTGTTTTGAACAGTTGAGGTCGCTCTGTACGATCACACCAAGGTCACGTTCCTGAGAGCTATTCTGCAATCCGTTTGTCCCAAGTAAATAGGTGTAGTTATGTCTATGGCGTAATTGTACAACGCGACATTTGTCTACGTTGAATGGTAGGGCGTTTTGAGCTGACCAGTTCGACACTGTGTTAAGATCGCACTGGAGCCGTTCGTGGTCTTCCGGTCCTCTGATCCTTCGCCATATCTTGATATCATCAGCGAAAAATAGGAAATCGGAAGTAATTGATCTCGCCAAATCGTTAATGAACACCAAGAATAGGCGAGGTCCAAGAACCGAGCCTTGTGGTACTCCACACACCACATCGATTGCATCAGACAATGATTCTCGGACTCTCACCACTAGCCGTCGTTCTTGTAGAAAATTGCCAATCCAACTCAGGATTGGGTCGCCAATGCCGTAATTCCGAAGCTTCTGAAGGAGAATGCGATGGTCTAAGCGATCAAATGCTTTGGAAAAGTCCAGGTAGATGACATCGACCCCTACTCCATCAACAACAGCTTCAGTCCAGCTATTACGTGCAATTAATAGGTTAGTATTACACGAATGCTTTTGACGAAAGCCATGTTGCTCTGGGGCTATTAAATTGTGGCTTTCTAGGTATTGCATCAGCGCATCTGCGATGATTGATTCCATCACTTTGGATAGTACGGGAAGTAGTGTTATTGGACGGTAGTTGGCAGGATCAGTGCGGCTACCTCCTTTATGGATAGGAGTGATGACCCTTCGCTTCCATACTGGTGGAATACGGTTCTCTTCTAAACATCGCTGATAGAAAACAGCCAGTGGTTCTGCTAGATCACTAGCTACCGCCTGCAGAGCCTTTGGTTGGATGTTGTCGGCTCCGGGAGAACTGTGGATACGCAAGGATAACAACTTCTTCAACACAGCTTCCGCAGTGAAGGTGATGTTTTCTAAACCAGATGGTGGAGTAGTAGAAATGAGAAGAATGTTTGGGCTCGTTACCTGCTGGAACGTTTGGGAGTAATGAAGCCGTAGGAGATCAGCTGCTTCCATTGCTGATCGCGTGCACCTATCAGCCGTGACTAGCGCTGGAACCCCCCGCTTCACCTTTCGAAGGCCGTTAATGTGCCTGTACAGGAGTTTGCGGTTAGTGCAGAATCGCTTCATTAACTCCTGCTGATAAGTGACCTTGTCTTCGCGGATCAGTTTCACACAGAAGTTACGATGTGTCACGTATGCAGTCCAGGTTTCGGCATTCAAGCAGTCCTGGTGATCTCGCCATGCCAAATCCCTCCGGGACATCCATTTACGTGTTCTGCTCCTCAGAAATGACTTATGCTTGTTTTGGGTTGGAAGGACTTCTGTTCCGATGCGTGCGCAACCAGTGTGCGAAACGTCCTTGTAAATATTTCCCTGGCAACATCTGGGGGGCATTCGGTTAAGAAAGTCCAAGGTGTATCCTTTACAAGCTTAGATAACACATTGTAATGCGTGACAGTATGCACTTTATCCTCCTCATTTTCAGGGTACTCCGCATAGCATATATAGTCAAAGAGTAGAGTAACATGATCACTACGACCCAGTGGTGTGCTTGTAACTATCCCGTCAACCATGAATTCTAAGTTAGTTAGCACAAGATCCAGTATCGACGGCTTGTTAGCAGTTCGAAACCTGGTGGGAGAGGTTACGTGGTTGTACAGAGGGTGGCTAGCAAGTAGCTCTTGCAAGCATGCTTTAAACTGCGTACCGTCGGTTGCCGGCGTTTCTATGTCGTGCACGTTAAAGTCTCCAGCGATAAGAATGTGGGTGTAGGACTTGTTCAAAGCAGACTGAAAGACGTGGTTCAGTTTGTTCATTTCCGACGTACAGTTTGGTGGGCAGTAAATCACGGCTGGTAGACATGTGTCCTTGTTTCGCAACCATAGGCGGCACCAAAGCGAATCGGGAGCTCGGATTTCCGGGTGATCGATGACTTCACATCAGAGGTTTGTATTATAGTAAAGAATCACACCGCCACCCCTTCCGGTTCTATCCGTCCGAAGCAGTGTCTTACCGGGTAAATGGATCTCAGAATCGGTTATCTCAGGTTTTAGCCATGTCTCTGTAATCATGACGAGGTCCCGCGGTTGTGAGGCACGGAGTTCTCTAAGTTCGGCCAACTTGTTTAGAAGGCCTTGGGCGTTTGCGCACATTCAGGATAGGGCTTTTGTTGTTAGGAGTTCATTCACAGATGTCAACTTTGTGTTAGTTTTTAAGCCTGCCGTTAGGTGGTCGTCCATTAATCTTTTTTTGGTTTATGTATTTCAGTCATGTTGCATGGCATTATTGAGCGTTCCTGGACAGTCGTTTCACTCGTGCAGTGTTCGGTCCTCTTGTGTACCGTGGACGCTGTTGTGTCGGTCCCTCCGCATGACTGTGCACATAAAGAATTTGTAGCGTTTGCAAGTTCCATCGAATTTCTTCCGACTTTTGGTCGTTCACCTGCTGCCTTTAGCCGGATCTCTGTTGGCAACCTAGCTCGAAACTTTAACCAGCTATTCAACAGAACTTGCGTCATTCCCTCGGAGTGTAGTATTAGTTTCATTAGCCTTGGACCGCAGCCCTTGTAGTTAGGTGATGACGGAACTCTTGTCAGGGATTTGGCAATGACATTGTCAACAGAGGGTGCTTCGCGGATGTAGCACCACTGCTCTCGGTCATGTGTTTGCGCATCGTAATCAGAAGAATGCAGAAGCTTTGGAACACCATGAACAAATATTGTTTTCTTGCTATCCCTATTAGGAATGCCGCGTTGATCAACTGCTTCTTTTGGGCGATCTTTCCAAGGTAGATCAGGTAATATGCGCACTCCGCTCGGTGAGTTGCGAAGACGAACTGCTGAGAGCAGGACAGCCTCCGTCTCATCTGCTGAGTCTAGTGTTACTCGAAGAATTCGAGGTTCACCAGAGTGCACTGAGGTCGGGTGACGCGCTACGCGTTGCAGCATTGCAGGCTCAACCCGAATACCAATCGCCTCGCAGATGGAACTCCACTGGTTGCGATCGTCTTGCAACTTGCCTTTTATTGTGCCAGATTTGGATTCGGGAACATTGGTGCACACGAGAGTTAGCGCAGCGTGGTTTTGTCTATCGAGTGTTGGCTTTATACTTTTTGCCGGCAATTCGGGTTGTTTAGAGAGCACCACTGGAGTTGACGGTGAGAGCTGCTTTGCGCCACGCGTGCTCGGTACTGAAGATGGACGTATGTGTGTCGCTCCCGGTGTGTTTGTCGAGGCAATCGATGCGTACGTTACCTGCTTGTTATCTGCACCGGATTTCCTACGGCTCTGAGCTGTCGGCGTCATGGATGAATCTCCAAGTGAAGTGGCAATGGTTGGAGAAGTGGAATCAGGCATGTTTGAGGCTTTCCCACTTATGGGAGTGAGGTGACCCAGTGGGTTTACAGTCACAGACGCTGCAGTGCGGTTGGAGCGTCTAGCTCTTTTCCTCGGTTTAGATTCAGAGCTTACTTTGACCGGGTGAGGTAGTATCGTGGCCATATTTACCTCCGTGGGAGCGATCTTAGTATTTACAAAATGCGCGATCATTTCAGTCATCCTATCGCACTTTTTCATGAGCAAAGATAAACAGTTGACAACTGGAATGACTTGACATGTTAGGCAAAACCAAATTGTGTCAGCAACTTGGTTTGTCTGTCTCACTTCTTGGACGGTTTGGCCTACACTTTGCGGGCAGTAGGATCTAATGCAGCTAGAACAGGTAATACTGATCTTAAGGACTTTACTGCAATTGTCTGCGCAACATAGGCGACGTGGAACCATTGGAATGCTAGTCGTCCTCTTATTGTTTACAGCAAGGCCTCTCAAAGCGCTCACCTTGATGAGTATTCTTTGCGAAAGGGGTGACGCACGAATAGGTCAGAACACGCACACGAAATGAGTTGTTCAACCTCACCAAGGTCAGGTGGTAGAGGCAGATGGAGGTCGTAACGCGCAGACTGTCGGGTTCGGCGATCAATCGATTCGCAGTTGAACACACACCCACACAAAGCGGCAGCGTGTGTTAATCGGCCTGCCTTAAGCGACGATGCAGGTGGAGCCCTGATAAGCGTCCCTAGAGCTGCTCAGTTGATGAGCGGGGCAAAAAGGCTGTAACTTTGTTATGCTGCAACTTGCAGGGATGGTTGCCGCGTAGTTTGGGAGTCCACAACTTCTTCTTCCGAATGAGACCAAAATCGTTTCCGAAAAACTGTTTTGATGTAGTTACACAAGTGGAATTCGGCAAAGAATATGCCAACAACTGGGAACTGGAGCAAGAGTATACTCCACACAGGTTAGATCCAAGCGTTGGGAAGCACTGAGTAGAGCTCGTCGAACTGGTTCGAACGAGCGCACGCACAATGTTGTGTGGGGAGAATTAGAGTGGCCACAGAGGGCAAAGCGAGAACCGAGTTAAAATGCGGCTGCACGGTAGGTTTTCGCAGCAGAGTCGAACGGCAGACAATCCTCACTTGGCAGAAATTCCGGACCAATGAGCACCGCACAATGAAGCTCAACGAAAAAGGGATCCAACAATAGCGCCTTCGCTGTTGTGTGCACAAATATCTCCGAATCTACTATCATCACACTGTAGGGTAAGTTGTCTGAGGACTACGACCACAGGAACTAACTGTGCATTTTGATGAATGTAAAAGCCAAACCCACAAATGTAGTGCGAGTTAATCGTCAAGCAAACTCTGCACACAATGGAGAACACAGACTTAGTAAGGTAACATTAGCATACGTCATTGAGACAAAGCGTTTTACTCGCCGCAAGTTCGCTACAACATAGATTCTGTGGGATAGGCAACTATTCTGGTGTCCCTTGAAGCGCACAACAATTGAAAGAAACCTAGCACTGGGACACAACAAGCAGGATCATGTAAACACAATCTTCATGCAAAGCGAGCCAGAGCTTCCTTCCAACAATAGTCAAGAGGCCGGAAAGCAAGTTTTGTAACTGTGGCGATTGGTCCGTAAAACACATTCCTTGCACAGCTTTGTGGCGCGATCGTTCAAAAGGCTACCTCTATACCCAAATTGTAGAGGATGCGGCTCTAAAATACTAAAAATCGTATTTCAATAAGGGAAAACAACAACGGATGTTTTAGATCACCGGCAGAAACATCAGAAAAGCCTTCGATCGGAACTTTGGATACACGCTGCATAGGTTATGCAAAGAGAAGATATGAAATAACCTGAGAAAGCAAACCTATCGGCAGTGACACAGGATCTTCACTCGACCGCTCATTCACGCGATTGTGATGTAGGTCTATATGAGGAATGTGACGTATCTGGGCCAAATCATGATGCAGACAAGGTGTCTGTATCCCATCATAAAACCAATAATGGTGGACCAAACCTTGCGCGGCACTCTTGCACACCTGAGGTCCTTTAAACCACTGTGGATTCCTAGAGACCGAGAAACTAACATGTCACTATAGCAGTGCACAAGGTCATTTCGCCTGGCGCGAATTCGTCAGAAAATTCAATCGACGAATCACAGGTGGTTCAGAGACAAAGGTACGCAATGGGCCCAACTCGGTTTCATTCGTACGGAGCAGGACACAAATATCGATGCTAATCCGCAACGCAGCATAGCAACAAGATCTCCAACGACAGTTACTTGGAATAACTAGATAACCAAACGCAACCACTACACACAACTGCTTAGAGAAGAAGAAGCCGCATATCAGCAGAAGACCATAAAATCCTTCGGCGTTAGCCACAAATTACTGTAAAGGATCTCAATGCCTTTCGCAAGGTGTGGCAGGGATTTCCTCCACGCCCGACGGCTAATGACCCAACAAGGAAGACTACAGGAGCGGCAAACGCGTTGCGGAAGCAGTATGTCCCCATATTTCTGGTCTTGTCACCAGGTGACTTTCGAGCTACTGTTGCCCCGCCGCAAGAACTCACTGACAAATCTTTTAGTGCTGAAGCTGTATTACAGAAGTTGACGTCTCTGTGCAACCATACCTCCCAAGGTGTTGATAACATGCGGCCCGAAGCATTGGGAGCAGCGGCAAGACAACTAGCAGAACCTTCGGCTCAGTTCTTGCAGCGCTGCTCATAACAGAAACAGATTCCTACCAGGTGAAATCTTGTAATAATAACTCAGATTCAGAAAACCAGAAGTAGGACTGCACCTTAGAACCATGGTCTGGTATATCCTCTTCCTATACTCTCCAAGTTCATGGAATCCAACACTGCCAATACGTTGGTGAGCCATCTGGAAAACTGTAACATTATTACACCCAACCAGCACGGCTTCCGTTGACAGTGATCGTGTACAACGAATTTACTATTCGAACTAGGTGGTTGGATCAAGTCAGCTGATGTTGGAAAGGAGGATGTTGTGATCTACCTGGATTTTTCAAGGGCATTCGCTCGTCCAGGCCATAAGATACTCATTTCCAGACTTCAGTATTACAGGATCGGTGACCATCAAGCTTGATCGCCAACTATCTTCATCAACAACAATTAGTGGACAGAGTCTGGAGCTTTTTATATCACCCCAAACAAGTCGAGTGGTGTGGGCCGCAAGGCTCATTTCCGTGTCTACGATTGCTTTGGGTGTCTATTAGTGAGCTAGCAGAGGCAATAGCTTCAAATTTCCTACTGTTTGCCAACGACATCAAGCTACGGCATGGGATTCAGGTGAATGCCGACCAGCGTATGCTTCATAGTAACTTAGACACTCTGAATTAGCAGGCATTCCAAAATTCACTGCAATTCAACTTGAGTAAATGTAAGATAGTCTCCATGCGACACCAAGGAATCTACGCATACTTGCAGCGATCTTCTGTGGAAGGTGATCTGGGTGAGTTGATTCAGGATGACCTAGGTTGTTCCAAATAAACCTATAAGGCATCGAGAGCTGTCAACTAACAAACCAGGCTACGAGGATTGCCGAAACAATAACGAGATGTTACCAAAATTGCCTGCACGTACAGCAGGTCCCTAGCAGGTGGAACCAAGGCATCCTTACCCCGATTCTCAAAAGTGGTAACCATTCAGAGCCAGCGAAATATCGGTCAGTGCTTCTCCTCCCAATGCTCGCTAGGTGATGGAATTGATCATAGCTGAGAAGGTAATGGGCTACATCGAAATATCTAACATCATAGCCCGGAGCAACACGGATTACGTCAGCATCAGTCATATACTACCAATCTACTACTTGACCGTGGCAGTTGGACCGAGCTAGCCGACAGTGGAACCGGCATTTACGTCATCTACCTAGAGCTTTTCAAAACATTCGACTGCATAGATCAGCACATCCTTCTCCAAAAGTTGCAAGCACACGGAGTTTGAAACATTGTCATTGGATGGTTTGCAATCTTCTCCTTCAGCGGCGCCTTCGGGTTCGTGTTCGACGTTCATTTTCTGATACAATTCGTGTGGACTACGGTGTTCCACAAGGGTCGGTGTTGGGGTCGCGGTTATTCTTGTTCTTTATTAAGGACCTTGCGAGTGTCAACAAGCCAAATTCCTTACTTTTTGCCGATGACGTCAAGATGTGGCGGGCAATCGACTGTCACGGAGATCACGATATGCTTCAAGGAGACTTAGACTACGCTTTTGAATTGTCAATGGTAAATCTACTTCTGTTTATCACGGACAAGTGCAAAACCGTGCGTGTCCACCACAAGCCCACTTACTCATATAAACTTGGAGAAGACAGTCTGAAAACCGCCTCGCAAGAGCGAGACAATGAGGTGGTGGTCCAAGACGACGTCGGCCGATCGGCGGAGTCCTTGAAGGTGTCTAAAACCGCGAACCATCATGTTATCTGTTCCGGATGGCGTTCGGGAAGCTCGAGCCCTTTACCTTGCCCCAAATGCTCAATGCTTTTATAAAGCCTCATATGGAGTACGCGATCCAGACTTGGCAACCCTGGTTAAAACGGGAGCTGTTTGCACTGGAGACCGCACAGCGACGGACAACAAAAATGTGGAGGGGTTGTCCCACCTGCAATACCTAGGCGACTGAAAGCCCTGGGACTGTACGGCTGAAGATATCGCCGTCTATGGAATGACATCATACTGGCGTTCCAGATTTTGAAAAACAGTGGTCACGCTTGCCGCCACCTCCTGAAGCTTAGCTGTAACACACAATTGAGGGGTTATAACATAAAAGCTTGCCACCCAATACAGTCGGCTTGAGTACCACCGGGATTAATTTTTGTTGGAGTTTGTCAACCTTGAAATGCTCTTTCAACATTTGTCATTCACGTGCCCAAGCTACCCAATTTTAAAAATGGACTTGACGATGCTATACACCACTTACATTACTTGATCGGATTTCTATTTGTTGAGTGATGACAAAACGCAGACAAACGTTGTGCTCACCAACCCCACAAAATCGGGTTAGACGGATATACCTATGTATTAACGTGGATACTATGGTAAGTCCACAGATGATTTGCACTTTTGTGTAAGTTCATTGAACTAACCTTATTCTCACAAACCATCCCACGGGACTTGTCTAGCCTTGGCTTTTTTATCTGTATTATAGCATTGTTCCGTTTTGGTCTATTTAACTGCATAAAACGGTGATAGAAATGTGTAAACCAGCGTGGTACCCATGCAGAGAAAGATTAATGTATGTGCCACGCTTTTTAATTTGCGGTGCACGAGAAGTTGGTCAGGAAAAATATTTACTGAACGTCAAGTGCACGAGTAGGCATAGTGCGCATAACTGGAAATCCGTGGTGCAGCGATGAACGTAAACTATTGTTTCTTGCACTAAGAGGCTTCGTTAGGTCGCCGCATGTCGTATTTTCGGCGCGTTCCAGGGAAAGTTCACGTCAGTGTCCAGAGACTCTGGCCGACAACGTACAGTCGCGAATTAAGCCGGCCTCAAACATGGTCTCTCACATTGTCCAATAGTATACCCTATTTGCAGCCGATATTCTGGTAAACAAGCTCGTGGTGCCACGTGGGTGGTTCGGCTGCAGTGTTCCAAGAGGTGTTGAGTTTTCCCCAGGCAAGCGTTCTTCATTTAAAAAGTCACAAATGTCCGTTTAACAACCCTGCGACACGCTGGTAATGACTCGTCATTAACTACAAGCACTGCTCCTTGCTTATCTTGACAATCGTATCCAATCCATAGACGTCAAATATCCCATCTGACATTGACGACGCGAGCAAATACAGTCAGTAGTTCAGCGCTACATCTACGAACCCAAACAACACAGTTACACCCATAGCTACGTACATATGCACATTTATGGATCCACAGATAGGACAATCGTGTTATACTTTGCACATTAGTCGATCGTTCCTTGTACTCTTACGATGATCAAGCCTGTGCAGGCGTGCTTCGCGCTGCCAAGAATAAAATGTATTTATTCTTTCTCTTGACATCTTCTTTGGATCACTGTTCCTCTCGTTATCATGAAGACACCAGTCGTCGAAATGATTCACTACAATGGAACAATGGTTTTATACGCGTAATAACACTAATGCTTAACAGGTCCCGTAGGATGGTTCTGATGAAACTTCCAAACATCACATATTGTTAACGAAATTCAGTTTGCACCAGTGAACTTACTGAGGCATATGTAGTGTAAGTTGTAAATACAAGATGAATCCGCAAGGAGTAACGACGAATGAGATGTTGGTAAAGATCGTGTCTCCTCCTGTTGTACACATACAGGAGGTGAAAAAGTGGAAAGAAATCTGGGATTTGACCGTCAGTGAGATCTCTTACAGACACTTGTGTTTATCCATACTTAATGGGTCATGTAAGATGGTGCAGCGAAATGAGTGCACGGTCAACTCTGGTTTTGAACACTGCCAGCCTGGGAGTACATATTACAGATTCCGGTGTTTGGAGCACTGCTTGATAGCTGAGAGGATCACTGTTAACGCCGCTCCACCAGGCGCGGTTGAACAAAAACATTTAGTAACTCAGGTGGACCGCGCTACCAGAAGGCAATGTGGTGGACCGGTGTCCAAAATGCTTGTGAATTTGAGAGATAAGAGTGGGGCACCGTTTGACAAGTAACTTTTCCGAGATACTGAGAAAGCACCACACAGGGAGCAGAACCATCTGAGCTCAACTAGGGAGACCCATCTGTCATAACGTCGTCAATAGCGAGAGATCGGTGGGTGCGCTACACCATCAATATCGACACATGTTGGGCTGGTGTGTGAAAACTCGATTTCCCATTGCACGGATACACTGTATTGTGCATATACGCAACTCCCGTTTTGAAGAGAGTCTATATGTGTCGGCCCGAGGTGTTTCACTACATGTTAAGAACCTTGCTCTATCTAGGCACACGAAGCAGTACACGAGGACACCGGTACAAGCTTGTCGTACTGGATTTGAAGCGGGTCGCTCACCAACTCTGTTTCGAGCGCAGTGATTCTATAGAACGGCCTGCCGCAGCAGGTAGTTGAGGCAAAGTCGGGGTCGGAATTTAAGAAGTTCCTGGACAAACATTTTGCCGACGCCAAATATATTGAGCGCAACACAACCTAACGGGTCTTTGTCCCTGAGTGACCTTAGGTTCAGCTACACAGAGCAAACAATAGTTGCTGCTTTCAATCAGCAACCAGTAATCAGTAATCAACGAGAGACCACCATGGACCCAGGTTTAAAACAGCTGTAACGTGAATAGTCACATTTAAGGTGAAAACGCCTCAACTAGCAAATGCAGGAGCAACCAATATGAGATAGCGGATTACTGGGAGCAATCGAGGTGAGATTTATCTATGGATTCAAGAATAACCGCGAACCAACCACATTGACATAATCTGATATTCGAGAGATTTCAAGAACTCCACAGTCTCACCTCAGGGTAGAATAGGACAACGTTAACTGAAGTGTGAATAAAGGCCGAAGGCTGTCGTTCGCTCACAGATAAGCTGGACGTTAGTCCGATGAACTAAAGGGTTTCGCATTTCACCTGAGAAGCCCACACACTAGTGTGGAGGTTTGAAACAGCTATTTGCAAAGCAATTCTTTTGATTGCATTTTGACTGAACAAAGCATTTGCTCGCAAGAACTTCACACCAAACACAATCCTGTGGTTAACGGGTAGTCGAACTCAATGATGGAATGATAAGCGATGGAATAGCTTCACAAGAATACTGCTCAAGCTACACATCACTAGTGTACAGCATTATAAAACACGCAGTCGGAGGTTGAAGGATGGATGCGCAGTTTAAGTAGGTACACTTTTCATGCGTCTGGCTATTGTGTAACGCAAACCAAACAACTTTTATCAACTGTGCAAGAGTGACGTGACGTGAAAAGGTGCACTGGATCATGCTAGATCAAAGGAGACTCGGCGATATACACCCAATGCAGAATGATTTCACGATTGGAATTACGCTTTTACATAGGCAGTGACCAGCAAGAAGATGGATGAATCCGAAATCCTGGGTGTCCACCGCAGCATATTAGTTACATCTTTTTGAGGCTGGTTCAAATCGTCTGGATCAACTGACCTCATCCTGTACGAGCACACCAAGGTCACGTTTGTAGGAGGTGATCTGCAGGCCATACGATCTAATTTTGTGGAGAAAGGCGCGTCGGCGGAGGATGCGAACGACTCGGTCCTTGTCCACAATGAATGGAAGTGGGTTCCACAACGACGAAAGACGCGCTCGAGGAACTCGTGGTCTTCGAACCGATGGATCGATCGCCTAATGCTAGTATCATCTATGAGGGCAAAACATTTGAAGTGGCACGTCGCATTAGACCGTTAGAGGAGAATAACGGTCTAGGCCAAGGTATGGAACTTGAACACGACAGGAATGCCAAGACTATAACGCTTAAGTGCTTTAGGTGGATAATATGTTGTGTCGCAGCTGGATCCTTCACTCCCCGACCGCAAGAACAACTCCAAAGACGGGCCAGAAAAGAATCGTATGCAAGGTACCAGGTTCGTTTAAATACTTTTAAATATGGCCTGAATAGAAGCTACTAAAATACATTTCAGCCAACCATATTGTCAAGAGCATGCAAGCAAAGTAAAACCAATGAAGAGTGATCGACAACGGAACTCATAAGTAGCACGCAGGAAAGAAAAGTATTAGCAGCCAAGTG
>OX104060.1:13725482-14131279 GCA_944474145.2 Dicrocoelium dendriticum | reverse complement strand
GCTCTCTACAACTCAATGAACTCAATATATGAACTCTGAAAAAAGTCACGATTAAAATTCACGCACACTTTTTACGATCCAAGATATCTTGGATCGATTAAAGTGGTACTGGCCAAAGCGTCTTTGGCGCTTACTGGCAATTTTTCCGGTTGTTCCCAGTTTTACTCCCGTTTTGCACCCTATTTTTGCCTTTTTATTGCGGTCGTTTTTCTATCGTATACGTGTTGTAGTCCTACTCTGGTTTCCACAAGAACATGGCTGTCTCGCTGCACACCGAGACGGATGGACCTATGGGGTCCTCGTTTGATGAGTCTACTGCAGCTTGCGGATAGTTTAACTGTTCAGAGCAAGTAACAGATTTATCTGGCGGTATGCAGTGTGACGTCTGCTGCCGCTGGTATCACGAAAGCTGTACCGGCCTACAAGCTGACCAGTACAAAATGCTATCATCAAACGTTCACTTTCTTTTCAGCTGTGCTGAATGCTGCGCTCAAAGATCGACGCGCCCGGCTATCACCGGTGCTGTCCCCGTCGTTTGCAAGCTGTTGGTGTCCATCATACTTCGCAGGCTATCCCCAACACGCGAATCGTTGCAACGAGAAGAACAAGCTGGGTTTCGCCCTGGTCGCGGCTGCATCGATCAAATCTTCACACTTCGCCAGATCCTCGAGCTCCGCCATGTGTATCAGAGGCCAACGATTGCTGTGTTCCTGGATATCCGTGCAGCCTTCGATTCTGTCGATCGTACAGTACTGTGGCAGTGCTTTCTGAGGAACGGTGTCCCCGAGAAGTTCGTCTCCATACTGCGCGCTCTATACAGTCTGACCTCGGGCAGGGTTAGGACTTATGGCATGCTTTCGCCTACCTTTGTGGTCTCCAGTGGAGTTCGACAAGGATGCCCTATCTCTCCGTTCCTATTCAACTTTGCCATTGAGGATGTCCTGAAGAACGTTCTGAGCGGTTCGTTGAACGCTGGCGTTGAGCTCCTCCCAGGTAGTCGAGTTGTTGATTTGGATTATGCTGATGATATCGTCTTGCTGGGTGACGATCCACAGGTGAGACCGGACTGTTGAAGTTGAACAAAGCCGCGGGACCAGATGATCTTCCTCCAGCCTTCTTCAAATTCGGAGGCTGTACTCTTGTTGATGCTTTACATGAATTACTAGGGAAACTGGGAGCAGATTGTCCCAACCGACTGGAGCCGCTCCGTTATTGTTCCCATCTTCAAAGGCTGCTCGCGCTCGGAATGCGGCAACCATAGAGGAATCAGTCTGATCTCCATCGCCTCCAAATTACTCGCATCCATAATTCTTCACAGACTGACTGGCGCTCGTGAAAGCCAGATTCGTGAGGAGCTAGCCGGGTTTCCTCGGGATTGTGGCTGCATCGACCACATCTTCACCTTGCGTCAGTTGTTGGAGCACCGTCACACATATTGCCGGGCCATCGTAGTCGTGTTTCTCGACATTAAAGGTGCCTTCGATTCGGTTGATCGATGTGTCCTTTGGAATTGTCTACACAGGAAAGGTATGCCTAAGAAATATGTTAATATTATCTAAGCACTATGCGCGTGTAGCACGGGCAGAGTGAGGGCTTACGACAAGCTGTCGCCACCCTTCAATGTCTGCAGCGGTGTGAGACACCTTTCTTCCTCAACATCGCTATTGACAAAGTCATGGAGATTGCATTTACAGGACATGACTTGGAAGGTGTGGAGCTACTCCCAGGAGAACGACTTCTTGACTTGGAGTATGCAGACGACATTGCCCTCATCTGTGACAGCTCCCAGACGTACCAAGCCGCGCTGGACGGATTAGCACTGGTTGTCAGTCGCTTCGGGCTTTGCTTTGCACCATCAAAATGCAAAGCGTTCCTCAAAGATTGGTCTGGATCGCTTCCTGCGCTGACCCTTGGTGGGGATCAGCTAGAAGTCGTTCAAAAATTCAACTACCTGGGAACTTGTATCAGCGCCCTTGGGATCGAAGACGAGATCACGAATCGTATAGCAAAAGCTCGAAGTGCTTTTGCTAACCTTCGACACCTATGGCGGCGGCGCGACATTACTCTCGTCCTGAAGGGTAGAGTGTACAATGCAGCAGTACTTTCGACCCTACTGTACGGTTGCGAAACCTGCCCCCTAAGGTCGGCAGACATGAAGAGGCTAGTTACGTTCAACCATCGGTGCCTTCGCAGTTTGGCTCACATCTGGTGGGAACACCGCGTGAGCAACGAACGTGTTCGGCGCCTAGTTTACGGCACAGAAAAAAGAACTGAACCGCTCAGCACCGTTATTTCACGCACCAGGCTCCGATGGCTGGGTCATGTTTTGCGCATGCCAGCCCACCGAACCCCTCGACGTGCGTTGTTTGCTCTCCGGGGATGTGGATGGAAGAAGAGGAGAGGTGGCCAATAGATGACTTGGTCGAGAGGAATGAAGGCCCTCACTTCGGAGCTGGCCTCGGTTGGAGCGTCACGGATCCCTGGTTGGGGTTCAAAAGACGATGAACACGTTTGGCTGGATACACTTGCTGACATGGCTAGGAGCCGACCTCAGTCGCGTTCCTGCTGTGAGTTTCTTTGTCCGTCCCCATCCCTTTTAGCCTCTCCCTCCACCTACGATCTCATTTCGCAGTGTAAAACATAATAATTTTCTTTTTGCCTAGTAGCCGGCTGGTAGCTTACCGGGACGATGCCTATCCGTTGTTGGTAGCTCAGCTGGCATGCAACTGTTGTAGTTATGTTCCTTTTCTTTTATGTATTGCGGCACAGTAGCTGAGGTGTTTCCCACCTCTGGATGATATGTATAAAGCATGAATGAATAATGGACTCATGCGGCGTCGCTGTGAGTGCACAGCTACTTGCCTGCTAGCGAAGCCAGATGTCCTGAGTGCGCTGGTATCCGGGCTGAGTAAGCGCACTTTGATCACAGTAGCGCGACACCGGTCGCATATTCACCAGACCTTATTAGCAGCAGATATATCTTCATGTGGCAAATCAATTTGCTAAGCTGGACATTGGGTCCCTATGCAGTCTCTGGAAATTTGGATGCTTGCTGAAACATTCCATCTGGATGCGAACGCAACGAGACTCGAAAAGACCTCATATCGTGATTGTGTGCTAGGCTGAAGAGAGACGCGAAGCGTCCTGCTCTCCTCATTTGTCGAAGATTGAAATGCCCGCTGCTCTTTGTAACCAAAGTAAGTAATTCCGTTGGATACGCGAAACAGGCAGCAGGAGGCCTGATGTTAGCGAGAACATACGTGATGAGAGTGGACGACTGATCCACAGTTTCTCAAAACGCTTGTTGTGTTGGACCGATTACTATGAAATTCAGCTTAATCAGCTACAGTTATCATTTTCTCCTTCGGCCATCGGTCATCCTCTCTGGACCGTCCCCATGGACCCGTTTTCATGCTCAGAAGTCGAATATGAAATCAAACTGTTGAAAGTAAATAAAACTGCAAAAGCGGATAGAAACCCTCCGGATCTCTTCAAATTCTGGGGACCTCTTGTAGATGATATGCACAACTTAGTTGTGAAGCTGTGGGAGCAGGAAACTGTCCCAGCAGACTGGAGCTGCTAGATAAGTCCTAATTTTCAAGGTGAGCTCACGTTTCGAATGCGGCAGTCATAGAGGGATCAGTTTGATCTCAGTCGCCTCTAAACTACTCGCCTCTGTCGTTCTTCATAGACTTTCATACTTGAAAGCCAGATTCGCGGGGAGCAATCCCGGTTTCTTCGAAATCGTGGCTATGTTGCTTACTTTTTCACAATACATCAGTTGTTGAAGCGCAGCCATATTTATCGCTGAGCCACTGTAATCGTGTTCTACAACACGAAAGGTGTCTTGGTTGATCGATGTGCCCTCTGACACTGTCTACTGAGGAAAGCTGTGCCCGAGAAATATGTAAGTGTCAAAAGAGCGTTGTACGCTCGTAGTTCGGGCAGTGAGGATTTATTGCAAGCTGTTCCTGCTCTTCAATATCTTCAGTGATATAAGACAAGAATGTCCGCTGTCGCCTTTCCCTTTAAACGTCTCCATCAACGAACTCATGGAAACTGCGTTTACTGGACACGACCTGCAAATCGTGGAGCTGCTGCTTTATAAACAACTTCTTGACTTGAATTACGTCGATGATAGTGCCCTCCTCTGTGACAGCTTCCAAACGTGCCAAATGACACTGCACAAATTAGCACTGGCTTTCAGTCGTTTCGGGCTATCCTTTGCACCCTCGAAATGCAAAGTTTTATCCAAGCTTGACACGGACCCACTCCTGCGCTGGCTGTTGGTGAGGATCAGAAAGAAGTCGTCGAGAAACTCAGGCATGTAGGCAGCTATTTCTGCGCCAATGGAAGGGAAGATGAGATCGCAAACTGCATAACAAAAGCTCTAGAAACTTTTTCCCATTTTCGCAATCTTTGGCGCCGGCGCGATATCACTCTTGCCCTGAAGGGCAGCGTTTCTAATGCGGCCGCCCGTTTAACCCTACTGTATGGTTGCGAAACCTGTCCCATCCGATCGGCAGACGTAAAGAGGCTACGCACGTTCGTTCATCGCTGCCTTCGAAGCTTAGCTCATGTCTGATGGGAGCACCGCGTGAGCAATGAGCATGCTCGGCATCCTGTATATGGTCCAGAGAGAGCGAGAATCGCTCAACAGCATTATATCACGCACCAGGCTCCGATGGCTGGGTCACCTGTTACGCATGCTAGCCTACCGACTCCCTTGTCGTTCGTTTGCGCGCCGGGGGTGCAGATGGACGAAGGGGTGGTGTGGCCAAACGATGACTTAGTTAAGGGGAATGAAGTCCCACTTGGAAGTTGGCGTCGGTTGGTTTCAGTCGACTACCTGGCTTGGGTCCGAATGACGATGCACATGTTTCGTTGGAATCACTAGCTGACATGGCCAGGAGTAAACCACAGTGGCGTTTGTGTTGTGTGTTTCTTTGTCCCTCCCCATGTCGCTTATCTTCCACCTCCAACCACAATCTCCGTCTTGACGCATAGTATGTTACTAAGTAGTCTGTCGCCTGTTTTTAGCATTCTACAATTTTCAGCATCTTGTTTTTCCATTTCTTTTATCTCTATATATTACGGCACAATAGTTGAAGTGTGTTTCTCACCTTCACTTAATGCGTAATGAGGATAATGGTGATGCGTCTGCAGTTTGCTGCAGGACTTACGTAACCGCCCATTGCCTATCGATGTTGCTCAAAATCATGCGTCCATTTGTCTAACCTTTTTTGTCTGGACCAAATCATGCTGTACGATCGTTTTTCGGCTGTGCCCACTCCATTCTTGCTTTTTGTTCATGGATCACTATGTTGTCTTTTACGATGGACCACACAAAAAAGCCGCGTTTTACTCCAGATTACCCGACTCGATTTCTTGTCCAAAATGGTCCAGGGCTACCGGAGTCGTTGCGCACGGCGCATGTTCGTTGGGGAATACTGTGGCGACATGGTAATCAACCTCCAGCCGTTTCTCTTAGATGTCTATAATAACTCTTTCTAGCCTTTGCTGTTTTATCTCCTTCGTTTATATGCTTGTGCGACCGATACTGACTGGGATTTGCTGAACTACACGTACAGCTTACTCTTCTTTACTCCCCCACTTTTCAATACTGACCCATTTTGCTTTGCCCTTCGTTGTTATAACCGTTGACATCTTGTATTTCTTCATTTTAGCCTATCGGATATACTCTTGCTCCCACTAAAACCGTTTCACGTTATCAACTCATGACCTGTCAGCTGAGGGAAGGCACCAGTCCAACTCTTGAAGTTAGGCTGGCGCGATTGGATGATGTTGAAAGAAAAATCACGCTTGTAATGCAACATGCTGGCAGTGCGCTAGAGGAGTTGTCCAAAGACAGACCGGTTTTAAAACAAGTGGAAAATCATACTCATAATTTTCGCGTTATTTTGAAGGAGATAGAGTCAGAAATGAACGTCCATATCAATTATTTGAACGAAATATCAGCTGGGTTACCGTATGAAGGAAATACATACGCAGAATCTATTGATGTATACCAGTGTATCGATCGCCTTTCATTAATAAGAAATAAACTATTGTCCTCACTTTGATTCTTCATTTTTTTCTGAGTTTTACTTGCTGTTGGCATAGCACAATTATGACCATTCCCTTGCTCTTAGACTTGGGTGATACCCCAATGGAATCCGATCCGGTCGTGTCTAGCACCGTCGCAGAAGCCGAATTGCCCGGTTCCGGGTACCCACCTATACGACGAATGGAGGATGAATCTGACGTTTCCTCGGAGAAGAAAAAGCATGGGATAATTGATAATGACCTCAATGAAACTCCACTACCTTCCTGGCGTTTACAGTCCGAGCTTTCCGATACTACTTACGATGAACTTTCACATCCCTATGAATTTGCCTCACAGCATTTCCGTTCAGACAATTACCTTGCCGATTTCGAAATCCCGGAGATGGAATTCGACGAGTTCGGTATAGAGCTGGCCGGCGATAAAGGTTGGTTTTTTGCATAGAAACAATTACTTTGGTTTTCATCACGTCACGGCTTCCAACAATTTCAATTAAACAACTGCATGATTTAGGTAACCATATTAATAACGGTGCTTTCGAATAAAACTTATTAAAGTTCGGCTTAGAGTGGAATCAAAAGGGAGTTGGGAAAGCAGTTAGTGGAATCGATCGATTGGAGAGGCTGCGTGCTAACTGATGTTGCTTCGTTAACTTCAGAATTGTACACAAATGGATGGGGTCTCCGTCTGCACTCTCCTTTCCGGGGATTCAGCCTAAAAATGCCCTCGGTGATGGTGTGGATGCCGAAAATTCGCCACTCTTAGTGCATAGAGCCTGTTTCAACCATGGCTTGGCATCACATTGTCCAAACTCGCACAACTTTACGCTTTATACCACATCATCGGTTGGTTACCCAGCTGTTTCACTTGGGATTGTTATTAAGTACAGTATACATTAAGGTGTGCGCATACGATTGACGTGTGGAAAATAGAATGAAAAAGAAAGGCATCAGCAGGACGCCGGTGCGCAGTACTTAAGGTTCTCTGCCACGCAACTACCACCAATCGCACGCTGGCTAAGGATACTGCGAGGGTCGCCTTGCCCCTACGCGCAGGCTCGAGCCTGAGCCGTCAGGTTACAAGACAAGCTCGTTACCTTTAAGCTACGGTTGGTATGTGTTAGCCGATGTGCTCGGCTTCAGTACACCAGTTTGAACCAGCTTGATTGATGTGTTTGACCTCGTAGCACCAAGCATCCAGCATGAGACTTTCGGTGGTAATACAGCGTCGATATGATGTACCGGCGTACTGCTGTTTTTTTGTCAGTTTACCTGACACTAGTACAACACCAGGGCATTTAACCAACATCCCTCGTTATTAACACCATGTATGAAGAGCATTACAAGCACCGATGCTCTGTCAGTCAGTTTCCGAATGCTTTCTATGTCAGGTGGCCATATTTTGGGTTCGCACCACACCGTCAGCCGCACTGTTTCGTTGTACACGTTACCATTGGCCGATGGGCCGATGTTTCATCATCTCTGTAAACGATTAAAAGTTTGAACAGTGACATCATCCTCACTGATCCTGCAGTTAACCTCACTTGATTTACTCACCATAGATGACAAAACTACGGAGGTGATCGATTTTCGAGCGACTGTTCCGTAATAGCGAGAACGGACGGCGTGTTTACACAATTCTGTAACGGCGCTTTGCACTTCAAAAGTGCAAGGAGCATACTGTTTTTTGTTGCACTACGCTCTGGTTTATCCAAAAGCGTTTTACAAACTGCCTCCCACCATATGAGCTGCATTGTCCCCGCACTGTTTGTTGTCCGGTTACTCACAGTGTAGAACTTTTACTCTCGAAAATATTGAGACCTGTGTTTTTAACCACGAGGCTGAAGGTGCGTTTAAGCAAATTTTGTTCACCTTTCGTCTTTTGCAGTTTTTGGGATACGCATTCTTGTAGACCTTCCCCGGTCTCGCAAGTCACGGTAGAGAAACTTTAGAATATACGTAAACCATACGTAAACCATCCGATGTCCGAATAGTATTAAATAAATAAATAAATTTGTCTGTTTACCGACAGACGGTACACGGCCACACAAGTGAGAGTCATCATTGGTATAGTGAATAGGTTTCATGGTTTATGCGGCGTAAATCATAATAGTAAAGAAAAATTTATTAATAGAATTTCGGATCATGCTTTTTTTCCTCGAGTCCTAGATCCGTGCAGCTAACGTGTAAAATTTACGGATGCTTGTATCATCTCATGCAGCCATTTCTCTTCAGAAATTTTAAGAGAGCAAGAACGAACAACATTTATGCCGGATAACCTGAATTCAGATTATTTCGTGTCTTCTCATTGAACTGCTTACAGACAAATCGTGGAAAGAGTAAAGGAATGCAATTGAAAAAGGGCGTCAGTAGGAAAATCAATGAAACTGAGAAAATCAAGATCATTACCTGCGTCTTACCAGGGCAAGACAAGACTGGCCATGATGTCTACCTGCTTACAAAGGTTTGGTTGTTTTGTCTGCTGATCCCCTTGAATGCGTCACGTGGGTTTTCGCACAAGGTACAATCGAGCAGATGCTGAGCGATGGAGCTGGCAGGGAGTTTAGGTCCACTACTTGCGAGGTTCCGTGGAACATGTCCCATGATCCTAGTTGATAGCCTTGTCTAGGTTCGGCCAACGTACATGCCACCGCAAGTAAAGGTGAATTGGTAAACAACAGCAGGAACGCCACTGAGGTCGGCTCCTTGCGATGTCAGCAAGTGTATCCAGTCTTTTGGACCCCAACCAAGGAGTCGTGACGCTCAAACCGAGGCCAACTTCGAAGTGAGGGCCATTTTCTCGACCAAGTCATCGTTTGGTCACCCCTCCTCTTCTTCCATCCACATCCCCGGAGAGAAAACAACGCACGTCGTGGAAGTCGATGGGCTGGCATGCGTAACACGTGGCCCAGCCATCGGAGCCTGGTGCGTGAAATGACGGTGCTGAGCGGTTCAGTTCTTTTCTCTGTGCCGTAAACTAGTCGTCGAACACGTTCGTTGCTCACGCGGTGTTCCCACCAGATATGAGCCAAACTGCGAAGCCACCGATGGTTGAACGTAACTAGCCTCTTCATGTCTGCCGACCTTAGGGGTCAGGTTTCGCAACCGTACATCGAATCTAACCTACGCAATAACGGCTATCCAAATAAATTCATCGCCAGGTATAGGAATGAGGTTGCTAAGAAAGAAACACGAATGGATGTCCCAAAGAAAAAGCTCTTCATCACGCTGCCATACAAAGGGGAAGAGAACGACAGAAGATTGTGCTACCGATTACGCCAAGCCATGAAAAGGTGCTATTACAGAGCTGAGCTCGTGTTGTTACATCAAACCAAGAAGCTTTTCCATGAATCCAACTTGGATAGGCCTCACTCTCAGGTTCCCGCCTCATGTGTTTACCAATTCACCTGTACTGGCGGTAGCATGTACGTTGGCCGAACCTAGACAAGGCTATCAACTAGGATCATGGGACATGTTCCACGGAACCTCGCAAGTATTGGACCTAAACTCCCTGCCAGCACCATCGCTCAGCATCTGCTCGATTGTACCTTGTGCGAAAACCCACGTGACGCATTCAAGGGGATCAGCAGACAAAACAACCAAACCTTTGTAAGCAGGTAGACATTATGGCCAGTCTTGTCTTGCCCTGGTAAGACGCAGGCAATGATCTTGATTTTCTCAGTTTCATTGATTTTCCTACTGACGCCCTTTTTCAATTGCATTCCTTTACTCTTTCCACGATTTGTCTGTAAGCAGTTCAATGAGAAGACACGAAATAATCTGAATTCAGGTTATCCGGCATAAATGTTGTTCGTTCTTGCTCTCTTAGAATGATTTTATCACCATTTGTACTTAGTTGGGCTCAGGAGTAGATAATAAAAGGGAAGGGATACTAGGCTACACAGACACAGAGTTGCTTATGGTAGATAATAACATGTTGTGGGTAAGCTAGTTGTAAGCGAATATCTGTTCATATGTTTTTTATACCAACTTCTGTCAATTTTTCTAGAGTTTGCTGTGAGTCAAAGATCTTCATCACTTTTGATGTAGTGAGGAACGTCTGAAGTGAGTTTCGAAATGTGACGTAGCTTGTATTCATGCGTATCTGTAGGAGTAGTTTGTTCCACAGATCAGTATATCTCACTAAGAAGAAATGCGATCGAGTTTTATGACTTGAACGGTTTATGCGTATCAAGTAGCCGCCATTACGTGTGGGGTAGACTGCAGTCTTCCGTAGTTCAAGTGCGGTGCTGTCTGCGTAAATTCGTTGGTTTATAATGTAGAAGAGAGCGAGGTTGTTCTTTAAGCATCTCAGTCAAAGAGAATCCAGTTTGAGTTTTCGACAGCGATCATAACAAGTCAGGTTTGAGCAGCGCCACATAACCAGCTTGGTAAATGACCGTTGAACATTTTCCAGAGCCGTTCTGTCTTTCTTTCTCAATTGGCTGTGAACGATAGTACAGTATTCCAGAGTCGGTTGTACTATTGTCTTGAATGACTCAGTTCGTGCTTCAGATAATGAGAACGTTCTGATGATATATCAACGTAACTGCCTTGCTTTCGCAACCTGATAACGCACATGCTCGAAGAAATCGAAAGACTTGGGCAGACGTGCCAAACGTGGTTATTACACCAAATGAACCACCATGGTGAGTTCGATACGGATATCACTTTCCACCAATTTTCAAAGTGTGACTATTTGGTCATTTGTTTTTGATTAAATCTTCCTCAGGTACATACAGTAATATACATTAGGGTAAGTCTGTTGCAATCGTCAGCATAACAAAGAAACAATTGATTAGAAAATTTAACTTGTGATCATGATGATCACATGATTGAACTCAGGTGGAGTTGCGGAGTGCCATCACTTCCTTCCCGTCTGGTGGTCGGCCACGGAAGTTCTAGTGTTTGTATCACCTTCTTCTGGACACACAACTCCGGGTTTGTCAGGCGTATGCATACTGCCTCAGCGGTGGCAAGTAGGCTTGCTCTTACACGATGGTTATGCCTTGGTGGTTTTCTGTAGAGGATAGCTTTTACCAACAACTACATGAACTTCTACGTTCCTCCAAAAGGACGGATATAGTCATTCTTGCCGGGGACTTTAACGCACGGGTTGGCCGCCTTCTACCAAGCGAGCACCACATTGGGGTCAGTTTTGGTCTCGGTGGCTGTCGATCAGACAATGGAAACAGATTGCTTGCTCTTTGCTCTGATCATCGCTTGTTTCTTTCGAGCACTAGTTTTCGACACTCGAGGAGACACACTGCTACCTGGCGCCCGCCCTCACAAACGCAAGAGTGCTCCCAGCTTGACCACATAGCAATCAGCTACAGATGGCGCGAAAGCGTAACGGACTGCCGATCGTACTGGTCAACTTTTCTAGACTCTGATCACGCATTAGTTCGTGCTAAGATTTGCATGCGTTTCGGAGGATCACCTAAGCGCGCGCACTACCGACCAGACGTCGCGAATCTACAGAACGCTGCGATTTTAACCAGGTACCAAGCCTCACTGTCAGCCTTGCTTGGCTCAACTGTTGACAGTGATCTCGATTCGCAGTGGGCGCATATCAAAGATGCTTTAACTTCCGCCGGTATCGACACTTGTGGAGTTACCCGTCACCCACCGAAACATTGGATTTCCGCCGACTCCTTGTCGCTGATGGACAGACGCCGCTTGATCCCATCGGATTCCAGACACAGTGAGGAACGCCAATACCTTGGTCGAGAGTTGCACAGGAGTCTGCAAATGGACCGCGAAGCCTGGTGGTGTGAACGTGCTAGGGAGATGGAGCTTGCTAGCCTCTGTGGTAATACCAGGAAACTCTTCCATCTCATTCGAGTCACCGAAGGTGTTCGATCTGGTATAAGTGAAACAGTATGCGAAGAGGATGGCACCTTAATCACCAATCTTCAACGACGGTTGGAGCGATAGGCCGAACATTTTGGCTCGCAGTTTTGTTGGCCCCCAGCTCCATCTGCTACCACTGGCGCTCGCTCTGGGGCCGAGTGGTCTACCCCGAGTGGTCTACCCCCTCTAAAAAAATGAAGAAACTGAAAAAAATTTCAAAAACTGTGAGTGGTGAAAAAGATAAAAAAGTATTTGTTGTTGCTTTTTTCTTATTATTCACATTGTTTTGCTATATATATATATATATATATATATATATATATAGCAAAACAACGTGAATAATAAGAAAAAAGCAACAACAAATACTTGTTTATCTATTTTACCACTCACAGTTTTTGAAATTTTTTTCAGTTTCTTCATTTTTTAGAGGGAGGAAGAAGGGGCACCGCAACAAACCGATGCACACATCAGCCATTGACATCGATCTTGAGCCATAACTTCCAAGCTCTTCAACCAGCAAGTATCCTTATCTCTCGGACCCCAACCATGTAGTCGACAACAACCGGCCGAGGCCAGCTGTTTCGTCAACTTTTTCATGCGGCATCTCCATGTTGTAGGCTGTCCACCAGACCGTCTCTTCCAGCCCTGTCCAGCAACCGCAAACAACGCACGACGGGGGTAACGCTGGACAGGCATGCGCAATACGTGTCCCAACCACCGCAGTTGATGCAGTGAGATGAGCTCCTCGAGCGAGTGGCTTCTACGTCCCAAGACACGCTGTCTAACTTCCACATTGCTTACGTGGTGCTGCCACCACAAACGGGCAATGGACCGCAGACAGCGGTGCTCGAAGACGGATAGTCTGCGCAAGTCATCTTTACGAATGGGCCAGGTCTCGCATCCGTACAACAGTACAGCACGAACAGTTGCACAATAGACCCGCCCTTTGATGGAGAGACGAATGTCGTGGCGACGCCACAAGTGCCTCAGCCTAGAAAAAGCGAGGCGTGCTCTCGAGATACGCATCGAAATCTTGTCTCCAACAGCCCCGCCAGCAGTGATGCAACTTCCCAAGTAGACAAAGCTCTCCACAACCTCCAGTGTCTCACCAACAAGTGTGAGTGCAGGCAGAGGCACCTGCCAGTCATGAAGGAGAGCCTTGCATTTGGATGGCGAAAAGTACATACCGTACTTTGATGCTTCAATCGCCAAGCGGTTTAATGCAAGTTGGACGACCTGTGGATCGTCACCCAGCAAGACGATATCATCAGCATAATCCAAAGCAACAACTCGACTACCTGGGAGGAGCTCAACGCCAGCGTCCAACGAATCGCTCAGAGCGTTCTTCAGGACATCCTCAATGGCAAAGTTGAATAGGAACGGAGAGATAGGGCATCCTTGTCGAACTCCACTGGAGACTACAAAGGTAGGCGAAAGCATGCCATAAGTCCTAACCCTGCCCGAGGTCAGACTATATAGAGCGCGCAGTATGGAGACGAACTTCTCGGGGACACCATTCCTCAGTAGGCAATGCCACAGTACTGTACGATCGACAGAATCGAAAGCTGCACGGATATTCAGGAACACAGCAATCGTTGGCCTCTGATACACATGGCGGAGCTCGAGAATCTGGCGAAGTGTGAAGATTTGATCGATGCAGCCGCGACCAGGGCGAAACCCAGCTTGTTCTTCTCGTTGCAACGATTCGCGTGTTGGGGATAGCCTGCGAAGTATGATGGACACCAGCAGCTTGCAAACGACGGGGACTAAACTTATTCCTCTGTAGTTGGAGCAGATTGTGGGCAGGCCCTTTTTGAAGATGGGGACGACTATTGATTCACCCCAAGATGATAGAACTTTCTCTTTCGACCACATTTTCGAGAACAAAGCGGTGAGTTCTCGGACCAGCGATGCGCTACCATCTTTAAATAGAGCTGGGTGAAGACCATCAGGGCTAAGGGCTTTATAGCGCTGCATGTGTCGGAGCTCCTGCTCGATTTCCTGGGAAGAGGGAGGGTCTGTTGGGGTAGACCACTCGGCCCCAGAGCGAGCGCCAGTGGTAGCAGATGGAGCTGGGGGCCAACAGAACTGCGAGCCAAAATGTTCGGCCTATCGCTCCAACCGTCGTTGAAGATTGGTGATTAAGGTGCCATCCTCTTCGCATACTGTTTCACTTATACCAGATCGAACACCTTCGGTGACTCGAATGAGATGGAAGAGTTTCCTGGTATTACCACAGAGGCTAGCAAGCTCCATCTCCCTAGCACGTTCACACCACCAGGCTTCGCGGTCCATTTGCAGACTCCTGTGCAACTTTCGACCAAGGTATTGGCGTTCCTCACTGTGTCTGGAATCCGATGGGATCAAGCGGCGTCTGTCCATCAGCGACAAGGAGTCGGCGGAAATCCAATGTTTCGGTGGGTGACGGGTAACTCCACAAGTGTCGATACCGGCGGAAGCTAAAGCATCTTTGATATGCGCCCACTGCGAATCGAGATCACTGTCAACAGTTGAGCCAAGCAAGGCTGACAGTGAGGCTTGGTACCTGGTTAAAATCGCAGCGTTCTGTAGATTCGCGACGTCTGGTCGGTAGTGCGCGCGCTTAGGTGATCCTCCGAAACGCATGCAAATCTTAGCACGAACTAATGCGTGATCAGAGTCTAGAAAAGTTGACCAGTACGATCGGCAGTCCGTTACGCTTTCGCGCCATCTGTAGCTGATTGCTATGTGGTCAAGCTGGGAGCACTCTTGCGTTTGTGAGGGCGGGCGCCAGGTAGCAGTGTGTCTCCTCGAGTGTCGAAAACTAGTGCTCGAAAGAAACAAGCGATGATCAGAGCAAAGAGCAAGCAATCTGTTTCCATTGTCTGATCGACAGCCACCGAGACCAAAACTGACCCCAATGTGATGCTCGCTTGGTAGAAGGCGGCCAACCCGTGCGTTAAAGTCCCCGGCAAGAATGACTATATCCGTCCTTTTGGAGGAACGTAGAAGTTCATGTAGTTGTTGGTAAAAGCTATCCTCTACAGAAAACCACCAAGGCATAACCATCGTGTAAGAGCAAGCCTACTTGCCACCGCTGAGGCAGTATGCATACGCCTGACAAACCCGGAGTTGTGTGTCCAGAAGAAGGTGATACAAACACTAGAACTTCCGTGGCCGACCACCAGACGGGAAGGAAGTGATGGCACTCCGCAACTCCACCTGAGTTCAATCATGTGATCATCATGATCACAAGTTAAATTTTCTAATCAATTGTTTCTTTGTTATGCTGACGATTGCAACAGACTTACCCTAATGTATATTATTGTATGTACCTGAGGAAGATTTAATCAAAAACAAAAGACCAAATAGTCACACTTTGAAAAATTTGTACTTATATCCCCCCTGTTTTCAACCCCCCAATTATCGTCCCTCCCCCACCTTGCTTTAGTAGTCGCTTTTCTTTTAGTTTCAACTCACAGATGAACGCGGAGCGTCCTTCCTGCACTGTCGACAAGCCCATGGCCAACCAAGCGGCCCATTCCAGGTTATCGGCTTCCATTTGGAGCCCTCGATCGTGCTTCAGATTGGCATGCCTCAGTGTCCGCACATTGCTTCAGATTGGTCAACAGGCAGCACTTGCGCGAACATTAGAGGCTCTCTCTATCGATATCTGCTGCTTATCGGAGACCCGCCTGCAAGACTCGAGCTCTGTACTCACTATGCGATCCCCTTCAGGTGACGCAAGCAGTGTTTTCTCGTTGCGCCTATCCGGTGACGATGCAGCTTGGAGCACCGGCCAAGCCGGTGTTGGTATTGCCCTGAGTCCCCGGGCTGAAGCTACTCTGGTTGATTGAATTCCAATCAGTAGCCGGATGTGTGCGGTCCGATTGGCTGGCTCATTCAAAACTTCGAAGTCGCGTGGGACTAACAGGTGTCTATTCGTTATCGCTGCCTATGCACCGACAAACTGTAGCGATGACTTGGTAAAAGATGACTTCTATCGTCAACTGAACGAGCTCCTTAGCCACAGAAGAAGCTTGGACACTGTAGTACTGGCCGGAGATCTGAACTCACAAGTTGGAAAGTTATCCACAGATGAGCCGTATCTTGGCGGCCAACATGGTGTAGGCTCCCGTAATGATAACGGTTAGCGGTTACTTCATTTGTGTGAGGATGCTCGCTTATTTCTTGCACACACTAATTTCAGACACAGCACCTGCCGGAGGGTGACTTGGCGCCCACCAGCCTCGAACCAGTCTTGGACGCAAATCGATCACATTGCGATAAGTTACCGATGGAGAGGCTGCATCCAGAACTGTCGCTAGATTTGGAGCACATGTGTGGACACCGACCATGCGCTTGTATGTGCTGACCTGCGGATGCGCTTTGGCGGACGCCCACGACGATTTTGTGAGCGTATTGACACCAGCCAACTGGCGAAGCCAGCTGTTCTGAATGCGTACCAGAGTACGCTGTCATGCGAGTTGGATAAACGCTCACTGGGTGCAGTTGAAGGTCACTGGTCTCATATTCACCAGACCTTGCTTGCAGCAGGATAATCCTCATGTGGTATGTCTAATCGCCAACATGGACATTGGGTCTCTTCACAGTCTCTGGAACTTATAGATGGTCGCCGGCATATTCCGACTGGAAGCGAACACAGTGAAACTCGCAAAGAGCTCCGGACGAAACTCCGTGCTAGCCTGAAGAGAGACCGCGAATCCTGGTGGTCTCGTCGTGCAACAGAGATGGAAATGGCCGCTGCCCTTGGTAACCATCGTAAGTTATTCCGTCTGTTACGGGAAACGGGCAGCAGGAGACCTGTTGTTAGTGAAACAATTTGTGACGAGAGTGAACAGCCTATCCACAACTTATCAAATCGTTTGGAGCGTTGGGCTGAGCACTTTAAAAGGCAATTTAATTGGTCGGAATGGTTAGATTTCTCGTCGGCCAGTGATCGCCCTGCTCCGTGGGTTGTCCCTTTGGATCCACCCTCTCGCTCAGAAGTCGAACGTGAGATCGGACTGTTGAAGTTTAATAAAGCTGCGGGACCTGATGATCTTCCTCCCGCCCTCTTCAAATTCGGGAACCTGCTTTTGTGGATGATTTACACGAGTTACTAGTCAAACTGTGGGAGCAAGAAACTGTCCCAACCTACTAGAGCCGCTCCGTCATACTCATAATTTTCAAGGGAGGCTCACGATCGGAATGCGGCAGCCATAGAGGAATCAGCCTGATCTCCATTGCCTCCAAATTGCTTGCCTCTGTCATCCTTCACCGACTGACTTGCAATCGTGAAAGCCAGATTCGTGATGAGCAAGCTGGATTTCGTCGAGGTCGTGGCTGCATTGACCACATCTTCACCTTGCGTCAGTTGTTGGAGCACCGTCACATATATTCGCGACCCACCGTTGTCGTGTTCCTCGATATCAAAGGTGCATTCGACTCGGTGGGTAGACATGCACTTTGGGACTGTCTACTCAGGAAAGGTGACCCTGAGAAATATGTGAATATTAATCGAGCATTATATGCGCGTAGCTCGGGCTGAGTGAGGGCTTACGGCAAGTTGTCATCGCCCTTTAATATCTCCAGCGGTGTGAGACAAGGATGCCCGCTGTCACCTTTCTTCTTCAACTTCACTGTTGACGTAGTCATGGAAATCGCGTTCACAGGACACGACTTAGAAAGTGTGGATCTGCTCCCAGGCGAACGACTTCTTGACTTAGAGTATGCTGATGATATTGCCCTCATCTGTGACAGCTCATAAATGTGCCAAGCGGCACTGGACAGGTTAGCACTAGCTGTCCGTTACTTCGGGCTTTGCTTCGCACCCTCGAATTGCGAAGCGTTCCTCCAAGATTGGTCTGGATCGCCTTCTACGCTGACCCTTAATGGGGATCAGCTAGACGTCGTTCAAAAATTCTACTACCTGGGAAGTTGTATCGGCGCCCATGGGATTGAAGAGGAGATCCCAAACGTATAGCAAAAGCTCGGGGCGCTTTTGCTAACTTTCGCCACTTATGGCGGCGGCGCGACATCACTCTTGCCCTGAAGGGTAGAGTGTACAATGCAGCGGTACGTTCGACCCTACTGTACCTGACCTCTTAAAGCAACGGACCTGAAGAGGCTAGTTACGTTCGACCATCGGTGCCTTCGCAATTTAGCTCACATCTGGTGGGAACACCGCGTGAGCAACGAGCGTGTTCGACGCCTTGTTTACTGCACTGGAAAAGGAACTGAACCGATCAGCACCGTTATTTCACGCACCAGGCTCCGATGGCTAGGCCACGTGTTACGCATGCCAGCTCACCGACTCCCGCGACGTGTGTTGTTTGCGCGCCGGGAGTGTGGATGGAAGAAGAGGAGGGGTGGCCAAGCGATGACTTGGTCGAGAGGAATGAAGGCCCTCACTTCTGTGCTAGCCTCGGTTGGAGCGTCTGGGCTCCCTGTTTGGGGTCCGAAAGACGATGAACACGTTTGGTTGGACACACTTGCTGATATGGCCAAGAGCCGACCTCAGTGGCGTTCGTGCTGTAAGTTTCTTTGTCCCACCCATCCCTCTTAGCTTCCCACTCCAACCACGATCTCATTATTTGGCCTTAAATAATTTTGCATAGTAATTTTTTTGGTGCACAGCAGCCGGCTGGTAGCTTACCGGAACGATGCCCATCCGTTACCGGTAGCCCAGCCAGCTTGCACCAGTTGCTTTTTCTCTCTCCTTTTTTCTATGTATTGCGGTACAGTAGCTGAGGTGTTCCCCACCTCCACCTAACGTGTAGTATGATCGTATGATGATGATGGATTGTTCATGTTTACCACTTTATCCAGTAGTGTGCAACACACACGGAAGTTCACATTGAGTTGCATAGTGCTCACCCAAATGCAGGCTTCCCTGCACTCCGATTAACCACACTGCCGTCAGTTATAGTTGGTGCACTCCATTTCAAGCTTACCGGTTGGTCTGGATCCCTTGTCTCGATCTAGACCATGCCATCGTACACTTCATTCTGACTCCCTTTTCCAACTTCAGTGGACCGATCCAACTCGAAGCTGCTCGTCCATCAACGGCTTCCACAATCCGTGAAACATCAAATTCACTTAGCATTGCAACCTATGCGACTACTGAATGCGAATTAGAATCGCCCCAAATCCATTAAACGATAGACATTTGTAGTCGCTTGCCCTTCGAACATATGATGTCTGATTAGTGTCTAGATTTCTATGACATATTTATTTGGTTGTAGCATGTTACGTAGATGTCACTTTCAAGGTGTGTAGCACGGAATCATCGTCTGACGGTGGGTTTGAGAATTGAGCTGAACGATCGGTGAATGGGGATAGGATCATCCTCGTTTGGAACATCAAAATGCTTCTCCAACTCCTTCTGCGCATCAGCCCAGTAAACGTTTTTGCGATCGAGATAATATTAGAAAATTTTGGACATTGGACGTTTGGTAGAGCATTAGGTTTTGCATTTTCAAGTTTCCTCGTACTGGCTAAGTGTATTAGTATGTTTGGTTAAGACACTTGAGTTCATCTAGGAATTTGACCGTAACAAGCGCGAGATTTGACACGAACGAATGCTGCTGAAACTGAACAAATCATTTAATCCGGCGACTTCACTATCGTATATAAGTGATGGCTACTCACCGGTCACTGTTTTGGTCGCTCTCTTCTTCACTCTGTATGGCACAAGCAGTAAATCCCGTGTGAATGATATTTGTCATCCACCAGTTATATCTTCGGGAAATTTCGGCAGACTTTCTGTGAAAATCATCATCATTACACATTAGCTGAAGGTGAGAAATCCACTTCAAATATTGTGCCGCAATGCCTTAAGATAAAATATGCGAAAAAACGAGATAATGGAAACTATAGTGTGTAAATTCTGGCAACCTCACTTAGCAACATATTATGCGTCAAGAGATAAATCGTGGTTGGAAGGAGAAGATAAGTGGGAAGGGGAGGGACAAAAATTCATAACACAAACGCCACTGAGGTCGGATCCTTGGCATGTCAACCAGTTTATCCAACCAGACGTGTTCATAGTTCTTGAGACCCCAGTCCGGCAGTCGATTGACACCAACCGACGCCAACTTCCAAGTGAGGAACTTCACTCCTCTTAAACAAGTCATTGCTTGGCCACCCCTTCTTCTCATCCATGCACACCTCCGGCGCGCAAACACTACACGACACGGGCGTCGGTGAACTGGCATGCGCAACACGTGGCCCAACCACCGGAGCCTGGTGTGTGATCTAACCGTGTTGAGCGGTTCACCCGCTCTTTCTGCACCAAAGGCACGATACCGAACACGCTCATTGCTGACGCGGCGCTCCCACCAGACATGAGCTAGGCTGCGAAGGCAACGATCATCGAACTTGACTAGCCTCTTTACATCTATCGACTTAATGTGGCAGGTTTTGCAACCATACAGTAGGGTTGAACGGACGCTAGGCCCTTTAAGGCGAGAGTGATGTCACGCCGGCGCCACAGGTTGCGGAGATTGGCAAAAGCACCTTTTGCTATGCTGGTTGTGATCTCATCCTTCGGTTCATTGGCGCTGGTATAGCTGCCTAGATACTTGAATTCCTTAACGACTTCTAGCTGATCCACATCAAGGGTCAGCGCAGGGGTAAGACCTTGCCAATTTTAAAGAAGGACTTTGCAATTCGAGGGTGCAAAACCTAGCCTGAAACGGCTGACAGCCAATGCTAATTTGTCCGGTGCGACTTGGCACGTCCGAAATCTGTCACAGACAAGGGCAACGTCGTTGGCGTATTCCAAGTGAAGTAGTAGTCTGCCATTGTCCGGGTGGTCTGCGCACCTTGTTTGCAACCATAAGGTCCCCGTTTCGAATCCTCTTAGGGGTAGGCGTCCTCGCGGTTTACTCAGGCCGCGGCGACTTGTGGTGGTCGCGCGGCAGCAAAGCGCCGTTACGGTGCATAGCTGACACATGATTTATTTTGCTAGTCCACTTGGGAGCAGCTCCACACCTTGCAGATCGTGTGCAGTGAACGCAGTTTCCATGATCTCGTCATTGGGGAAGTTAAAAAGGAAAAGCGGCACCGAACATCCTTGTTTCACACTGATGGAGATATTAAAGGGCGGCGACAACTTCCCTCACTCTGCCAAAACTACGCGCACACAGCGCTTTTATGACATTTACATATTTCTTGGGCACACTTTTCCTCAGTGGACGGTCCCCAAGGGCACATTGATCAACCGAAATGAAGGCACCTTTGATGTCGAGGAACACGACTACGGTGGCTCGCCGATAAATATGGCGGTGTTCCAACAGTTGATATATATATATATATATATATATATATATATATATATATATGTATGCTGAGTGGATGGTTGCCGAAATTCCGGGGAACGTGTAGACTTATTGTGAGGGAATCTAGACACTAGGTGTGCACTTTTGAGTGGGCCGGTGCAGGGTGCCGCATATCGGCATGGGCTTTTACAATCTTCACATTGTAACCTGCTACATAGCTGAGCCAGTGCATTAGGGTTCTCAGCCACCTGAACTCATAAACTAATGCACCTGACTTGATAATATTATCTCGATTGCAATTAGGTCGCAAAAGCGGTTACCGCACACATGCGCATAGCTCTTATGGCTCTTAGAAACCTCAGTGAATTTTGTAGGCAATTAGATTTCTGATTTCTCTCTTAATGAGTGGTGCGTTACGCTCTATACTGCCTTTTCTGGCATCTAAGCTCTGTCATTACTGCGTCCTGCCGAGGCCAACCTCTAGGTCGATCTCGTCGTAGGATTGGGAAGATGGTAATCAATTGACCTGATCAAATTGGCATGTATCATGTTCCTATATATGTGGACGTCGAGGTTGACCACATCAATTGCAATCAATATCGGACCTGTGTGATACAGTTTGCAGTATTCTCCGTTGTTTATGCTATCTTCTGTCATCAAACAATTGTTAGGTCTTTTGTCCCTCCACTCATTTTCCCCCATTTTCTCACCCCTTTGTTGTGACCACCTAAGCTATGACAGCCCAGTCATAACTAACCGTCTACATAGTTCTTGTAATCCGGAAGGATTTGAACACAATTCCATCTTGTGAACTTTTTTGTGATAGCGTGTCACTCTTGATGCGAGATTTTTTTCAGGCCAAGTACTGATATCAATGTGTACGAGCTATCTCCAAAAACCGTATCAGTTTTTTTCTACGTTTCCTCATATTTCACCGCACCCACGGAATGCCACCATCTTTTCGGGACTTGTACCGAATTATTTCGTGTTGGCAATCAGTTTCGATGCCTACTCCACAAATCTCTGCCTGTTGAAGATAGTAGGGAGATGTTCGTGCCAACGTAAACGCTGTTCGTCTCAGTCCCGCTGTATCGCAGCTGATCACCAATCATGGCGGTCTACTACCGTCACACACACCATCGTCATCGGCGGCAGTACCGTAGCCATTCGAACTGATGCTACGCTGCCGTACAACCACATTGACCTAATAAATGAAGAATAACAAACCATCCGGAACTAGCAGTGTCTTTCAGACAACGATGATCGGAGGATGGAAGGCGCCTCAAGTCCTCAAAAGTATCGGTCAATTGCTTGTGCTTCTGTGTTCTTGAAAGTTCATGAATAGTTACTAGTCCACAGCATTTCCACGGCTACTCACGCGGATGATGCCTACCAGTTAGCATTTGGACCTCAGCGCTCTACGCTGTGGTACCTTGTGCATTCAATAGCGTCTGCGTTGGATAAGAAGTGTAGGTCCGTACGATGTCGGAAGTCTTCCCATACCATCAACATTCATTGGATGTAAATATGCCGACGATGTAGTCTTGGGGTGCACATCTCCCTTCATTGCGATGTCTACACTTCAGTCTGGTCTAGATGAACTTGTGATGTCATCATCCAGTTCCCGTAACCATAGTGCTTTGAAATGTACCGATGTAACATTTTATTTCTCTGTCTTGACGTGTTGCTAGACGTTCTATATGACTCCTATATCTACTTGGAATGGCAAAATCTCGCCTGTTTTATCTCTTTTAAATATCTCCGTGACTATTTTTCCAAAACTTCTTGGTCCACGAACATTTCGTAAACATTTCACAAAATCAGGTTCATTTTTTATGCTTTCCGATTTAAGAAGCTCTCCGTGCCGCGGAGGTTAATTTTGATATTTATAACTACCTGTAACTGTCCCATAAGTTGTACTGCTTCTCGGTAATCTTCCCTGGACTACTGCAGAAGAACTGTGTTTTGATTGTGCGATCGACCAAACATATTACCAGATGTGGTGGCTTGCCGAGGGATTCCCTAGTTGCTTTTATTACCTGTACGCATTTTGACGCTTACATGAAGTCTTTCTCTCAAGTCCCAAGTGACCGCTCTCATCCGTTAAGTAATACTCTCTCACAGACGTTATCTGTCTCTTACACGCGCTCAACATTTAATATTTTGTTTTCTCGCACTTTTCGTATCGTAACACAATCTTGCCTTATTTATCACGCTTCTTTGTCGACCCTCTGAAAGTCATCAATGCTTTGGGTATGCGGTTGCTTGAATGTATTCTAATTGAAGGGACGCCTCTTGATATGATTGCGTAGATGCCTGATAAGATTGTCACTGGCATGGTTTGGGCACGCTTACGGTAACGGCCTGAAACGCTGACCAATCGAACGAATTTGCGCTGACCTGATGGCGTTAGCTTAGCCCGGGGTACGCGTTGATGAGACGGAAATTGAGCGAGCGTGAGAACGATGCTAGCCGTACGTATTGTGTTGACGCTGAGCCTGCGGAACGGACTCACACGAGGGGGGGGGTTACGATAGACGCGCACTGCGAACGCTGCCAGGCTAACGACGCACACAAAATCACGTGACCCGGCCAACTCCCAAGTAAGGTGATGATGAAAGACAGGCGGTCATCTGAAGGCTCTTTTACGACCAACAAAGGTCGAATCACAGCCAATGCTATGGGTCATTAAGTTAGGGGAAAATTCGACCACGAGGTAATAGTTTGTAAAAGACCATTGTCAAAGGGTGCGCAGTTGGGCCGCGTCTCGGAGTGGCTGAACGCTGCTGCGTTGTGGGGAGGAATGGAACCTCGCTTTCCACAGCCATTCTGCCGGGTTTCTGGCGCGTTTTTGCAGGAATATTTGACGGGCTCGCAACAGAATGACATCCACATGCCTTTTAACTGTTTAATTCTCCAATCTGTGTTTGTGTATTTTTAACTGGCCGCATTCATTTACTGTGTCCGCAGTGATAATGTAAATGCTTAGAATTGCCTATTTGGGTGTTTCAAGCCATGGAACGGCTTTTTTTAGTGTCCGTATATACAAAACCTCTCAGACCGAAGGATACCCGCTTCTGACACCACAGGATATCACAGACTCGTAAAGTAGACCTAGATTTCGCAATACGTGGACTGTTTTCAACAGTCCAATGCCACTCGTTACTGACACAAGTCACTCTAAAGCGCACGAAATATAGATTCGGCTTCCAAAAGAGATATCTGGCACGCGCAGCACTGAAGTATAAAGACAAGATGAATTGGTCGTTCAACGCATTCCCGAACATGTGTTGCTTGTCTGAATACTGAGAATAGAGAGCGAGAAGATAAAAGTCTGTGTTGCTCCATCGTAGGTGGATCAAGCACGCGCGCGGGATCACGTCGCTGATCCATGCGCGGTGGCAGCAAATTACAGCTGCGCTACATCTTACCTGGGTGCGATACGCTCCCTATACCTGTAGTCCGCAAAGTGTGCGTCAAGGAATCTATTGAATTCTGACACCGATTTCGCCTTGACTAGCGTCTTCGGCAACTTGTTCCAATATTGCACCACTCGATGCTCGAATCATAGAGGGTGAGTAATGCGCTTTAATTTCGGCACCACTAGTTTCTACCGCTGTCCGCGTGTACTGCTTGGTGCGCGAACGTTCAGCAGCCGCCTCAAGGTAAGGAAGTGGCCCAGGTGCAATATCCCGTGCATCATAATGAGATCAACTGGAAGCCGACGCTATGACAGGGTATAAACCCCTAGTCTCCTACACCGGTCCTCATACGACATACTCCGTAAACTGGGGATGGGTCGGGTAGCTACATGCTGGACCCATTCCAGTCTCTGCACCTCACCTGTAGTGATCGCACAATAGGCGGGTGAGCCGTACTCAAGCACCGGTCTTATAATGGAAGGGAACAGACGGGTGGCAATCTCTTCAGACCAATTGCGGAAGCTGTCCAAAGCAGGCGTAGTCCGTTTGCGTACAGTCTGTTCGTGTTGCCGATAGATTTCAAATCACAGCGTGAGAGTACGCCTAGGTGCTTTATGGAACTAGTGGGATGCAGCGGGTGGCCGATTAGTGTGTACGCATGCCAATTACCATCCCTCCTCAGGCTCATAAACGTGGATTTGACCTGGTTGACCGGTAGGTCAACTTCTGCAGACCACCGGGAAAGGCGGTCGTGATCGTGATGAAAGACTTCACAGTCGGGTGAATCAGTAACCCTCCAAATCTTCAAGTCGTCTGCAAACAGTGCACAACGCGACCGAGAAAACCGAGGCACTTCTTTTACGTTGATCAGGAATAAAATTGGCCTCTGCACTGTGCCTTGGGGTACACCGCTAGTGGAGGGGTAGAAAAAAAGAAAGAAAGAAAGGTGTCAGCTTATACGCCGTAACGGCGCTTCGCTGCCGCGCGACCACCACTAGTCGCGCGCGGGCTGAGTATACCGCGAGGACGCCCACCCCTACGTGGAGGGGTACCAGTCTGTTAGGTGGTCTTCCACCTGTACCCACCATCTTTTCTTAATAAAGAAGTCACTGATCCACTGGTGCAGTGCGTCACCAACTCCACACATCCTCAGCTTGTGGAGCAGGACCTCTTGGTTCACTTTATCGAAAGCCTTACTGAAATCCATGTCGATAACATCCACTGACTTCCCCCGGTTCAACGCTTGCAACCATTCCTCCGGCGTCAACAGTAGGTTGATAATGCAAGAGCGACCCTTCATGAATCCGTGCTGTGTCGGTGTTAGATCTTTCGACTTCACCAGTACTTTCGTCAAAACGGTGGTGATACAAATTGGCCGGTAAGTGTCCGCGTTGCGTGTTTCCCTGCCTTTTGGAATGGGCTTTACTACCGATCATTTTCAGTCTCTCGGCAATGCACCCTCGGACAGCGATCTGTTGAACAAATCCGGCAGGTTTGTGCTATCAAGACTGGCGAGTAGACTGCGGACATCTTCACCGCAATCCAGACTCCCAAGTTCAGTAGGGCTTGCACACCTCGAGCTCGGCATAGGCGCATGCCCACTTGTAAATACGGAAGCGAAGTGCTCCGCCAATGCAGACCTGCGTTCAGTGCTTGAGATCAGAAGCTGCCTGTCAGTGCCCTCTAACACAGCCACGTCACTTGCGAGCCGCAGGCGCCGCGTCGCGTAAACAAAATTCTCCTTGGAGGCCGTCTTTGCTTAGGTTGCAAGATCCCTTTCGAACTGCCAACGCTTTTGCGCTGTTGCATAGATTCCGCTGCCTTTTTTACGCCTCATAATCGTCGGCAGAGCGAGACACGAGGAATTTATTCCCTAGTACGCGTCGCCGTCAAGCCAATTGACCATACTCTCTGTTGGATCAATGTGGCTTCACTGATCTAGCTTCTTAATACTTGAGGGGTACGAAACGAGCGCACAACTATTGCACACCCACTTTTATGACAGACCAACTGGCTTCAGCAGATGAATCCTGCGGCAGTGACCAGTGTACTTGACTGGCGACTCTACTGAGACCATCGAAATCGGTCTTCCAGTAATTGTAGGACGGCTCTTTCGGACGCGAGTAGGGCAGCGGCAGCTGCAGGCTGGCTAACACCATCAAGTGGTCAATAGCTGCCAGTGGCTCCCGGAACTGAATTTCATATACACCTTGATCGCAGCTCGTTAGTAGTAGTAGGTCTAGGCATGATGGAGCGGGATGCTGTGTAACGCGTGTTGGTTAGCAGACGTGTTGTGCTGCGCCAGTTTCAAATACCATCACCGCAAATTGCGCCTCGATTTCACAGTGCCCGTGGAGAAATTGAACCTCAGGCCACCGTATTCGAGGGAAGTTAAAGTCGCCCATAAACCAAAAGTGGCATGCGGCAATCAATCCAGGCATCGACTACGAGAGCTACGATAAGCTGCACCCACAAACAGTTCAACCTGTCTCAGGCGAATGGAGCACCATAACTGTTCGCACATGCCATCTTCTCTGCGGCAGGTGTGTACCAGTCTCCCGCACAGCGAGGACCGGATGTATAACAGCACGCCGCCTGGATTGTTTGATAGTCTGTCGCACCGGAAGCACAAGTAGCCACTGGTCTGGACTTCCTGGGTAGTGACATCAGGATTTAACCAAGTTCCGGCCAGTCCCAATACGTCCGGACGAAGAGAGGCAACGAAGTGATACACATCGTCACGCTTGTTCATTAAACCACACATTTGTGGAAGCTACTCGCTGGCTGCAGTAGGAACCGACGGACGTGCGCGAAGCCTCATCGGCCTGTTGATCCGGGCTCGGCGGACCCGGGGAACTACCCGAAAATTTACAATGTGGTGATAGTTTTTCCACTATCAGTCCGCCACTTCACTTTCTCTGTCCGACGAATCCAAATCGGGATGAATATAGATCTTCAGACCTCTTAGCCTACCGAGGCGGGATACTATCAGCCTCGGACTCGCTTCATCAACAAACGTAACTCGCAGACCCCGTGATTTCCCCTCCTCTGCCCTTCCAAGATGGGTGCTTTGCTTCACCCGCAACCTCTGTTCATTCACTTCGAGAAGCCTATCAATCAGGTTCTGCAGAAAATCCACGTCAGTCATAACGGGTCTGAGGACTAGCATCCGTCGACTCAGGCGCATGAAATATCATATTACAGCTTCGGTGCTTGCTAGAAGTTGTCTTCTCCTTTTTGCTTCGCTGCGTTCTCCATTGGCCTTCGTCGTCTGCGCTATCGCACACCGGTATGTGAGCATCTGTCTGACGCAACATAGGCACGCCAGCTGAGGCTCCAGCAACCGGTGGACATCACTCTGGAGAGCCTGCAGCCGGGGAGCAGGTGGGCTCGCTTGTACTTAGAAATGACTGGGTTTCCGCTTGCTTGAATGAACCCACGGAACTCTTCTCTTCAGAACGTTTCGCCAGTTTTGTAGACACGCGCTCGGTTTCTCGGCTGTTTGTGACTTCACAATGGCATGGCATTTCTTGCACACTATTTGGACGAAGTCATGTTGAATTTCACGCGGTTGTTTAAAATGATCTAAAGACAATCCAATACACGAAATGTGGAAATTCACACGACACACAAGGCACGTAACATTATTGGCTCTATGCTCAACTATTTTGTAACAAGTGCCACAGGGAGTCGGCTTCATCCTTACAGATAGCTTAGCAGGTGTGACGGTATTGGTGATAAGTTGCACGATAAGTACAGTATACAAATACAACAGTAAAACATGCGAACACAACACTACTACACAATAAATAGATTCAGAATCGCAAAAGAATCTAACTTTGACTGACATAAACACGACATGTCACAAGACTCTCCATTAGCATTCCCTGTAGTACCCCGTAGCGGATCACACACATTGCTTTATTTAACAAACTTGCATACTTTTACACTGATGACTTCAGAGCTTAACCGATCGCATTGAAAAACGATTTTACACTGTTTTCTTGCGCCATCAAATGTTCCAAAAATATTCCACCTTTGATACCTTCAACTCTGCATCACCTGTTCTGAATACTCTTTACTTTTCCATCCCAATAGTCGTTTTTATTCCTGCTGGGGCTCATCCGATTCTTGTTGTTCACTGTTGACTTTTTTCGCTTTATTCAGAATCCTCTCCTGATTTGAATGCGTACTGCACCGAACGAATGACGTCAAATGGGTTGATTGACGAGGATTTCGAGCGGGAGTTGGGTTTTGCGTCCCGAGTACGTCCCCCAGCACAATCCTTGTCATGCTATTGTTGTGCGATTTGCCATCTTTCTAGCTTCTTCAATCAGATTGTTTCGAATGCCCACTTTTCTTGCTGACTCTACACGCTAACTGTTTCATTGTTATGATTTTACCCTTATGTCAGTAATACTAGAAATATGGGTACCAACAGGTATTTTTGCGTTTAGCTCCCTTCTAGTCGGCCCGTAGCCTAGAGGTAAAGAGCTTTCCCCGTAACTGCGATGCGAATTCGAATCCGCTTAGGGGTGGGCGTCCTCCCGGTGTACTCACCCCGCGTGCGACTGCTGGTGGTCGCACGGCAGCGAAGCGCTGTTACGGCGTACTGCTGACACATTATTATTATTATTATTAGTGCTGAAATGCACATCCACTCTTATATCTTTTGTGAACTCATCAGAGATCGCCGTAGTTGGTAGTGCAGTTATACGTCATAGTTGTTGACGGGTGGTGCCCTCATCAATGGATCCTTGAACCCCGCAGGCAATGTTTGATTCTTGCGGTCGGAAACTAATCCTTTGCTTTTTCTAGCAACCCCTGTGTCTTTGCATTGTGACAGGTAATCCCAATGATGTGCGCAGTTTACTTTGTAGTGAGCCGGTCCCGAGCTCTTTGGCCGCGTCCGAAGTTGGGAGTTCCGGTGTTGCTCACCCCAATTCTGGCACCCCACAACCCGTTTTCTTCTTCGTCGCACTGTTACAGTACTTTTATCCGGAGCTTATGGAAGAACTTGACACGAAGTATTTGGTGGCAACCGATATCATGATGATTAGTCAACGTGCTGAACTTCATCCTCTGCTGTTGCTATCTGTCTCCGGAATGGGTGACATAGCCGATCATCTCCTATGTTACCACACTCATCCAAATGACCGAGGTCCATGTTAATCCAAATTAGGATTTATGTCACACACTATTCCTTGTGTTACTTAAGGGTACATTTTTATTTGGAGGTCAATTTGAACAACTCACGCCTGCCCTTGCACGAAAAGTGTGGTGTTGTATGGTGTCTGTTCATTTTGTCCTTTGCATTTTCAGAGATTTGCACGTGATTTCATTTTAAGCATTGTGTCCTCACGGCTTTGAATCCGGTGTATTAATGCTTTTCTATCTTCTTGTGTGTATCTCGTACACGCAATGTGCATATGTGTGTGAAGCATTCAGGCTGCGTAACAATTTGTTGGAATCTGAAGCCACGGCCGGTGGAAACTTAATGATGACCGAATGTGAGAAGGAAATTGTGATGGGGCAGTGGAGAGTACTACTACTACTAATAATAATAATAATACCAATAATAATAATAATGTGTCAGCTGAACGCCGTAACGGTGCTTCGCTGCCGCGCGACCACCACCAGTTGCGCGCGGGCTGAGTATACCGCGAGGACGCTCACCCCTACGCGGATTCGAACCGGTGACCTTATGGTTGCAAAGCAAACGTGCAGACCACTCGGCCACTGGCCGACGCAGTGGGGTTGTTGACTATCGTCGATTGTAGACCTTTGCTTTCACCCTGGTATGCTCATCACTCAACGCCAACATGTCAACCATATATGGAGTGGGTCTTGGTCGATGTGGTCCCGTTTTCCCTAACTCCACATCTGATTGCCTCTGTGGCTTTCTAGTATTTTTGAATTTTTCCTTCACTGTTACTGGAGTTGTAAGCAATAATATGGAATTTCTGATATGCCCTGTTTACTGAAGTAGACATTTTGTCCTTCATTATTTGTCTGTCCCTTTACTTTGTATGCTTGTTTCGAAAGCCGCGCCAAAATAGTTGCTTCATTTCTGAACTACTGAAACATGAATGCGATTTGGTGCGAATCATGGGAAACAGCAGTTACAGGAAACGAGGCTCCAGTTCTTCCAATCGTGTTTACATGCTTCGTCCTGGTTAGATTTGAGTGAATATGACCTAATTTGGTCTTAGTGTAAAACATATTTTGAAACTTTCCTACACATCGCTGAGATTAGTGCAAGTTTCCAAGGATGGGAGCTACAGTGATCTCAGACTGGTAGTACTTTGCATTGATTTGGCATGATGGACGACACGGCTATCTTGATTTTGACATCTTCATGGAACTGTTTGGTTCTGGGTACTTGTTGAGTTACTGGCTCTGAGCAACTTACAACAGTACCCTGAATACTCACTTTCCATTCACTGGTACATGCAATTGTAGTTTATCACATTGCGACGTATGATGTTGACATTGTTTCACATTGATGTGGAATATGATTGAAACACGAAAGGAAATTCCCGATGAGATTAAACCGGGACCGGCACCGGGCTGGTTGCTGAATAGTTCGTAGAAAATCTCTGAACGCATGAGTGCCGCTGGCTGCTGAACTAGATGGAACCAGAACGGGTCCCACATCATTGTGATGACAAGTGAGAGGAATTCACCGATCAAAACGTTGTTTTTTGCAATGCGCAACTTTTACGTCCTCCAACGAGAGGCACCTCTGCCCATTTTATTTACCTTTTACTGTGGACCGCATGTTCATGATATTCATCAGTATGACTCGCCATTTCCATTCTTTCCGAGTTGAACTCTTTACCATGTCAGTTGTTCCACTGTTTCGTGCCCGATAGTCTTGTAGTAGTCATCTAAGAAACAGCCTTATTTGTAGAGCACGCTTCTCTCTAAAGCCAATCGACTTTTGTACATCGGCGCAGGTGTTGCGCTTTTGGTACACTGAGCTAGCGATGTTTTCAACTTCACTTCCACACAATGTGTGGTCAATAAAGCGAGTAATGGTTTCACAATGGCAGGTACAATTTATAATCAGTCAATCCGGACGTCAGGAAATTCTCACGCTACTAGCTGGACCGCTGTTCAGGATTCACCAATTTCGAATCTCCATGGTATTCAGCTTCAGGTTCCTTATCGCATCTTGTTTCTTCGCTGCCTCCGACCATCTCGTTGAACTACGCGGTTCTCTTCTCCGCGGCTACATTGGAATTAGTGCTTTATTGCAACGAACCACGTGACTCTCTGCACTCGCTTTCCTTGTTCGGTATACTGCAGTCGCTTAGACAACATAGCAACATGCACATGGTCTTCGATCCGTCCTATCTATTTTTCTCGTTGCCACTGGTTACGTATGCTATCCTCCTTCGAGAAATCATGCCACATTAGTTTTCTATTTGTTTCTCTGCTCCATTGTGAAAACGTGTGACATTCGGTGTCGTATCTTACTCCTCCATAACACACTAATGTAAGCTTAGTTCTGGAATTGTACCACACACGGGCTGTTTCCTTGTTATCATGCTATCTTTCGTTATGTACAGTGTAATATTGCACCTTCGCGCAACAAGGCACTTACTTATCCTAGACCTTTTTCTCGAACATTAACCACATGTCACTGCAAAAGGAATTAATGTTGCTGATTCAATAGAAATCTTCCTTGATCCATTAGCTATGTAAGTAACAGGTTGTTTCTTCTTGTCGAGGACTGTGTAATCTTTTTAGGCTCCCTCTTCTACTCTTTCTTATCCTGGATTCTTTGCACTCGCTGGCTGTGCCCCTATATTTTGCCAGCGGAAACTTATCTTCAAGTGTCTCCTACTCCTACCAGCGATTAACGTAATATGACCTTAATTTAGAAGCCTTTCCCTTTCTTAGATCAATGAAGTAATTAACTAAATAAATAGTTTATTATCGTAGTCACGCTAGTCAATTACAGAATTTTCTTGGATTTTTACAGAGACTCGTCAAAGTTATCTTGAATACTGACTGGAAAGTGAGGTTTGCCGGTTGTGGCTTCTCATTTGACTGATTTTAATGCACATCACTTCCGAGTCCTGGCGGAACAAAACCACCGTCCATTGCTTTCTGGGATAATCCTTGACATCTGACCGAAGGCAACTGTGATGTATCGTTCGATATTCTCCTTGAACAGTTGGCTGTTCAGCCAACTCTATCATATACAACCCTTATGTAGCGTTGATCTCATTAGTCTAGTCAGTTCCTCATACGTTGTGTGTTGCAAAGTTAACTTGTAGCTTGTCCCTGGCCTACCAAGCATCGCTCAAATTCTATAGATCCACCACTTTTGTACCGTTGTGGATCATTTTTAGAAATTCATTCAAGTTATGTCAGTATAAGTTCGCCTGGGTGCACTTTCAGAATTTTACGATAGCTACTGCGGTTGTTGTAAATCAGCATCATTAAGAAAATTCAGAATTGTAATAATGGAAGAAATGACATTAGCGGCACATGTGTCATTCAGATAAAATGCCTCGAGTCTGCATCCTGTTGACGGTACAGTATCGAAGCCCAGTATGTCGACCTGGACGAAGATTTCTCAAGTGACAAACGCGTTTTAATAATTTCGCATGGTGCACGCGGTACGACAAAGTTCATTTCCGTGAAGAGTCTAAGTAAAAAAATATGAAAACATATTTGGTGAAAACGGATAACTCCGCAGCAGATACAGTAAGGACGATGTGCCGGGGAAGTGACAGTAGCCGAACCATTGACCATCCAACGAATTCGCGCTAATTCCCACTCTAAATCACGTTATTCACTTATCTGACGGCCTCATTTCGTGCATATTGACTATTGACCGTTTAAAGGCGGTTGATTTATGTGAACGAAGTGTCATCTATCCGAAATGTCTTTTTTGCATATATCCAATGGCTGGTAACACTATGTGTTACATTGTGACTGTGCGTCTCTGTTCCCCTTCCGAACATTTTGCCCTCACCACTTCTTAACTTCTCCGTTGTTTGCTTCTTCATTCTTTCTTCCGTTGATGTCGACCCGTTTCTCTCATGGCCTTTTTGTTTACTTGTCACTGTATGGAACAGATCGATTGTTCTCAACTCGCCTTAGTGATGGAACCCTAATTGCAATCCATGCATGCGATTGAGTAGTGGCGGATGAACCATACGATTTTCGCGCTAGAACTATTTCAATACGCATCATTTAAATAGCAAGGTTTCACTGATCATGTGCGTTGCACGCACATTATTGCTAGGTGACATTTACAACAAGTAGATTCACGTGTTCACATCGTAGCTCCAGAACTCATGGCTTGCGCCTAGATAATCGGATTTTTGGTGATTCGCTTTTCGCTTACTCTCAAACAAAGCTGCGATTCGTCCCTCCTGTTCATCTAAAAACGTCGATTGTTTCATCGGATTGTTTGTTTTTCTGATGAACTGTTTTTCGTTGATTACACCAATCTCTTTGCTCACTTTCACGCATTTGTAAATAAAACCATGTTATGTTTCCACCGTAGGAGTTAAGCGTCCAAGATGTGATCGACTCGGATTTCGCGGACATCTCAAGGTTGGGCCTTCTCCAAGTGGCTGGAGATGACAAGCTGGGTCGTAAGGTTATCGTATTCTCCGCCTGCAGATTACCTGCAGTGGATTTGATCGATCATCAGCGGCTTCTGCTGTAAGTATTTGACATGTCTGCCTAAAATTTATCACATTTTCTTTTCTATTTTTTATATTTTCCTTGTCCGATCTGACTCCTGTGCTGTGCTCACCACGTCCTACCAATCGAAACGATAATTCTGCTACTTGCATGTACTTTCTTTGGTTTATAATCATAAAAGGAACCATAGAGTTGAACGTCTTCCATAGAGTTATCCACTTGTTTGTTTATTACTGACACTTTAATTTAACAGCTTCATACCTCTCAACCTCAGCTCCTATCTGCGATAGAGGGAGGATATCACGTCGAAGAAGCCTTTCGATCAATTTATCTCACCTTTAGAATTCAGCCTTTTGTCTCTTTACCGGCATTCCTTTACATCTTTTACTTATGTTTGCTTAGAGTACCGGGTAAACTGAGATTTTCAGTCATCGGCTTTTGCTCCGTTGCAGTCACCTATAGGAACTGACCGAGGTTGCCGCTTTGCTCCATTACTGTGTTTGATTACTGACCACAAAAGTATTTGCCTTCCTCCTTATTTCTCTACGGAAAATGTCTTTAAGTGATTTCGCTTTTCACAGTTTATAAGTTGTAAGTGGTGATTCGTTTATTCAACAGGCATCAATCAATTAAAACGCGCTCGTTTGTAACTTTCTATCTAAGCTGTCCGATTCGATTTGTTAATAACTGTATCTCCGCTTGTAATATACCGGTTTAGCCTGTCTTATTTTCTGTGGTTTTACGGGCTATTTCACGTTGGTATAGATTTGATGAAGAGGTTTCCATATATATATATATATATATATATATATATATATATATATATGCAGACCAAGGTCTCGGGATGACACTTTCACTTCGTGTATACTTTCCGGCTACATACATACAGATTACAGGGTTCACAACAAGGTCACATGGAATCGATTGGTAGTCAACATTCTCCTAATTTGTTCGCCATACGCTATCACGATAGGCCTTGTGTCACTGTCTGCTGTCTTTGGACACATAGTGGTGGGCGCTATCGGTCGATAACAGTGGTCTCGACAACCTTGCGAATGTGGGGATTTTGTCTGCGCATAACGACATTGAATGATACATCGGTGTTCATCAAAGGCTTCGTGATTGCTGCGACAACCTTGCTTCTCCATCCACCTGGTGTGGCCTTCACGTGTTCCGTACGTTAGCAGAGCCACTTTGCAAGTACGTGGCCGAAGAGTATGCACGAAATGACAGTATCATCCCACAACCATATGATATTCTATTATGGAGAGCCATTCCATTGTATTCAGTCCACAACACTACTGACGATTTGCCAGCTGCCATGGACTCATCTTAAATGTCCCACCCAACTCTCTTTACTTACTTTACTTCGGCTAACTCCTGCGACAAGATGAGCCGGCTTCATGAATGTCACGGATTGCAGACGCCCAAGCGCATCGGTCAACAACCAGCTCTGTGCTGGTCCAGTGGCAAGCGCCATCCTACCCAACGTAGTTTAATGGACCATCTCACCACACTGACTTTATCGCGGCGGCTTTACGATGTCGTTTTCATCTGGTTCTCGTTTATATAAACACTAACGGAGCAGAGCCCTCAACTATACCTGGCTTGACTACTCCCTGCTTAGCGCATGACTTGACTGCTATTGTAAACGATTCTCAGAAGCGCAGAAACCATAAGTGACCGCAACCAGTAAACATCGTCTGTGTCCCCCTGCATGGTTGACATAATCACTCCGGCGTTTTGCCTCAGTACTGCTATTGTCATTGCTCTATGTCTGCTGGTGATTACCATATTTTTGGATCGAGTTCATAAACAATTGAGACAACACAGATGGTGACGGTTTTGCTAGACCTCAGAGGGTACATTCATTTTCATGCACTAGGCAGCAGAAATTTATCTGTGTATTAAGCAGCTGAAATATTTTCCGTAGACAACCTGTCATCTCCACACTACTCTGGTGCCGTGGCATGCTGTCAGCGACGCTACTCCATACTTATCCTTGTCAACCGCAATTAATTATCTCCCTCGATCACTATACCATTGATGTTTTCATTTTTACTGTTTTGTAACCCGTCCAACACTTTTCCTGTGTTTCTCCCCTTACTTTTCTCCAGACGATTGTGCTCCTTTTTGCTTCATTTTATTGCGCCTCATTGGGATAAGCAGCTGTCACATTTTCTGCCATCTTGACTACTGACCTTCTCCATGTCACTCTGCATTACCAACGGCGCTCCAGATAAGCTTTACCGACGTCGGGTTGAAGGTCAAGCGGAGCACATCAAAAATTCGGCCACCAGCTCCATTGACTTGCTCTTCATCTAACTGCAATTAAAGGTCCGATGAACTTCATCGGATCTCTTCATCCTTTTCCAAATGGGAAACTTCAGCTTCCTTTCTAATTGCGTTCCCTTCTGCAAAGAATTAATACTGGCGAAACCGTTTCACTTGCACTGAACTCAGCGGATGTACGATTTTTCAAACATGGTGGTTTTTTAATATAACAATCACCAAGCGATTAGTGCCGCTTGTTTTGTGGCCAACATGATCCCCGTCTTTCTTCTGAGCTGCTCGGTCTTGTTCGCCAACATTACACGTAGAGAACAAGATGCGTTTCGCGTAAGCGTTTACTGTACCAAGCACATCATTAGGGTCTACAGTGTGTACTCAGGCTCCGTTGAACGTCTGAAACGCTGGTTGTCGTTGCTTTATTCAGTTAACCGATTCGCACTTTGTATTTGCATACTGAGAAGACGAGTGTTTGCCAAGTCCGTTGACGCTCTTTGTGCCGCGGCGATCTTTTCCTTTCCGTTTCACTAGTGGAGTAAGGCAATACTGCTTAGCCTTACACTTCGATCCACACACTGCTTTAGGATCTGCACCCCAAACCGGTTGACTTAATGACATCTAGATGAATCCAAATGCCAAACCTCTTGACGAACGACCTCGCAGCATTCCTAGACTACATGCGACTGGTGGTGGTCACATGGCAATGAAGCGTCTGTGCGGTGTGCTTCTGATCCTTCTTTCTGTCTCCGTGTGGGCGCAATACATTGCCGTTCTCTGTGCGTCCATTATGCGTAGGCTGCAGATGCTTGTCTGGCATTTGGCTACGTCCTTCATCCTCCCCAATTGAAGCTTTCCTACAATCTTACTCATGAGTTGCTCCTATTGTCATGCATTTGAAATAACTAACTTATTCGTATACCCCTTGATTACTAAATTCAATCTCAGTGTTGTTCCATGGACATTATATCGAGCACGCACGCGGAATCACACCATCCGTTGCCGTGCCTTATCAACACAGTTGGACTGCACGACGTCCTGTTCAGCTGTGATGCGCGATATCCGTATAACCTTGCTCCCTGATATGCTCACAGGATATTCGACTCTTACTTGAGTTCATTTTCTCTATTTAACTGATAAGATGATTATCTGTGAACCGCTTTCTTCTAACTGAGTCTTTTAAAACTGCCAATCCTGCTCTGTCTGTCTGTCTGTCCCGAACGGTTATCTCGCTCTGAGCACTTTTCATCTTTCCGGTAAAGGGCAACCTAACGGTAGAGCTGCAATCCATTTTGCTTATCAGCCTTTTGTGGAGTGGTTTTTGGTTTACCTTTTCTACCACCCTCTGGCTCTCATCCAAGACGACGAAAAATTCGCCTTGGTGCAAAATCTGCGTTTCCATTTGCGCATTTCTTTCGCCACATGTACTTTTGATTGCACACCTTTGCATTTGAACTGCCTCATTGCATTCTTGCCATGTTGCTAGCATTCCGTGTTTTGTAGTCCACCAAACCCGGTTCATTTTGTGAAGTGTTACGCGAAGCGGTTATGATACATATCCTGTCCTCTACACTATTAACTCTGTTTTGCACCTTCACAGGTGGACTTATTTGCACCTTTCTTCACGGAACCTTTGGTTGTTTTTCTCGCGATAACGCGCCACCTACGTCTCAGGGTAAATGAATAGAGGAGTATAGTACTAGTCCAACATGATTGGTTCCGAAATAGAGAGCAGTCCGTTGTGCGTAATTTATTATGGATGTTTTTTGCATGCTCCGATACATGGAAATAATGATTGAACTCCTTATTACTTCCAACTCAGACGTAGCCTGATTCACTCAGATGTTGGACATTAAGGGGTTGTGCATCGTTGATCTGTTGGTGCTGTGAACGTTGGGTCAATTGTATCGACCACACATGCATCGAATTCACTAGCCCAGTGTGCTGGACCGCAAGTCGACTACGACGTAGCTTCCAAACGAGTTTACCCAACTAAACGTCATGCGTTCCACGCGCATCTGCTATCAGCTTACTCTGTGCATGCGTCAGTGTTATGGAAGTCTGCATCATAATCCACGAACCTACCGTATTCAACTATCCTGCATTTGGAAAAAGTGCACTGGATCAATAATCGGTTGAATCAAGCATTTTTGCTATACTTGCAATTAACCCCTCAAGAAAAGTGTAGCTGCGAAGAATAAACTAGGCTCCCCTCGGATTGTCGTCAACTAGATATGCTTGTCGCCATACTGAGTTATTAACCTGATTTAATCTTCCGGAGCCAAGATTTAGGTTCCCACCGTAGGCACCAATGACTAGGAGTGCTCTGGGCCTAAGAAACAGAATATCTCCATCTCTCAATGCCTTGCGCCACCGTGATTCTGCTTGAGCTTCTGCACAGCCAAATATTCTTTACTCGTGCTCCTGTGGTGCACGATACGTAGGTCGTACTACTAGGTGCCTATCTCATAGGATTCGCGAACACATCTCGAGGTCGTTTTACGAAGGTGAAGCAAGGTCTAGTAACAGCTCCACCTTGTCTTACTCTTCTAGAGTGCGGTCACGCAGGGTCGGAAAACGATTTCAAAGCCTTGTATACTATCCCTGAACGTTTCTCGCGCGAATTCCGGAAACATCTATTTACTGGGGAAGCTATCTAGATCCGCCACCTCAAGCCAGAACTGTGCGTACAGAAATTTTGTACGTTCTTTACTTCTACCGTGGCCTACAACTTCTGCTGTGATTTTCCCCTATACATACTTTGCCACCCTCAAGGACCCCGTGATATATTTGTTCCTGTTCTGATCAATACGCAGCCCAATCCGGCACATTTAGCACTTTGTCGTCATCATGTAGTGTTTGAATCTGATGAGAATTACCGAAAAGAATTCTTTACTCAGATTCTGCCTCCCTTGATTCATTCTAATAACTTCGCTCCACACAGGTCTGCAAATATTCCTTGTCAGCTTAGCCTCGAGAGAGCGCATCTGTCCTTTCATTTATGGTTTAACTTCTTTCCGACTACTACATGCTGTTTCTATTCCACATTTTCACCCGATGGTCCTGCTTGATTCCCGACTATTTTACTCCCTTTTCCTGGAATCACCGTCATTCCTGTTGACTGATAGGTTTTCACATGTTTTACGCTCCGGGGAGTGTCTCACTGTACCAGCGTCAGCTTCCATCGCGGAACCACGCTTCCATCACCACCACGCTGCTTGTTCTCTGATCCAGAATCGTGAATTCGCATTGTTTTGTTGGTCGACTGCAAGTGAACGAATCTTCGGATTTCAATGTGCTCTCCCTGCTAGACTCCTCGAGCTCAGATTACTACGACTCAGTGATAGATAAAGCATTTTCCCCTCAATTGTGCTGCGTTAGTTTTCATCTTTCTCATTTCTCTTCGACAATTATCTATTCATCTTTCCGCACAGTTACATTACCAAGACACTGGAGCAATATGTCATCCACGACTACTGTCTTATCTACTTCCACTGCGGTCTGACGAATAGAAACAAACCTCGATTCGGATGGCTCGTCCAGGCCTATCGCACACTTGACAGGGAGTGAGTTGCAGCTCTTTTGTTAGCCGTCTTTCCCTCACATATTGGGAACTTTTTAGCAATACCCTGGTATTTTGTATGTTATTTTCTCTATATCGTCTTAATTGTGTTTTTCCGGGCATCACTCTCATTGCCGTCCTTTAACGGTCATCCAGATCTGAGCGAACTGCATCTCTGACTGTGAAACGGAGAATGGAAAACAGTGTGGTCTATAGTTCTGCGCGGTAGACTTGCTTAGGATGCAGCGCCAAATCCATTTTGAAACCCTTTCAGCACCCACAGGAATATAGAAGAGTAAGTTTTGCGATGCAACGGAGTTCCATAAAGTTTCTTCACCGTCTATCTACTTTTATGGTTTCCCAGCAAAAACGAGCTTTGAGGTTGCTTTGAATAAGCTGGTCTAGGTTTCTGCCAGTGTATAGTAGCACCGGGACTTCAGCCATCTAAGCCGTGAACATTGATCCCGAGCAAGCGGTGTCCCAGCCGTTTGCTTTACTTGACCTTTCCGTAGGGGTTGCACGCACGTGGTTGCTCACGTGTATCCAATTCGTGTGGGAATAATGTCTGCTCTGGCCTGATCTGTGGTTATTGCATTAGCTGACGTGTGAAATCCTTATCAAATGGTAGACTATACGCAGTTAGTTCTCGAATCGAAGGACGACCATGGGTTTTAGTCTCGGAGAAGGAGCACACATCCATTCCCCAGGTCGGTCGTTGACTGACACGAGTACACACCTGTTTTGTAGTCCGGAAGTCACCGGTTCGAACCAGCGTGGGTGTAGGCGCCAACGTCCACGCCCGACTGAATGGTCGTCTAGCAACGATGCGTTAGTACGAGGTGCTGGCGTAATGCCTCTAAAGGGTTTAGTGTACATGTACTTTCAGCCTATCGCCTATTTTCCTTAGGGTAGCAACGTTTGACGCCGGGATATTTCGGATTTCCAGTAGATTATCTGGCATTGTGATCGACATCAAAAGTATGGTGGCACACCGTATCGACGCTCTGAGTCCACGCAACCACCACTGGTTACACGTACGCTCTGTTTACTGCGAGGTGACCAGCAGTACCTAGGTGGACACGAATTGGTGATCTCCGGATTGCGACACAAGTGCGTAACCATTTAGATCACCAGCGGACGTGGGTACAAATATTGGAATACAGCATATCTGCGGCTGTTGTGACACTGATGACTACAGAAGGTGTCTTGGGATGGAAAGGAGTATAAGAGCTGGAGATTTCAGCACTGGCTAGTCTACTCTTATCGTCCCTAACATACGCGATATAGAAGGGGCTACTATTGGAATCAGGTTACGGTTGACGCGGAGTGTGTGGATGAAATTTGATGTAATATTCCTTATGGTATGTGGGTCGAGATATTGCCGTGATGCCCAATCTGGAAGAGGTAACGATAAAGATCGTAGAGCCAAACTTGTTTCTAGAACCTGACCGCAAAGTAGCGGCAATACGGCTATGGTGATGAAATTTCGCTTTTTACTGGAGTAGGTACCGCTTCCCTGTATAATATCTAGACTGAAATTATGTATTTTCATCTAGATTTATTGATCAATCCATCATCCGAGCACATCATCTATATAGTTCAGTGGATCAGAGATGTGCCTTTGTCGTATGGGCAATTTCTACACACGTTAGTCATGGCTTTCGACATTGATACCGCCTACATGTCGTTCATTTTACACTCTCAACTCAGCTTTTGAAAGCATCACCACCAGGTGTGCGGCTTCACTGCCGTTGCGTTGTGTTCCATACCACGTTGATGTGGGCGTTCCAGGCAAGTTGTAACTATAAGACGTAACCCTTTCCAGTGTGCGCCTTCTTAACCCTCATGGCAACGAGAGATGGGAAGCGCGCAACTAGTACTCGATCATGGTGGCAGACTAACGTCGCTCACAGCTTGGCGTCACAAGCCGCCAACTCCCAATCAGAATTGTCATTTTACTCTCGAAGGAGTACGTTTCACTGACGAATTTTTATGGAACGAAATGGTTCTCAAGCGCCTTCCCCGTTGTGCCATTGGCTGACTGACTGGGTTATCTGCAGCGATTCTCCTCTAAACTTACATGAGGATATCCTTATCACTGTTTTAATGATGACTATCTCTGGTCAAGTTGATCCCATACTCCGTTGCCTGCCCGTTCTAAAGTAGTAGTTGTGATGCGCTACTACTGAGTATTATGTGTGGAAATGTGGAGGTGCATGCAACTCGGAGAAACCGTGAAACGCTGCGGACGAAGGACGTGTTGTGCACAAATCTACCTCCATCGATACGTTGCGAATAATATGGCGCTGCTGTAAGGTACTACAGAAGAAGTGTGCAAATGATCCCGCGTTTTTATGGTTGAACTATTATAATATATCTACGTGGTTTTCTAGGGCGTAACTCGTGTACACGGCGTTGCGTTCCCAACCGTACGATGACCGTCCTTATCCAGAAGATTGTGCTATGCTCGCGCGTTTAAGCCGCATCGGCTCCCCGCTGTTCAGAGCTACGTACTTTTCTGTTGCACAGACGTACATAATCTCAACTGACAATAATAATAATCCATCAGTACACGTTAGCTGAGGGTAAGAAACCCACCTCAGCTAATGTGTCACAATAATACGAAAGGATAATAGTAAAAGACTGCATTTCAATAAAAGATTCCAGGCAATTAAGTTGATGTTATATATTATATTATGCGTTTTGGACGAGATCGGACTTGGATGGGAAATCTAAGGAGGAAGGGATGGACAACACCATTGCGGCCGGCTTTTCGCCATATCAGCAAGTGTGTACAACCAGACGTGTTCATCGTCTTTAGGAGCCTAGCCAGGCAGTCGGGATACACCAACCGACGCCACTTTCGAAATGAGGATTTTCATTTTCCTCGACCAAGTCATCGCTTGGCCTCCCCGCCTCCTCTTCTAACTGCACTCCCGGCGCACCAACAATGCACGTAACGGGGGTCGGTGTGCTGGCATGCGCAACACGTGGCCCAGCCATCGGATCCTGGTGCGTGACATAATGCCGCTGAGCGGTTCACTAGCTCTTCCTGCACCAAATATGCGACGCCGAACACGCTCATTGCTCACACAGTGCTCCCACCAGACATGAGCTAAGTTGCGAAGGCAGCGATGATCGAATGTGACGAGCCTCTTTATGTCTGTCGACCTGATGGGCCAGCTTTCACAACCATACAGGAGAGTTGAAGGAACAGCTGCGTTATACACTCTGCCCTTCAGGGCGAGAATAATGTCGCGTGTGCGCCACAGGTGGCGGTGATTGGAGAAAGCACTTCAAGCTTTTCCCATACGGTTTCTAACCTCATCTTCGGTTCTACAAGCGCTAATATAGCTGCCTAGGTATTTGAACGACTTGTAGCTGATCACCATCAACGGTCAGCGTAGGGGTGGATCCCTGCCAATTTTGGAGAAGTACTTTGCATTTCGATGGAGCAAAGCATAACCCAAGCGAGAGATAACCGGTGCTAATCGGTCCGTTGCTGCTTAGATTGTTTGGGAGTCGTCACAGCTTATGGCAGTATCGTGCGCATACTCCAAGTCAAGAAGTCGCTCACTAGGAAGTCGCTCCACACCTTCTAGGTTGTGTCAAGTGAACGGTGTTTCCATGACTTCGTCAATTGCGAAGTTAAAGAGGAAGGGTGACAGCGGACAACCTTGTCTCACACCGCTGGTGGTACTGAAAGGCGGCGACAGATTGCCATAAACCACACTCTGCCCGAAGTATGCGCGTACAGCGGTTTGATAATGTTCACGTATATATCAGACATACCTTACCTCAGCAGACTGCCCCAAAGGTCACATCGATCAACTGTCGCCTGAGGCACCTTTTATGTCAAGAAACACGACAATGGTGGTTAGCCAATAAACATGGCGGTGTTCCAACAATTGACTCAAGGTGAAGATGTGGTCGATGCAGCCCCTACCTCGACGAAACCCGGTTCGCTCTTCACGGATCTGGCTTTCACGAGTGCTAGTCAATCTGTGGAGAATGACGGACGCAAACAATTTAGAGGCAATTGAAATGAGATTGTTCCCTCTGTGATTGCCGCATTCCGAACGCGAGCCTACTTTGAAAATTATTATAATGTTGGAGCGGCTCTAGTCTTTCGGGACAGTCTCCTCCTGCCAGAGTTTCACTAGCAACTCGTGTAAATGATCTACTAGAGCAGGTCTCCCGAATTTGAAGAGGGCTGGGGGAATTCTGTCTGCCATTGCGGCCTTATGCAATTTCAACGGCCTGATCTTACGTTCGACTACTACGTGTGAGGGCGGATCTACGGAGCCGGCCCAGGGGAATCGCGCCCAATGTCCGAGAAAGCAAGGGATAACGGGTTGGTTAAATTGCCTTGCAATGTATTCTGCCCAACGCTCCAAACGTTTTTACAGGCTGTGGATCGGCTGTCTACTCTCGTCACATATGGTTTCGCTAACACCAAGCCTCCTTTTGCCCCTCTCAAACGGAATAACACGATGATCACCAACGGCTGAAGCTGTTTCCATTTGAGGCACCATGAGACCACCAAGTTTCGCGGTCTCTCTTCAGCCTAGCACGCAGTTTTGCCCTGAAAATTTTTACCTGTCTCATTTTATTCGCTTCCAGCCGGAATACGTCGGCAAACATCCAAAAGTTCCAGAGACTGTGTAGAAACCCAATGTGCAGTTCGCCAATTTGATTTGCCACATGAAGACATGCCTGCTGTGATAGTAACGTTTGACGAATATGTGACCAGTGATCTTTGACGGTGTTCATTGGGCGCTTACTCAGTCCGGATGCCATCGTACTTTATACACATTCAGAACACCTGACTACGCCAGTTAGCTGCTGTCCTGCTGATGAGTACACAGTAGGCCAACGGATGCGCTCCAATTGTGTTGGACATTCTGAATCCGACTACTTTGACATACTTTTTCCTTTTCTGAAGTATCTAATGTATACACTTGAGACGTTTCCTTTATGCGTCTTGAAGCAAAGCGCAAGAAATCCGAGGTGTTTAAATGTTGTTTTTTTGCCGGGCTAGATAGTACTCAGTCAAACGTTTTGCCTTACCGTCTGCCTTGGTCGTGATCGCACTGCGAGGTATCATGGAATTTACACTACAATCTAACATATCAGTTCCTTTTAATTATTTAGATTCATTTAAGCTTGCTGATGTTTTTTTACTTAACCCCAGGATCCAGCAATATTTCACTCCTTGTCTATCGTATTCGTGATGTATCTTTTTGCGTTAATCGGTTTAAATCCTCCATGCAACTTCAGTGGAGAACATTGATGTTTCGCCAAATTCACCAGTACGTTTGCCAATGCACTGGACTTACATTTTCGGCTTTCGAAGCACGCGACGCAACAACTTTTTGGTCTTCTTGTTCTGTCTGGTCCTTCTCACTGGGTCGTTATCGTTACATTTGTTGCGTTGTTCTCGGTAACCCAGTGGTTTTGGCACCGACCTGTCGTTTCAAGTTGTACGATCCCAAGCGTATATCTCATCATAAATGGGCTTCGTGACAATATACGACCAGTATGTGGCATTCCTGTTTGCGCATTAAAGCCAATGAACTGTCATCCCTTACCCAGTCACTATCAAGTTCATACTGATGAAACATAATCTCTGCTGCCATCATACTGGTGTGTTCAAACCATTCTACTCTAACAGAATCGCCCTAATTCAATTGGATTGCTTCATTTGAATAATCCTCCAAATCGCATTTCAGTTCGTTCATTGGCCACGTAATCTCTCGTAAAACCAGTTGCCTTTTTCTTCGTTTCTTTCACTTTTTAGTTTCCGCAAAAATCTCAAGGCCCTATACATCGTCCATCCTACGATGGGAATCAAATTCCTGTGGTCTTTGTTTAAACCGTTTATCAGGTAAGTTCTTCTTTTCCGATATATAGCTGTGTTTTCCTCTCCTAACGCACAGTGTGACCACCACTTTGTCACAATCAGCCTTCCATTCGGTCACGAACTGGCACTTCAACGTGTTAGAACCGGTGCGTAGCGAATTGTCCATGCAGCCCCTGAAAGACTCATTCGCATTTGTTAAACACGAACAGAGCTTGAAAATTGATGGCAAATTGATTCTATCTTTCGACCTTGATTCACTCTTCACCAACGTTCCTTTGATACAGACCGTTACTTTCCTGTATGCTTACATAACCGAAAATATCATAGACTTCGGTATTCCAGCTCACAAACTAAAGTAACTAATTCTGCGGTGTACTTTCAACGGACAGTTCTTATTTGATCTGGTATATTATAGACGAATAGACGGTGTAGCGTTGGAGTCTCCTCTCCGACCGTTTCTTTGCGAACATTTTTCTAGCCAAGCTTGAACGTGGACCTCTGTAGCCAGTAATCTCTTCGCTGCATGCATTCTGAAAGTACATGGATGATACTCTTATTATCTGCGACTCAAGCATCCATGTTACTCGTTCGCTAGCTCAGTTCAACGGGACGCATCCTTCGCTATATTTCACCAGTGCAACTAAAATCGATGACAAGTTGGCATTCCTGGACGTATTGCTAAAGCGGTGTGAGTAGCATCACTTGAAGGAAGCGTATTCTGGAAGGCTACATTAGTACGTCAGTGCACCCACTTTCCACGTTTTGTATTTTTGCAGTACAAGCGAAGCTTGGCAAGTTGCTTGTACTATCGTGCCGCCTCAATCTGTAGCTCAGAGACATTGGGAAAGGAGAAGGACCGCACCTTTCAAACGCTGCAAACTAACGGTTGCCCCGAGTAGTTCATTAGAAGACACGCCACGGTCCATGTGCTCCAAGGAATTGTTATGGCTGCACAGAAAAAAGCTGTCTTTTTCTGAGTTCCCTTCACAGCTGATGTCGTTTTCGATCTACTTATCAGACGTCTCTTTACCGCAGTTGCTAAAGCCTACCCAGCCGCCTACCCGCGTGTTCTTGCTTTAGACGACTCCGTTTATCACCCAACGCCTTAAGGACAGACTACCAGTTCAATTCCAATCATATCATTTTACTTGCAGTTTACTTGCAGCTGTAGTGTAAGATGTATTAGACATACGACCAGACATCTGTCCAAACAGGTAGCAGAATATTGTCCGGGATCCCTACGAAAAGAACGGTCAGCGATCTTAATAGTTCTATTATGTAGCACCTATTTCAATGTGGCCATGAGATACAGGCAGTAGATTCATCCAGAGTCTTCTATGCCGTGCCAAAGCAATATTCAAAAGAGCTAAGCAAACGCATCTTGAAGACGAATGGAGCGACTGCAATCAGAATGACTCAGCCAGAATTGTGCAAGTAGAGCGCTTGTCCAAGCGCTCCTTTTACCATGGCTGGGTGGAAATTCCTCCGCATCTGACGTTGAAGGCAAACAAGGATGCTCTTCATCCCACTGGCTGTCACGCGACTTGACTTGAGTGGATCCATGTCAATCTTGATTGATTTGCCCGTCTTTGTTCAAACCACTTTCTTTTCTAACCTTAGTACTGCTTTCATTAGCACGCTTAGTTGATCTACTTCTTTTTGTAAATGTATTGCCCCAAGAGAGTAATCGAAAAGAGTGCGCCTGTTCGCAAATTGAATTTCTGCTTTTACAATCATTCTTCTTTGAGATCCACCGATCCGCTAATCAATCGTTGACTGATTGCTGTTTGCAGTAAGTTTTGTCGCTTAATTAAATGATGCTTATCTTCGACTTTATTCGACATTATGAATTATGGATGTTTCACCACATCGATCAACTCAGAACTTGTTCAAGTTGTGTAGGAACGATTCACAAACTGTTTGCACAGTTATCTTGTTACATATTCAAAGATTCTGACTTTAGCTGAATCGTTGCGGTGTAAAGTAGAAGCTCGCGTGGGCAAGCTGTTTTCTTACAAAAAAACCGACCTTTGATATTTTGAGATTGTTCGTGAAAAGAAATTCGCCTGTTGTACCCCTTCAAACGCTTAATCCACACCATTTCACAGCCAAGTTGATTGATTGGCTTACCAACATCCTTGAATAACAGAAGAATTTGATTGGTGCACTGCTGAACTTGCTTCTAGTATGGACCAGTTTGTCCTAACAATGGTATAGCTAATATGTTATAATCTATCATAGTGACTGGAATTGGAACCTATATTCAATTTCGAATACTTGAAAGAGGTACCATATGATTAATTGTTTTTTTATGGTGCTGGGAGTTACCCTGTTCGACGATTCCAACTCCGCATTTTTAGAAGGCGTAGGATTTGTTTAACACAGGCACTAAAAGGCGATATATTGTTACTTCGCCGTTTGTGTTGCATATTCTGCCAGTTGTGGGGAGCACGGGGTGTCATCGACTCGATTATCCCACGATGGACATTAAATGTTAGATCACAGTTCACATTCACCATAGATTCTTTGGGTAGCCCAGTATCGTCCCCGTCCATTGTGTCTGGGATCAATTGAACCTATGCACACAGGCTGCTTGATGTTGTGGGCGTCTGTTCTATGATTCCGGATGAGACCAGAGTTCAGCTTTTGAGAAAATCGGATACGTTGCTAGTGGCTCAATTAAGTACACCATTTCTTGTGCTGTTCCTTTTTAAATATCTCAGGGTGAGGGAAGTAGGTGGAGAGAAGGAACTATCGCGTTTGGTTAACTGGCACACGGGAAAATGCCGCCACTCTCTCCGACTTTGTGCTCTGACATCTTGATTCAAAGAGCCTGTTAGGGCGGAGAATGTATGTGTGGTGGTTGCGGCATGCCGTGTTCACATAAATAGCTCAAGTCTATGTTCCAGCAGCTCACCGACCGACGTGAACGCATTTACTTATTCTGATCCTAAGGTGTTGTTTGGGTATCCGCTTACGTATATGGGAAATAATCCTAAAGTTGGCTGGCATTGTGCGTTCCATGCGCAGGCGCATCTGATGCTGAATATGCACCCATGTATGAAGCGTATCAAGAATATCTTATTCGACTTGATTGCACAAGAAATGTTGATACCAGCTTTCAATGGATGGATCGAACAGGTATTTCGCCCTATACCGGGAAGCAGTTGGCTCCAATCGTTGCTTACCCCTTGAGATTGTTTAAGTGTTGGAACAATAATTTTTCTTTGTTTTACGCAGCAAAAAGACACACCTTCAGAAGCTTATTCCCGCTTTTCTGCAGCCTTTTCCACCCTCTCTTGCAAACCAGAATGATATACATTTTCTTTGAAATCTATCCTTTTAATTTAATGCATACGTCCAGAGCTTATGTATATTGTTTGCAAGGCATTTTGTATCACACCATCGCAATGAGGCTGGACCTTATTGTGGTGCGATGGTTTATGTGCCTCAATGATCTGTTGAGCTATGCTAGGTAGTGGTTTTGCACCTTCAGAGGCACTCATACCAGATTGGTCAATGGTTAGAGGCCAGACAAACTCAGTCTCCTGGCCCTCCAGGTTAAGGGTTGCAATGAGGGTGGCTCCTTATTCCTTAAAACGGACTCCTTGTAGCCCACTGCCGAACCCGCTCCCTTGCGGACAGGTTTTTAAACCAAAGGCTGCGGTTGAGAACCCTAATCGTTCTGCTGTCTAGGCCTGGGCAACCTGACAGTATCCTGTCCACGCAATACTATGCATCTCACTTCGAACAAATTTCTGATGCTCTGGCCACCGCAGAGGATAATCAACGGTGCCCTATCTGCTGCATCGAGCAGGGTGGATAGGGGTTTGGATGCTACTGCTCAAGCCTTCCCGTTTTCTTATTTCCCCTCTTACACTTTTTCACCCTTATCGTCCCGTTCCAGCTTCACTTGTATCCCCCCTGTTTTCAACTCCCCGATTCTCAGCCCTCCCCCACCTTGCTTCAATAGTCGCTTGTCTTTTAGTTTCAATTCACATGTGAACGCGGGGCGTCACTACTTTCCTGTCGACAAGCCCATGTCCAAGCAAGCGGTCCGTTCCAGTTCATCGGCTTCCATTTGGAGCCCTCGATCCTCCTTCAGATTGACATGCCTCAATGTGCGCACATTACTACAGACTGATCAACAGACAGCACATGCTCGAACATTAGAGACCCTCTCGATCGATATCTGCTGCTTATCGGAGACCCACCTGCATGACTCGAGCTCTGTGCTCACTCTGCGATCCCATTCAGGTGACACTAGCAGCACTTTCTCATTGCGCCTATCCGGTGACGATGCAGCTTCGAGCACCGGCCAAGCCGGTGTTGGTATTGCTCTGAGTCCCCGGGCTGAAACTGCTCTGGTTGATTAGATTCCAATCAGTAGCCGGATGTGTGCGGTCTGATTGGCTGGCTCGTTCAAAACTTCGTAGTCGCATGGGACTAGCAGGTGACTATTCGTTATCGCTGCCTATGCACCGACAAACTGTAGCGATGACTCGGTAAAAGACGACTTCTATCGTCAACTGAACGAGCTCCTTAGCCACAGAAGAAGTTCGGACACTGTAGTGCTGGCTGGGGATCTGAACGCTCATGTTGGAAATTTGTCTACTGATGAGCTGCATCTGGGCGGCCAACGTGGGATAGGCACCCGTAATGAAAACGGTGAGCGGTTACTTCATTTGTGTGAGGATGCTCGCTTATTTCTTGCGAGCACTAATTTCCGACACAGCACCCGCCGGAGGGTGACTTGGCGCCCACCAGCCTCGAACCAGCTATGGACGCAAATCGATCACATTGCGATAAGTTACCGCTGGAGAGGCTGCGTCCAGAACTGTCGCTGGATTTGGAGCACATGTGTGGACACCGACCATGCACTTGTATGTGCTGACCTGCGGATGCGCTTTGGCGGACGTCCGCGACGATTTTGTGGGCGCATTGACACTGGCCAACTGGCGAAACCAGCTGTTCTGAACGCCTATCAAATTACGCTGTCATCCGAGTTGGATAAACGCTCACTGGATGCAATTGAAGCTCACTGGTCTCATATGCAGCAGGCCTTACTAGCAGCAGGCAAATCCTCATGTGGTATGTCTAATCGCCAACATGGACATTGGGTCTCTTCACAGTCTCTACAACTTATAGATGCTCGCCGGCATATCTCGGCTGGAAGCGAACACAGTGAAACTCGCAAAGAGCTCCGGGCAAAACTTGGTGCTAGCCTGAAGAGAGACCGCGAATCCTGGTGGTCTCATCGTGCACCAGAGATGGAAATGGCCGCTGCCCTTGGTAACCATCGTAAGTTATTCCGTCTGATACGGGAATCGGGCAGCAGAAGACCTGGTGTTAGTGAAACAATTTTTGACGAGACTGGACAGCCTATCCACAACTTATCAAAATGTTTGGAACGTTGGGCTGAGCACTTTGAAAGGCAATTTAATCGGTCGGAATGGTTCGATTTCTCGCCGGCCAGTGATCGCCCTGCTCCGTGGGTTGTCCCTTTGGATCCACCCTCTCGCTCAGAAGTCGAACGTGAGATCGGACTGTTGAAGTTCAATAAAGCCGCGGGACCAGATGATCTTCCTCCAGCCCTCTTCAAATTTGGAGGACCTGCGCTTGTGGATGATTTACACGAATTGCTAGTTAAACTGTGGGAGCGGGAGACTGTCCTAACCGATTGGAGCCGCTACGTCATACTCCCAATTTTCAAGGGAGGCTCACGATCGGAATGCGGCAGCCATAGAGGAATCAGTGTGATCTCCATCGCCTCCAATATGCTTGCCTCTGTTATCCTTCACAGACTGACTGGCACTCGTGAAAGCCAGATTCGTGAAGAGCAAGCCGGGTTTCATCGAGGTCGTGGCTGCATTGACCACATCTTCACCTTGCGTCAGTTGTTGGAGCACCGTCACATATATTGGCGGCCCACCGTTGTCGTGTTTCTCGATACGAAGGGTGCATTCGATTCGGTGGATAGACTTGCACTTTGGGACTGTCTACTCAGGAATGGTGTACCTGAGAAATATGTGAATATTAATCGAGCATTATATGCGCGTAGCTTGGGCAGAGTGAGGGCTTACGGCAAGCTGTCGTCGTCCTTTAATATCTCCAGCGGTGTGATACAAGGATGCCCGCTGTCACCTTTCCTCTTCAACTTCGCTGTTGACGAAGTCATAGAAATCGCGTTCACAGGACACGACTTAGAAGGTGTGGATCTGCTCCCAGGCGAACAACTTCTTGACTTAGAGAATGCTGATGATATTTTCCTAATCTGTGACAGCTCACAAACGTGCCAAGCGGCACTGGACAGGTTAGCACTAGCTGTCCGTCACTTCGGGCTTTACTTCGCACCCTCGAAGTGCAAAGCGTTCCTCCAAGATTGGTCTGGACCGCCTCCTACGCTGACCGTTGGTGGGGATCAGCTAGAAGTCGTTGAGAAATTCAACTACCTGGGAAATTATATCAGCGCCCGTGCTAATGATGATGAGATCACGAACCGTATAGCAAAAGCTCAGGGCGCTTTTGCTAACGTTCGCCACTTATGGCGGCAGCGCGACATCACTCTTGTCCTGAAGGGTAAAGTGTACAATGCAGCGGTACGTTCGACCCTACTGTACGGTTGTGAAACCTGACCCCTTAAAGCAACGGACCTGAAGAGGCTAGTTACGTTCGACCACCGGTGCCTTCGCAATTTATCTCACATCTGGTGGGAACACCGCGTGAGCAACGAGCGTGTTCGACGCCTCGTTTATGGCACAGGAAAAGGAACTGAACCGCTCAGCACCGTTATTTCACGCATCAGGCTCCGATGGCTCGGCCACGTGTTACGCATGCCAGCCCACCGACTCCTGCGACGTGCGTTGTTTGCGTGCCAGGGGTATGGATTGAAGGAAGTTTGGCCAAGCGATGACTTGGTCGAGAGGAATGAAGGCCCTCACTTCTGAGCTGGCCTCGGTTGGAGCGTCTCGGCTCCCTTGTTGGGGTCCGAAAGACGATGAACACGTTTGGTTGGACACACTTGCTGATATGGCAATGAGCCGACCTTAGTGGCGTTCGTGCTGAGTTTCTTTGTCCGTCCCCATGTCTCTTAGTCTCCCCCTCCAACCACGATCTCATTGGTTAGCCTTATATAATTTTGCATAGTAATTTTTTTTGGTGCACAGCAGCCGGCTGGTAGCTTACCGGAACGATGCCCATTCGTTACCGGTAGCTCAGCCAGCTTGCACCAGTTGCTTTTTTTCTCTCCTTTTTTCTATGTATTGCGGCACAGTAGCTGAAGTGTTCCCCACCTCTGGCTAACGTGTATGATGATGATGATGTTTTTGTATTTCGCCACCACTTTACTTTGAATGTCGCCATTATCTGGAAACATCGAATAGACACAATCCGCGATATGGTGAATGTGGACGGTTTTCCCATTCGTCTCAAACATGTTCCGAGACATACCGTAGTTATTAAAGCGAACACTCAGCTAATCTATCCCCTCAGGGATATACTGGGTCACCATCGCCTACTGAGTTCACCGGAGTGGAACCCTAACATGGCAGAGAGTTGCTACTTTAAGTGATACACGAATTCCGTACCTCCCCTCCATCGACGCCGAATGACGGTGCATGTTCACCCATCGTTTGTTTGGTTCCTTTTTTGTTACAATGAGGATACGCATTTTGCAAATGGGTGCAGACCATTATGCAAACATCACTTAGTGCTCAACTTTATTATCGACAGGGGTGTTTTGGTATAAACGAAATTCAGCATAACTCGAGTCACTGATACGGCTCTCACACCAATCAGCACTCTACTACATCTTCAATCGCCTCTGTTCTCCAGTCACGAAACCGTCTCAGAATCCGGTCCTCAAAGGATAAAAAATAACTTCTCGTATCAGCCACGATATGTCGGTGTAGCACACCTTATTGAATCAGATGGCGTATGCAAACTCTCACAACTCTTAGAAATATGTTATCCTACTGTCCAGCCATCGTTGTGATGTTTTATGCAAACTTGTCTTTGATGTTGTCGGCCATATTCTATGGGACTGATTGGTTCGTAAGTAAGCCTGATCAACCAATCAGCATAGCTGTGTAGACTGATAATTTTGCTTGAGATGGTCGATTTAAGTTCGACGTATCATGTTTGCTTTAGTATGAAAAGCATTTAAGGTATACAGTCTTATTGAATGAAGCCCCTTGGGCATGGAGACTCGATCTGTCCACCATCATATGACATAACATCACTCGCGCCTTCCATCGTTTGCTCCCGATGCTAATGTTTTCATTTCGGCGAAGTTTCCATCTTATCTCAGTAGCTGTTCAGACCAGATCACCAAGACTCGTCATCCCTATAACCTTCGGATAGCGCTGCTTACTTATTTTGTATCTGGCAGGATGAGAGCTCCGGGTGACAGGATATTGGGATAGCAACCGACCACTGGGTTGTGTATATCATCTTCCATTTGATACAAAGCAGTCTTAGTCTCTCTGTCTCTTTTACTTTCCGTCTCCTTCCTCCATCTAATGGTACCTCCATCTTGTGACCTTAACGTGGTCCTTCAAGCTTTTTGACCTCGACTTTTATCTTTACTTTCTCCCTTCCTTCTCCTTCTTTTTAATGTGTCAGCTGAGTCCGCAGGCTCGGGTTCGAGCCTGGATATAGAGCCGGACGACCCCCTGAGTATCCGTAATCCACGCGCGTCGGCCTTAGGTTGCGCAGCAGCGAAGCGTCGGTACTTCTTACTGGCTTACTGCTGACGCTGAATCCTCATCACCTCCGTCCTCGTGTCATCGTTGTAAAACTAGGCCAACCTGTTCTCGGAGTTGAAGTGGCCGCGAATGCACTGCGCGCGCCGGAGCTTTCACGGTTCACTTTATCGCGTCGGAGCAGTGTTGTTGTTACTTCACAGGCTGCAATTCATTTGATGTCTACTTTTACTTAAGGCCCGTCTATTTCGTCTGCGCTCTTTTTTGGATCCTGCTGACATCTTCCCTGATTCCTTCCAGTACCATTAGTTTATGTGGCCAACACCTAATAATGCGCTTTCTCGTACATCCATCCAGCCTTTATTGCTTTCGGTGTCAACAGGGCGTTCTTTGTTCTTGTTCCCGACCTCTGTTTCGAGCTTCCCCTCTTGGCAGCCTTTTGAAACCGGTCGAAGCTGCCCGTTTCATTCGCCACTATGCTTTTATCGCATTGTCATGACTCACTGCAGTGTGTTGCAAGTTGTCTCTCTCTTTCGGCCAATTCACTCCTGAGATCACCGCGGGTTCTCACACTGTTGCATGCTCTATGCCTGTCTCCACGGTATAGTTCCTCCTTCATAGCGAAAAACAAAGCAACACCTTCCCTGCTCAACTACATACTGCTCAAATACATGTTCCGTTCTGCCTTCTCTCTCACTCAGCTCCAAAATGGCTCAAAAAGTTGCGTACATCGAGGAACTGAAGCAGTTGGAGGATGTTGTCTTTCTCAACCAGATTCCCATCCCACATCGCGTGTTGGAGTAAGTCCCTGCTCTCCGACACCTTTTCCCTGCTGCCGCCCTGGTTAGCAGTGTTACTGGATGTAATCAGTCGGTTACCGCAGATACACACTGCAAGCTGCTACCAACACCCGAGATGCGAATATTCGTTGATTGTGTCAGCAACTACTAGGTCTATTAACATACGCCTTCAATCACCTGTGAACACTGTCCTTTCTCCAGCCTTGCTTCTGTCTTTCTTCTTAGTATTCATCACACGTGTGCAGTGCTCAAGCGCCGTCGTTGTTTTAAGAGATTGTCTTGGTCCATAGTTGATCGGTTACCGTCAGGACTGCCCGATGCTCCCATACCGTCGGTTATTGGCGCCGTGGTGTCAAATCTTTACGCGCCACACAGCTGCCTCTTCTGCTCTCGTTTTCGGAGGTTACACTATAAATTACTGTTTTAACAGCTGACTTTGTGATTTCTGTGGATTACGCGCATGCCGTACGACATCCCTCGTCTCATTCATCCCCCATGCGACATAGGCTTAACACTTTCCATAACACTTTTACCTAACTTAACGGCTGTTCCACTAGTAGGCATTTTATACACCTGTCTTGTTTTCCACTCATCGATTAAGCACGGTGTCTGAAGACTGATGTTCACTAATGTGACGCTCAGTGCATATTCACTTGTCATTTTCTCGCTTTCCTTTAGTTTAATGGAAAATCTCATTTGAATCCCCAGTGTTTGCAATATGGGTAACATATTATCATCATATTCCCTGCTGACATCTCTTCGAATTCAGAGCCACCGTAACAACTGTCGGCTCGCATACTTTCTTACGCGTAGCTTTCTTTTACCCGGTGGTGTTCATTGTCTACGGATTTCCCGTAGTGTGCAACAGAGCGATCGCGTTTACACCCAACTTCGTGTCGGGTGTGGAATCCGCTATCCACTCCACTATTCTGAACGATCTTAATTGTACAGTGGTTAAAAATCCGCTCCCATTATTTGCCATTATTCGGAATTTCGTTGCTCCCCATTGGTTGCACACTCCCCCGCATCTCCCGGGTACGGTTATGCGCTGGTACCCTGTGAATTACTTTCTGTGGTCAGCGACCCTGTGAACTGCATTATTCGTGCCCTGTTTCCTTGTACTACAACACTATATCCCACACAGCGGAGGCGAAGCTGCACAGACCTTTTCCCATAAATCGGGCATTTTTTCTCCTACTCGGCTTGCATCGATGTCAGTCAAATTATGAAACGAGTCCAGTTATTATGACAGACACGTTCACTAACTGACGGCTGACATTCCTCAGGAGAATTTGTTTTTAGATTAGACTGTCCCATCACGATCATCAGTCAGAGGCGATTTCGTCCTTGTTGTCCAAATCAGCCTGTTTCATCTGCATCCTGAAACCAGAAAAAGGAACATTTCTTCCCAGCGTTTATGGGGCAGTGGAAACACTGGTCTACACCACCGGCTGCTAGTAACGCCCCAAACAAACCATCTTATGCGCTAACACCAGTTGTGGTGCTCGAATAGAGGTTTCATAGTAGAGTGTACCCAACATACTGCGTTTTTCTCGAGAAGTTAAGGCGCATGGCTCGCAACTAGAATCGTTGTCATCTTTTCTGCCGAATGACGAGGTTGTTTGCTTAACATTTACTGAGTAACCTGTAGGGAACGCTACCTTCGACGACCAGCAGCTGTTTGTGGCGATATAACTGCCATAAACGTGAATATTTTCCTAAAGTATTAAGGTTTTGAGTTGCGACCCATCCTTGTTACGATCACTGAGTATAGTACGCACTACTGATACGCTGTGATACATTACTTCCTTTGTTCTTTCTAATGGTAACGGAACTAAAAAATTTTTGGGGGTGTATGTGAAGGCCGGGGTGAAGCACCCATTCCCCCCCCCACCACTTCGAAGTCTTTTCCCCATCAGTCATTCATATTCTTCTCATTGTATAGTGACGCCCCATTGGCTTCCACCGGATATTTGTGATACTGCTATCCGTTTTCCTCTTCGTCTACGTCTGTCCATCTTTCTTTTGCGTTAGATACGATAAACTGGTCGGTGCCAAACTCAGGTCCATTCATGAAGCAACTGCGCCGTAAGTTTATTGATTCTCCTTCAAATGGCCTCCGTTATACGGTGCGGTCCTAATCGATTATTATGTATGGTATGGTGCGCTCTTATCTGCCACGAAATCTCTGGTTTTTGTACAGCTAAAATTGACCTGCAGTAATCTACATCTTTGCCTGGTAATCATATTCTCCGTGATCGATCGTCGCTGCGAACTAATCGCACTGAAGCCAACTAGGCACGTTTCATCGACCAAGCAAGGCATGCCGATCGCAGATATGCATCCATCCGTAGCCTAACAAATCCTCGACAATCTCGGGTTCCTCGTTTTGCCTCTATGCCATTTCTCAGTTGATTGCCTCCCTAACTCAGTCGCTTTCATCTGTAGTGCAGCAGCTTGCATCCTTATCAGAAAAAGAAAATTGCATCCGCGACGCCCTGAGTGGTCAACCGCTGACGACAATAGTCTGACAGTATGCCGGTATGACTGTTTCACATGGACGCAGCTGGGGCGTAAAGCCATCGGCTGACCTCATGCTATACGCATTTCAACCATCCACTCATCTATAGATGCGCACTAGCGTTGGTCAATACGATGGTGGATTACGGGCTTGCTGACGAATTGGATCCAAGCCACAAACCCTAGGATGCGAAGGTAAGGCGAAGTCAACCCAGTTCCGGACCAACGCAGACGTGCCAGTGAACGTGTCCCGAACACGTGGTCAACTCCCCATGGTCTGCGTTGTGAATGAAATCAAAACGATCTCACAAAGAGGGCTTGCGCGAGCGGACGGCATGGCCGTTTGAGGCGAGGGGACAAGTGAGGCACGCACAGTCAGGGTGAACAATCTTGATAGTTATGCAACATGTGCTCCCAGATTAAACGGCCATCCCGGCATATTGGCTATTGGCTGAAAGCGGTTGACCACTCGGGTCGTCTTGGATGCAGTCTTCGCGATTATCGGAGCATATATTTTTGCGTTAAGGATATAAGCTGCTTAATTACGGATAAAAGTGACTGCCTTAAGGATCAATCAATTGGGAGCTGGTGTTGTGTCCGTCAGATTGCGCCACCATCACGCCACTTTTTCCGCGATTTTTAACATCAGTATTCGATACGCTTTCTGGCTTTACGACATGCATTCAGCGTACGATAGTAGTAGGCTGGCTTGCCGAACAACCTCCTCGTGGTACCAGTTGGGTGGTTCCGGATTATCTCGTTCCAGCAAACCGTTCGGCGGCAGTGTTCCAGGATGTGATGGGTTTTCGCCTGACGAGCGATCTCTCTACAATATGCCACATATGTCCATTTAACAACACTGTTACGTGACGGAGGTGACTCGCCACTATATAAAGTCACTGCCTCTTGCTTCATACTGACGAAGCATTGTATTCCAGCAACTTAATGCCGCAATTGTGGGGAGCATTGGGCCTCTGTTTGGCAAACGAACATCCGAGAGACGTATGAACTGGACAATCAGTAACCGGCACCCGATGGGCGCGATTCCCTGAATTCGCTCCACTTCTTGCAGGCAGGTCATTCGGCCAATGGCTCGGGGTGGTGTCCCAGAAGTCAACCCCCTACTTCGGCTTGGACAACCGGGTAGTACCTCGCCCTCTTATAAAACCATGAACTTCTCCGTGTTGTGTAGTGTATTTTTTAAAACCATATCTGTACCTTCCTTTGATTTCCATAGTTTTCGTTGATTCCTTGCCTAATCTTTGACTGTTATATATATATATATATATATATATATATATATATATATATATATATATATATATATATATATATATATGGGCGGCATTCGGTTTCGGATTTGCCTAACACTGTGGCCAGCCACAGGACGCCTGCGCCTCCAGAGGGATCATAGGTGGCTTGTGCTGCACCACCCACAGCTCCATCCACACATCCCATGTCCAGTGTAGACCCGAAGGAATAAGACCGGGAGGCATGTGGATTGGAGCCACGTTTCATCAACAGTGTCGGCTCGCACTTCTTCCCAGGCAAACACAAGCGCGCTCTATTTGGGAATCAAGCGCCCACAAGGCGGTGGCTGGACTGTAGTCCGCTCCACACTGAGTGCATGGAACCAGTCTTCGAACCTAGCATGGCCACAAAGAGCGTGCACCGCGCCCCCTCCAACAACGACCAACTGTCTCCTTGAACCAGTATGGACGGGGCAGTGGGTAATAGACAGGTAGGCACCTTGTCAATGTGCGCATCAAACGCAGCCACACCGGGGATATCAAGCAACAGCCAATCATGAATGCCGATATCGTATATGACGACATAAATACTCGCTAAATGAGCATATGAAGTTAGTTTTTTAGCAAAATCGATACACAGTGTCCACAAGTCATTCCAAAAATGCCACCAACGCGATAAACTTAACGAAGATAACCACAGTTAACGTAAGAAACGTGTGCAAGTTACTGGAAGATTATTCAGATAGGCAGAACAGACCAAATAAAATGGAATGAAATTTATCCAGTTAAAAAAAACAAGTTTAACTGTAAGCTTGTTAAGCCCAAGGGCGGTAAAGAAGCATCATGGATGATATATATATATATATATATATATATACGATAGATAGTAGTATTGACGCTTACTTTATAGCCTGTCTCCGCCGACATGGGCATGGTTTTCCGCCTGGGCCCAAGCGTGTCGCGCGACATTCGCTGCGGTGTTGCATTGGTACACACAATGAGTTAACGTGAGTCTAACGGCCGGCTCAGTCTTCCGAGAATTTTTTGATTTACCTTCAAATACAGTGTTGAAATTATCCACAGGCTCTAGAGATCTCTTGTTCAGTGAGCTTGAACTCCCGGGGCTTAGTGGTGCGGAATTGCGAACGTTCCATTGGCAGACGGCCTGTTAGCTTTTTGTGTTCGGGTAGAATTCACCAAACACAAGTGAATAGCCATCAGGAGTGACCTTAATGGTTTACGCAAATTTCTTAGACAGCGGACTGCTCTAGTTATTCCAGTAATCGCCAAAATTTCGTACTTTTCCTTCCGGTGGACATTGTAGCAGCAGCACCAACCCTATACCTTCCTTTTTCTTGCCAACCATCATAGCTGTTTACTCTAGCGTGACACATCCCAGTTATTACGCCTAAAAATGCTCAATCGCAAAAACATCTTTGATTTTGATTCACACTGCTCGGCCGGTGGACAAATCGACGCTTTGCATTTTTTCCCATCTTTCACGCTGATTGTCTACTTTGAAACCTTGTTCCGTGACAAAGTTCACCTATTCCATTTAAGGCGATTCTAACGGTCTAAGGTTGACTGTTCTGAGCCAGATTATTTATTGATCGATGAACAAACAATCCATCCGAGTCCTTCACTGATTTCTTTCATGGTTTTTCTATCATTGTCATGAGTTTGCTGTACTCGATCGGTTTCGTGAAACCAACGAGTCTACTTTGACGGATCGCTTCATTGCGCCCAGTTGAGGTGAGATTAGCTTGTCTACCGCATGTGCTATCGCTTACTACCCGAAGCATACCGTTCCAAACACCAGGCTATCGTGGTGAGATAAGGCGGTGTCGGCGAGACAGCTTCCTTGCGTCTTTCACTGCCACGCGTCATAATCCGGCATTACCTCGCAGGTAACTCAGCACCGAACACACTTCAAACGAGCAGTCCGACTAGGAGACGACAGCAAACACAGCACTGGTCTCGACTGCGAGTCATGTTCTGTAAAGTCTCCAGCCAAGCACAAGGAGAGTCACATGGACTCCAGCTCGGACCGATGGCACCGAGTTTGGGCGTCATTGAATTCATTTCACACTGCCAACTCAAATTTCGTCCACCTCGAGCCTTGCGCCACTCTATATCTGGCAGACCAAACAAAGCCCTCCTAGGTAAGTGGTGTCCAGGCATACGTAGTAAGTGCCCAAGCAGACACAACTTATTCAGTGCTATCTGTTGTTCTAAGGAACTAGCTTGGTTATCATTGCCTAGCACTCGCCTACGCACATCATCGTCACTGACACGGTGGTGCCATCCGACACCAGCAATGCTACACAGACAACGCTGACCAAAGACTTGAAGGCGCCGTAACTCCTCAGATCGAAAGGCTCTACTTCTCGCTCCCACAGAGTAGGACAGCCCTCACTGTGGTCATGTACCAAATGGCCTTTCAGACTATTAGTGGTTATTAGGTCCACCGGGATTGTACGCATTATATTTTCGATCGGATTGCTATCCACCGCACCACTACTCCACGTTTAACTCCAATCTAGGCGCTTGTTGATTTCCGATACGGTATGTATCGAATTAATTCTCATCTTAACCATACTCTCTTGTCAGTCAAGAATTAATATTCACACATCCGTATCATCATCCGCATTCTGAACTTTCGCTTCATTGTGTTGTGACGAATGGCGCTCTACTTCAAATCCCCGTTTCGTGTCACCCCAAGTGATCATCTAATATTTCTTTTTTATTATTCTGTTTTGAATCTAACATCCCGTCCTCTTTTTGGTCCACCTGCTTTACTTTAAGGGCACACAACGCTGGCAATCTGAACATCGCTCCTCGGCGGACCGACATAGCTTCGGTTATTTCCGGTGCCTTCGATGATCAATACGAAGACGTTCCCTGCGAACCGCAACAACAATTTAACGTCTCCTTACAGTTGTAAGTTTCCCACTCCGGTGCTCATTAATAGCGTTATTCTCTTATCAGACCCGTTATTTTAAAAACACTTACTATCACTAATCATATATATATATATATATATATATATATATATATATATATATATAGCAGTGTATGAACCGAGGTTGGAGCCGTTGAGTACACTGCTCGATGTTACTTCAGGCGCTGCCGATACACAGACTGCAGATATAATGCTGATCTGGCGGACACACTTTGCTTGCCTTTTAAACAACCGTTCAAAGCTCGACTGGACTGTGTTACACGGGCTGCAACAATAAGAGATAAACACGTGTCTTGCCAACACACCGACACTAGATGAGACGCAGACAACACTAGCTCAACTGCGAAACGGCAAATGTGCCGCTGCTTGAAACACGGCGGACTCGCGTCAGTAACTGCACTGCACCACTTGGGGTAACGCGTGTGGATTGAGGAGGTGGTGCCTCTTGAGCTGTTGGATGCCAGTGTCCTACAAAAACTAGGGAAGCAAGTAATGTTGCACGAATTATCGTGGTATCCACTTGCTAAGTTGTGTGGGCAAGGTGGTTGCCCCATATTCTGCTCCACCGCCTCCTCAGTCAGGTTTTGGAACCGAACATGGCGGAAAAGCAGCACGGATTCCGAACGGGTCGCAGCATTATAGATATGGCGTTTGCGGCTCGTCAAATGAAGAAGTGCAGTGAACGATATCAGCATTTGTACTCGCTGTTTGTTGCTTTCACCAAAGCACTTGAGACGGTGAACCGCAAGGCATTGTCGCTGGTGTTGGGTAAGTTTGCTTGTCCGAGTAAGTTTGTAAGTTTAATGGAATGTCTGCACAGTGGTATGCGAGCGAGGGTGCAGCTGAGTGGAGAGACCTCGGATGACTTTGCAGTTGTCTGTGGTGTGAAGCGAGGCTGTATCTTAACTCCCGCCGTGTTTAATATTTATCTCTATGCAATGATGTCTTGTGCTTTTGATGCCGCTTGTGCTTACGGTGTTCGTGTGGAGCACCGTATTGATGGTGGGTTACTGAACATCCGTCGTTTCGGTGCGAGAAACCTAGTGTGTGAGTCAGCTCCCCTTAAGTTGCTGTTTGCTGACGACTGTGCGTTATTTACGCACAGTACGGATGAGTTGCAATACATGATTAGTGCACTGGCTTCGACAGCGGCCACATTCGGACTCACCATCCAAACAAACAAAATTGTTCTGTCTTCTGTCTGTCTCTCAAATATTGCCGCAAATCAGCATTGGTGACGAATATATATATATATATATATATATATATATATATATATATATATATATATTCGTCACCAATGCTGATTTGCGGCAATATTTGAGAGGCAGACAGAAGACAGAACAATTTTGTTTGTTTGGATGATGAGTCCGAATGTGGCCGCTGTCGAAGCCAGTGCACTAATCATGTATTGCAACTCATCCGTACTGTGCGTAAATAACGCACAGTCGTCAGCAAACAGCAACTTAAGGGGAGCTGACTCACACACTAGGTTATATATATATATATATATATATATATATATATATATATATATATATATTTGCAAAAGTCTGCTGACAGACATAATGCCATCAGAAACCATGGGATTCAAACGAAGGTACAGAAACAGCAAAATAAAACACAACACAACAATGTCCATGGTTTCCTCAGAGGGCAAGATACTACCCGGTTGGCCAAGCCGAAGTAGGGTGTTGACTTAGGGGACACCACCCCGAGCCTTTGGCTGAATAGCCTGCCCGCAACTCAGCGGAGCGAATTCAGGGAATCGCGCCCACTGGGAGCCGGTGACTGATTGCTCAGTTCATACGCCTTTCGTTTGTTCCTTTGTCAAACAGGGGCCCAATGCTCCCCAGAAGTACAACATATGGTTGCTGGAATACAATGCTTCGCCAGGATGAAGCAAGGGGCAGTGACTTTATTTAGTGGCGAGTCACGTCCGCCACGTCACAGTGTTGTTAAACGGACATATGTGGCTTTTTATAGGGAGAACGCTTGCCAGGCGAAAACCCACCACGTCCTGGAACACTGCCGCCGAACCATTTGCTGGAACGGGAAAATCCCGAACCACCCAGCTGGCACAACGAGGAGGTTGTTCGGCAAGCCAGCCATTGGTGACGAATTCTTGAAAACCACTCACCTTTCTGCTACCTTGGGAGTGTGGTGTCTACTGACCAGCAGATACACAGTGAGCTTCGTATCCGCATATCGAAGGCAGCGGCAGCATTCGGGAAGCTTGAGTACCGAATGTGGAATAACCACCAGCTTACCATTGGCACGAAGTTGATGGTCTACAAATCCATGGTGCTGTCCGTTCTTCTATACGGCAGCGATACGTGCATCACGTACGGGCGAGATGTGAGATATCATCAACAGTGTCTGCGACGGGTTCTGTGCATCGGTTGGTGCAATAGAGCTGCAGACACGGTGGTGTTGTGCCGAAGTGGAATGCAGCGGACTGCATACTATTGCTGAGACACTTGAGGTGGCTCAGTCACGTGTGCCGTATGTATTTGCCCCGGATACCAAAGCAGCTATTATATGGTTGACTGATTGCATACAGCGACACGTGGGAAAACCAGGACACGATCAAAGTCAGCCTATCACGTTCTAATCTTGATTACAAATGTTGGGAATCGGAAGCGGTGGATCGGCGGGCATGGCGAGATCTGATCACGAAGGCAGTTGCCGAGGTACATGCATGCCGAGAAAAAGCACTAATTGCGGAAACGACAGGCGCCCATGGTCTGTACTCGATCGGCGTCGGGCGCATGCGGTCACGAGTGTCTGAGTCAGGCAGGTCTAGTTAGCCACGAGCCTGGCCACTCGGGACCAAAATCGGAGCTACGACGGGTCCTGCTGAGAAAGTAAGCAGAGCCGTCACAGCGTTGGTAGGTACGCTGCATTCGATTTACTAACCGCGTGCTGAGTTTATTTCTGGTAGTGGGTTTGCTATTGGGTATCAATGCATATCTATTTTACCTCAACGTATAGCTGAAGTTGCCCACGTTGCTTAAGCTATTTGTGATTAGGTTCGCTAACATTTTCGCATTTGTGGCATTTTAAGGTATATTTTCTCTCATCTTGAACTATGGCAGATTGTTTGGTAACCAATTTAATACGTAAACTTAATCGGTGTAGATTTAGGTCAGTATTTCTCTATGCCTTATTATTTGCTATTCTCATTTTAAGTGATTGGCTGTTGCTTGATATCCCCGGTGTGGCTGCGCGTAATGTGTATATATATATATATATATATATATATATATATATATATAAACATGCTTGGCGGCATCCCGTATCGGATTTGCCTGTCACTGTGGCCAGCCACAGGACGCCTGCGTCTCCAGAGGGACCATGGGTGGCTTGCGCTGCACCACCCACAGCTCCAAACACACATCCCATGTCCAGTGTGGGCCCGAAGGAATAAGACCGGGATTGATGCGGATAGGAGCCACGTTCCATCAACGGAGCCGGTCCACACTCCTTCACAGGCAAACACAAGCACGCTGTATTTGGGGAATCAAGCGCACACAATGCGATGGCTGGACCGTAGTCCGCTCCACACTGATTGCATGGAATCAGTCTTCGAGCTTAGCACGACCACGTTGACCGTGCACCGCGTCCCCTCCAGCAACGATCAGCTGTCTCCTGGAGCCAGATGGACGAGGTAGTGGTTAATAGGCAGATAGACATCTTGTCAATATGTACATCAAGCGCAGCCACACCGGGGATATCAAGCAACAGCCAATCAGAAATGCCGATATCAAAGCTATCGAATAAGGTAAACGTATATGACGACATAAATGCTCGCTAAATGAGCATATGGAGGAAATTAGTTATAAGCTAATCCACGATAAGTTATTTAAAAAATACCACATGATAAATTTTCGCAATTGTACCACAATTAGCATAGGTGACATGTGCAAAGTAGAAGATTATTCAGGTAGACAAAACAAACCAAATAAACTGGAATGAAATTTTTCAGTTTACAAAGACCTAGTTTAGGTGTAAGTTGGCTTATCCCAACTGCGGTGAAGAAGCATCATGAGTGCAACATACATACCTACCTACCAATATACCGCAAGCACTTGGTCGTCAGCGGTCTCACCTGACACTTGGTATTTTAATCATTGTTGCACGTTTATAACTGATGAGATAGCAAGAAATGACGACAACATCTTACGAGTTACCTTTTCTGGTTTCCAACGTTACATTATAGTTACTCATCAGTAGTGAACAACTAAGGACTACCAGTCCTCAAAATGCTGTGTGGATTCACGGAACTGGCGTGGACGGCCAACCACTGTCCTCTGCACAAGCCGTAACCTGTATGGCAGTGGGAATGAGTCGGGCTATATCGCATTTAGATTTCAATCCTTGATGGTCGGCTGTCGTACCCCATGGCACAGTTACATAAGCTGCTGGCTGGTGTTGCAATCCACCGGCGGTCATTAGTTCGATCCACAGCAGAGGACCGAGGGAAGGCGCAGCACTGACAAGCCCAATGGGGCGAAACGATCATCTGACGTTTTTCCGCTTTGGTAGCTTACCGTTGCGACTTGGTATCTAATTGCGATGAGTTAAATGAATTACACTTACCAGCACACTAAATGTCCACAGCTGTATAAAGTATAATCTTTTAGCTTCTGGAATCAGAAGAACAGGTTGATGAGTGTTACATTATTTTAACTGGTCTTTTCTACACATGAGCTGGTTCCGTGACACACTCCTGCCTGATCGAAACTATGGCGCTCTTGCTCTCGAGCATGTGAAAACGCTTGCTTTTAGAGCCGCGTAATTTATTCTCGTGGACTTTTGTGAATCAGCACTTTTTTACCTCGCTTGTTTTTTTCCACATATTCTCCCGTCATTAGTATTAAGATGAACAATGGAGGTCGGACCATTCCGGTTGTCGTGGAGGATGCGGTGGATTTCATCCGGGAGCGCGGTGAGTTACACCGTCGATTTTTGACTCTATTTCCGCTATCAGACTGATTGCACCATTTTGGCCCCATTCTGTTGTCTCTGCCCACTGAAATTCTCTCTCGGATCAGCCATGGCAACGGTTGACTTATTGCCGTAGAGTTGCTGCCACACTTTCAGCATACCTTTGTTACTCTTCGATTCCACGTCGGACGGTTCCTTTCCACGATTTTACATTGTGGCGGCTATACAACATGCCGTTTGACAAGTTACACTTTCCCAAATAACAGCGGATAAAGCCTAAATATGTCTTCATTTCTTATCCCGGCCCGGTTACCTTAGGATTTTTTGTCTACCTTGTTTTTTGTTTCCACTCTTTAGTACCTACAATACCATACCAGATAGTCTAGTGTCCACCCAGTTTCGAGGCAAATTTCATGAGCGTTAGGCCGATCACTTGCTTTTCAGTGTATTTGCATGTCCCTAGGATCTGTGCACACTTTTCACCGTCTCAGCTACCTTCGGAAACAGTCGTCGTATAAAACACTGCAGTTCCAGGGATGTGACCCTGCTGCGCGTGGCGATCAATGGGTTACCCGTTCCGGTCACCACCGAGTGAGGTCCATCTGCTTGTGTTTGACAGTAAATATGACACTGAATTTTGGGTCATCTTCCGACTACTGGGCCACGTTCCCCTCATGCCATACTGTTGCGTATCTCGCCTGTCTGATGTATAAAACACACGGATTTCCATTGGATTGGGTGGAAAGGGGCCCAAATAAATTAATCACTCGCTAGATGGTGGCCCCAAGTTTAGTCACCTTGGCTACACAATTCAGGCGCTTTCCGTCATCCCGAGGCGTAGGGGCGGTTTGCCGATTTTATCTGCGGTCCGTCCGCTCTGATGACAATACGTCAACTGACGGTTTTGACGTTTTCCAAACGATCTTCAGTTAACCGTTTTGCTATTTTATTCGCTGCGGTGTTTCTGAAAGCAATTTCTTTTTAAAAAATAACATGGAGTAATTTGTGTTGGATTAGTCATGTACTACATATGCCTGGCAACTGCTTACTGGGGATAACCTTTTTGTTTCCCGGATGTATGATGGCACAAGGCTCGTAATGGACGAATGTTGACTTGGTAGCTGGAAATGAAGTCACTTGCAACCAAACTGGATGCTTTTGCTCCGTCCCGTCTTCCAGGTTGAAGTCTGCGCGACCTGACTTTGCTTGGCTCGAGACGTTACAGGACATGACTGGTGGTCGGCACTAATGATGCTTTTTCAGTCGTTTAATCGGATTACATGTTTGTAGTCTATCTGATTCGAAGTTATCTACGGGATAACGTATGAATGACACGGGGTGGTGAAAGCCGCAGGGAAGTTGTCTTACCGAAGTCGCCTTATCTTTGCACAATAGTCAACTGTTTGTGACGGTATATTGCTGACAAAATGTATGAGCCTTGGCCTCTAGCTAATAATAATGATAGTAGTATTTATAAATCTTTTTGTTTGTACGGCGGCGAAGCATCAGTTCACAAGGCTGTTGTACTGCTGCTGTTGTAGTAGTTTTGTCTTGTCTGTCACATCTGCCGTGCTCTGGTTGTGGCTGCTTAGCTGTCTTTTTAGAATCTCTCGACCCGCGGCCTAAAGGATAACATGCCCGTCTTATAGTCCGCGGGCGCGGATTCGAGTCTGCGTAGGGGACCGTGCGACCCTCACAGTATCATTAGCCCACGCGCGACTAGTGGTGGTTGGGTAGCAGCGAAGCGTCGGTATGGCGTTCCGGCGTACCATTGATACCTTAATAAAAATTAAATAATACTCTTTCAGAATCGCCACTCCTTCCAGCTACGCTGTGGGTCGACGGAGTCATATTGTTTACTTTCCATCACACACTGGGACTTGGTTGTGCTCACATGCTTCTCTGTTGCAAAATGGATGCTACATGCCGGTGACATCAGGTTCCGCTTTGGTAGCCCAGCGATTACTTTGTTCGGCAGTAGTCAGCGGTGCCTTTGCTAAGCTTAATCTGTCGGTTTTTCTTGTTCTCTGATTACTGACTATTACCAGTGTATTGACCTCAGCTAAAGCCAATTAGACTATCGCACTTCGACGCACGGATTGTAGTTGAACAATTACACTGAACTAGATGTTCCATAACCTTTCTGATCCTTGTGTGTGTGTGTGTGTGTTGATCACGGCCAATTGATGTCTCTGGATTCACGGGATGCTCTTCAGCTACCGGATGCGTTGCGTGCACAGAATCATTGTCGATTTTGTAACTCATTGTAGTCCTCCCAGTTGGCTATGGGATTGAGAACAAACAAATATAACTCCACATTGTCATTCAGGTACTATGACCTGCCCAATACGACGATCATAGGATGCTTTACGCAAATCTCAAAAATATGCAATTTACCTATACTGTTTCGGGCCATACACACAGTTCCATCCCGTGGCTCTTGCACATAGACGCCGGTCGTTACTCCGTTTCTGCTGATATCTCATTTTTCTTCTTCATGTACTCACAGAAAGAAAGTCATCCATCTTTCGAATTCCTACTCGCTTATTCGGACTACCGCCAATGGTGCCCAATTTGGGACATTGTACAATTGACGATATGAACCAAATGTCCACGGTTCACTGTCATGTGTCTAACTTGCTTCAAACAACTGGTCTCTTCACAACCTTGCTTTGCTCAGCGTTGACGGTTGATGCTCATGTCCGTTTTCTTCTCTGCGCACTGTGATATCTGCGCTGTCTCCGCGAGGCATTTTGCTGCACTAGGTGTTGCCATAGCGATAATCACCGTTGACAAATGTTGATACGGTTGCATTGCATACATCGCTTGCACACTCCATAAAGATGGATTAGATTGCACATTGGTATGGTGTGAAGGCAAGATCATTTTCTGCTGAGCGCATTCAACTATCGATGTTCAGAGCGCACTCGTGGTGACCTTAGCTACGGTCACGACGATTACAACTGTTGTTATCTTTTCCGTGAGTTGGGTGTGATGAGACGGTATTACGTCTCCATGTGATATCCTACCCTAAGTTCTGCGCAATCGTCTGATTTTTGGGCTTTAGTTTCTGCTACTGACACCATCATGTAGTTCTGGAAGAAACGGAGGGCGGTCCACGTGATGGAATACAGGGAGCTCACATGAGTGCATTGTAATGGGTATATTTCTCATCAAGTGCGGACCTGTGTCCATATTTGGCAAAGATCACTTATTTATTGGCTAATATCCTGCTTTTGCGATTGTGTTCTTCTCTGTGTTTCTGGCATATTTGTTTTTCCCGCTAAACCTAAGCACGTTGTTCCGCTTTGAGGATATTGTGGACACTGTGGGCTGCTTACATTGCGTGCACTTCCCCTATTTCCACCATTATATTTTACCCGAGTCCTCATTAAATTGATCGTCTGCCAATTTCTCTCATGTAAACAAGGCTATAATCGTATTCATTGCTAAGTAACTACCGATTCTATTGATTGTGATTGGAAGCCGATTCTACATAGCAGCATATCTACTTAGAAAGAAGCTGTACTGCATATTTGTCCTGCAGGGCAAAGTTTTTGTTACAAACGTCCAGAGTGGAATTGTGCTGCAATTATAATGTGGGTAGATTGCAATAAGTAATGCCATCCGATTGTACAGCAGTATCAAGTTATGCCTTAATCTTCGCAGCCAAAGCGGATCGATATGGAGTTGCTGGTATCGTTGTTGTAGTATCTTTAGAACCCAGTAGGTAACTTTGACAAAGAATCAACTCACGAAAGTGACGGCCATTCAGTCGTCCTACAAATTGTTCCTTATTTTAGGCCGAACCGCACGTTCTTGGTGGCATCTCCAACGAGTGCGATCAATTGAAAGAAACGGGAAATGTTTAACAATGTAGGCGAATGATATAAAGACAACTATTAGCGACTAAAAACGTGCGCGATAGAAGTAGAATAGCATTTAAAAGTGGTCGCTTGTTTTGCCTTGTAGAGTAGGTCGCTGGTCCTCGTGTGAGTCAAATCATAGAACTCCGAAAGCTGTGTCCTGCGTTTCCCATATATTCGCATCTCGCGAGGTATCGGAACGACGATTAGGGGCTACCACTGTCGTTTTACTTAACTTATATCCCGTTGCTCCTATTATCTGTCTTCAAAAGGCTTGCCACATGTGCCTCTTTCATTGTGTGAAATTGTGCACGTGGGGACTTGCAGTACGACATTTTTTCGACTTCCATTTTTCACATCAGGCCGAATACAAAATACTAGTGCGGACTAGTTAGTCTATGCTTAACCCATAGCATAAAATCCGATTTCGTCCTGTCTGTGGATGTGTATTTATGTGTTGATATAGACGAACAGTCGAAACGCATCTACGATGCTTTAACTACGATATCCATGGCGCATAACTTGAAAAACAAGTTTGCAGATCAGGATCGGGGAGGAAAGTCTATCAAGCCACACTGGTTATACCTTCACTTTGAAGCTTCCCACTTACACATGAGAGCCTCAAAATTTAGCATGGCCGAAGGGGGTAGCAACTAGTGAGTGTGGAGACTACCGATGGGGGACTCGTTCGTCTTCCTCTACTGAACTCCCATGGAGATATTGGAGTTGATCATTCCAGATTCCGTTCAGCTGTACTGCGTACACCAAACTTCAGTGTACCCAGATTTCACGTGCACCGTGCTCCCACACAACGGTAGAGTCATCTCCCCCGTTCACAAATCCTATGTGTATCTAACAAATTCCAACTCCATTCTTCACTCTGCTCAAACTGTGCGTTAGCATCGCAGCGAACGCAATAGTGCCGTTACGTCAGGACTGCGTGATCGTTTCTATCACGAGTGCGCACCACGCCCCAGTGCATGTGACATGAGTTTTTGTTTCCGTTCCCCACCTCTTGGTTCAGCGTTCCGTTTTTCTACTTTGAATGCGCTTGTTCTCCTCATCGATTCGGTCTGCATGTTTCGCCGCTATTCCTACGGGGTTTTGTGAAATTGTCTTAAAACTATTCGGTTGGTCTAGATTCATTTTACTGAAGCGGGTTCTTCACTTTAACGTGTCCCCATTCTTCGCCCAAATCACACCAATCTGGCGGTCTCTGCATTCGTATTGCGACAGAGCGCATTCAAATTTGGTGTTTTTTCAATCTCACTGTTTAAGGTATGGATGTTGAATGGATCTTCCGGCGTTCCACCAGCGTCATCAAGCAGCGCAGTGTTCAGGAAGTGTACAATCGGGGTGAGTCACCTGCCTTCATCGTCCTCATCGCTACAGTCAGCATCTTCACATCTCTACATGTGCATCAGAACTGTAGATTTTCAGTAGATTTTCACATCAAAAACAAGTATTTCCTATCAGTGGTTTGAAAAGTACATTGAGAAGCCAATTTTCACCATATGCATGCATTTCATATCGTTTCTTCAATGCTGCTAACGGTTATTGAGAGTTGCATACAATCGTTATAGGGTGCAAACATGGCTGGTGGCATTCGCTTCCGGATTTGCTTGTCACTGAGACTGCGAACCTCCACAAGACGCCTGCGCTTAGAGAGAGACCATTGATGACTTGCGTTGTAGCACTCACGAAGAGTCATCAGCACTACCCCGGCATACTGTACCGACGCTTCGGCGCCACGCGACCACCACCGGTCGCGCATGGGTCGAGTATACCGCGAGGATGCTCGCCTCTACGCGGATTTGGACCGCTAATCTTAGGATTGCAAGTCAGACGTGCAGACCACTCGGTCACCGGCTGACTAGCACTCACAGTTCCATCCACACACCCTGTATCCGGTGTAAGCCCGAAGGAATAAGAGTGGGAGACATATGGGTGGGAGGATCATTACGTACATACAGTGTTCCAGTCTCACATATTGTTCCATGGGTGCGAAGCAGCTGGTTGTTCGAAACCTTTCTGGTTGATGTGGGTGTACATGACAAACCATAGTCATTTTCAGCCATCTACACACAGCTGGACAGTACTGGTTTTGAATTCATAAGGATAATGCGATCCTTTGGCGTTTGTTCCTATTTACAGCTTAGGTTATCTTTACTGGCTCTTCACTGCTGTGCGGGTCGCACGTCGTATCACCTGATCGGTTTATTACTCTGCAGACTCGATCGTGAAGCTGAAACGAGGTGCACCACTTTTGAGAATTGAACATAGCGACCACATATGTCATGCAACAGATTAGCGGTAGAATGATGGATCACTCAGCATTAAAGATCCTACCATTACGTCCTGAAAAGTCTCGTTCGCTGTCTCTTGCGATAACTCTTTGTGGCCAGACAATTGCTGCAGATTTTGAATCCTGTCGCTCTGTGTTTTATACACTAATGAGTGCATATCTGGCTACCGCATTATGCGAATCGTGTGGATGGCGATCTCAAAACCTGTCACCGCAGATGTGATTCCGCGGAAATTTAGGTGGATCCACTGTCTCCGGCTCATCATCTTCAGGAGTCAAGGCGCTGCTTAGTTAGTAGCGCTTTGCACTTTGAACGCGGCAGGTGCATGCCAAAGATTGCAGAACATTACAGAACAGGCACACAAAACAGCGAGACAATGCCGTCAGCCAATTCCAAATCAACCAGTTTTCTTCCGAAGATCATTTCAGCCTCTGCATCATGCCACATCCTAAATTACCACTGTGCAATACAATTGATTAGTGGTAGGGAAATGGGGCAACTCCGACTAATTCCGATTGCTTTTCTGATGTCTGACAGTTCATCTTGGACTCTGCTGCTGCACACAACAATTAAAATGTCCACTTTTTCCATGGGAGCATCTATCCGGGTTGGTATATCGAGTAGGAATGGAGGGAGCGAACTAGCGATTTGATCATGCCCTTCAAATCGAAGAGCAAATCCGTAATTTGTGCGTAATACCTGCCCTAGCGCTAGGTGTTTGCCGATTGATCTTCATCTTGTGTGTGTATGCTCGACCATGTTGGCTAAGTGTTACTGATTTTAATTGTCCATTTAAGAGGATTCACCTGTAACGTAGAATAACGTTTGCGCCATTGTTCCCCTCACACTTGTATCGCGTTGTCCACCCCACAGGCCTCCCAGTCGACCTTCGTGAGTACAACGATCCCCATTTGGCTGCTGCGTTACTGAAGTCATTCCTACGCGAGCTCACCGAGCCACTACTCACCTTCGAGCTGTACGATGATATTCTCAGCATCAGTAGTGAGTTAATTCAACTACCACTTAGGGCTGTACATGTTCCCCTGCACCATCTTCATCTTTCTCTTGTCTTGTATGTATGTATTGCGTCTTATGAAACACATTCGTTGGGAATTTTGTCTTAATATTAACGATTCCATAGAATTAGAGAGAACTTGTGATCACTACTCGTGGCAGAATCAGAAGGAAACGGATGCAAAGGCGCTGCTGACTCCGTGACTGTGTCATACCCGATCTACTATCCAAACACCGGTGTGACCTACCCGGCGTCTACCATCCCCGTTGGCGACATAGGCCAGCCCCATTTAGACTGTTTGCAAGTTTCATTACGCTCTTTTGTGACGCCATTGACTACACACCTCGGGGTTTCACTCAACTATCCGCTGTAGTGTTTAATCACATAGTTTGATTCACTTCAAGTAAATAACTAAAACTCGTATCCGAAGTTCCGCGACTCTTCACGAGGATGTCAATAAGATACCACAGTGAGAAAATTAGGTAGAATGCAGGGCTATTGAGTTGTGAAACAAATAACTAAACCAATCGGAGTGGTATGTCATTAGCTGGACGTGAATAATCGAATGCAGGTACGCCACGGGTTACACGACTGCCGCATGTCTGGTGGAGTTATCAACCACTGGTGTGGACCATCCTAGGGCCCCCCCATCCATAACGACGACATGCGCTAGCCTGACCAACTCACTCGGTCAATTTCTTCATGCCTTTATATCACGTAATTAGTTTGTCATCTCGAACTTATGCCCAACTTGATGTAGCCACGGCGCATCGCGCACTCCCAGCAATGCGCTCAACGGGCATACGGAGAACATGGTCTAGCCAACGTAGGCACTTAAGATTCAGCAAACACTCGAATGAGGCATCAGAAGGCTTCTTGTTTAAAGCAACTAGTGGACCCAACCATATGTGAGCAATACTTCGCAATCACCGGTCTTCAAAGCGGCCAATTTCTTGATGTCTTTAGCTTAGACATCGGACTAACGCATGTGCGACGATGATCTAAATAGCCAGCTCACTTGTTTCCGGATCGATAGACTTGCTGGCGCGGAGCAATTTGGTGCATTGTCCAACACCTAATGATCATCAGCATCACTTACCCAGCGTTCCCACCGATCATGAGCGACGTTACTCATGGTTTGTTAATCAAACACCGCGGTTAGTTGCCTATTGTCTTCAGCTTACGGCGGGAAAGTGTCTGATCTGCACAGCTTCAAGCATCCCAACAAACATATGTCCCACCACTTTTATGTTCATACCGGGGTCTCTGAAAACCAACGCTGGTCTTCACATTCCGCACAGCAACCACTTCTTAGTGGCGACCACCTCAGGATCGATACAGCCTGTTTGGTTTGTGAACCAATCGACCACTTTGAGTGGGTCATTTGGTGGTTTTGAAGTCACAAGTTGTCCGGTGCTTGACATTTGTCTACACAGTGTACAGCGAAACGTAAACCTTCTGAGTGTGATTCAACAAGAATTCATCGTTCACGCACGCGCAACTGGAATTTTGTTCATCGTACCGTTTGTAGAGTTGTGGAAAAAGGTGGAGCAGCTATTCCATGAAATAGGGGCCACAGGACAGGTCTGGTGAATTCTAGTGTATGGAATTAAAAACATAGATTTTTGTGATTTCTAGAAAAGGTGTCATCGCTGCCGCATGCATGTTGTACCGACAACCACACGTGCTCATTCTTCTCTAGACTGGCCCGCGGTCTCATTATGAAATAATACATTCAATCTTGCATGTTTTCTGTACGGGCGACATTATTTAGATTAAAAAGTTAGGAGCATTACGAGTACAAGATTCCATGGCGTCAGATATCGGCAAAAATCAATTTGTAGTATTGTTTATTTCTAACCAAGTAGGAAAAGTCAATGTGGTACTTTTACTGAGGGGATCTTAACTAAATCAACAGATGTAAATAATCTCCATGTCTCATTTTCACCATTTCCATTAAACACTAGTGATAAAAAATAATTTTAATGTCATTTTTGTTGGTGAATAATTTCCGTGTTGCTCATAAGCAGTCAGTGTAGCAAACAAGCTCGTTTTCGGTGATTTATCAACACATTTAAATAGCTGATATAGAACAGGTTAATGCACGTATCAGAATTGGAGTAGGACGTAGACGTGACAGGCGTGTTTCTCGTGATTCACACAATTGGGTGTGCGGCAGCAGGCCAGGGAAGAGCCAGGGTCCTCACAAATTGTTTGTGCACACATTTTTGGTCATTATCTTAATGTGACCCGACATATTTTCACCGCACAAAATGTGACCCTCCTTGGGAAATGTTTAGGCACTCATGATCTAGACGTTGTCAAGCTAGCCTCATCAGGATATGACAAGTTACTCTCCGAACCCAGCGTTCACACAAAGACACTCACACCAGAGCTGCTTCCTATCAGTTGGGCAGCTAACACAAATTCAGCATTTTCTAACAGAGTAACAGTTTTGAACACATGTCTTGTCAGAAAGGAAGTTGAAACGGATAAAAACATCTGACCAATGCGAGTAACCGCACTCGACGCTGTTAGTAATTATCCTCCGTATGATATGCCACAATGGGTACAGGTACGGGCGATTAGCTCATTGATTTTGAACGTGGAATGAGCTATTGGCTCAATCTGAATCAGTAGATGCCTTAGCAGCGTACTTGCCACCTCGATTGGTGGCGGCTTGCAAAGGAAGTCGTTGCTCTGGGAGCCAGCCCTGTCCTCTGCACATTCATAACATGCAAGACAGTGGAGGATGAGCCGCGCTATATCGCGGTTAGATATCAGTCATGGCGGTCCGTTACCGTCGCCCATGGCTCAGTGACATAAGTCGCTGACTCGCAAGAGTAAGGTCGTAGTTTCGAATCCGGTAGGATCCGGCGGGTGTGCGCTACTGACGTGTCCCAATAGGACGGAACGGCCGTCTAGCGGTTTTCTGGATGTGTGGTGCCTCTCTATTTGTGTTTAACTGCGACGAATCTACACAAAGCCTAGTAAATCCCTCTACTACTTACAAATCAATCTGAAACTGTTATTTCGCATCATTCCAAAGCGAATCAAGCACACTTTGAACAAATGAATACCTTGTGGCGCCCTGATTTGTTACCAACTGTTCCTGCCCAGCTCCTCATGTTAGACACCAGTTGTTGGCAGTTCACGCTGGTCTTCATATTTGCTGCTCGGCGTGCGGATGTCAAATTATTTGAACCTTATCTGACTTACAGCATATACCTCCATTGGTTGCTATATACTCTGCTGTCCTACTTGATCCGCAATAGTGTTGAGCCTCCTCCAACTTTTGTTCCCATGTGTATTGACAAAGTTACTCCATGCTAGAACTGCTGAGCTTATTGGACGCCCACATAATGATTAAGCAAGAATCATCTCTCTTGGGCATTGGTCCTCCTTCGCCGAGTGCCATACGCCACGATACTCGACACTTCTGGCTGTCTGATGACACCCGATGGTGTACCTGCACATAATCGGAGCTGGGAATTCCATCGGTTTCCACCTGGGTGCAAATCAACTTCTGTTGCATACCCGACGATAACTAGGGCGATTAACTGACTTTCAACTATCCTGTTTACGTAAAGCGATCAGTGTCAACCCCCGTTTTGTTTTGTGGTTCACAGTAAACCATCTTATGTCGGACCAAGCAAAATCCACACTTTTCATTTTTATGGCTCATTTTATTGGGAATATTCCCGCTTACGCGCATTCCTTGTATCCATCTCAACAGTATTGCCATCAAATCTTCATGTCCTGCAGTTGGGTTAGGCTGAAACCTCTCTCTCGATTGCTCCGTTGTGGAACTCCCATAGTAGAGGGCAACATGCATACGGTTGTCAGCATATGTTGCGCCTTATTTATCTGGTTTGGCCTAACTATTTTTGTTCTTCTATTTGATAGTTGTGAGACAGCTTGCAGCTCGGAGACATTTATCTACGTTGCTACGTGACCCTGTCAGTACATTTCCCGTTAACCAACACGAGTTTTTGTTTTCTTTCACTCTCTCACATGTTGTAGCGCCACGTGACGTGACGGTTATTGTGTCTAGGTTGGCTTGTTCTGGTTTCTTCGACCGGCGCAGTTTCCTTGCTACTGATTGCGACGCACACACATGCGATCTCTTTCGGTTACTGCAATATTCAACTCTAAATAGCGATTATTCTCATCAGGCCGTTACAGTAATAAGAAAACTTACAATGAGGTACGCTTCTGTCAGCTACGTTGAGGAGACCTAAGCCAAGAGTTTGAGCAGCCTATAAGTCAGCTTGATGCCTAGGTCGATTCACTCAGGGTAGACCTCGCATCCGATTGTAAGCCGTTAGTGTCAGACACCTAGTAACTGCGTCGTGGCCAGGGCAGGAGAAACACTTGTACAAGGGCTCGCTGCTTACACAACTGGGGCTGGGTCAGTCTGATCGAAATTGCTTCCGTTGCCTTCAAAAGATGTCTTCTGAGGGCCTTCAGATAATTTGGTGAGAGTAGAAGACTTTAAACGCATCCGATGTTCGAATTGCGTGTCCACTTAAGATCAAATGTTCCATGATAGCGCTGTTTGTTTCTTCTACCCATGTCTCTTCTTAACCACTCTGGGCAGGTTTCTGCTACCGGTTTTGACAGACGCCTGGTTGTGTTGTACATGAGGTACCTTGCACAACAGGTGCAAGTAACTTGCTGCAGTACGTATGATTGGAACAAGACCGGGAGTCTGTCTTTGAGACGCGGATTAACAAAGGATGCGGTCTGAGTAAGCGCATGTGGGTAGGCGGCTGGGCAGGTTTTGGGCACTGCGGCTGAGTGTCTCTTTTTCGGTAAATCCAAAGCAACATCTCCTTTGACTGGCACCGATAGAATCACATCCGTTTTTTGGTACAGTCAAAGTGGTTTCGGAGCGCAGACAATTTGTGGCGTTCTTTCTGATTGACTGAACGGGTTATCGGTTCCTTGGCGGCACGGTAATGTAAGCAACGCATTAAGTTCCGCTTGAGTTACAAAGGTACAAAGCTTAAAAAGTGTGTATATTGTCCCGCCCAAGTGGGCTTCCGGAAAATGCTTCTCTCCAGAGAGCCGTCGTTTCTTCGCTTTAGCAAAACGTCCAAGAAGGCCAGTCTTCCCTCGCTTTCTATCTCACTGGTGAAATGCCACATCGGATGTGCGCTGTTGCATTGTGCTAATAAACAAAAAATGTCTCTGTTTGAATCACACCTGATGAAAGTATCCACATATCGCAGCTGCATATCAACCGTTGAGATAACTGGCGACAAACGTCCCCTTTCAAGCTTCGCCAGGAAAACGTCAGCAAGGAGCGGTCCTAAGGGGGGACCCCATCACCACACCGTCAATAGACCTGTAATAGATTCCATGAAGTACGAACTGCATGCTTGGCGGAATCCCGAGTTTTATATTCTTGGTGGTAATGTCATCACAACGAATATTGACGGTTTCTAGCAGCCGGACGCTGTTGAAGATCGATTCTACATCAAATGAAACCATGAGTTTGCCACACACGTTCAGGTTCTCTACGTGTTTCTTGAATTCAAAAGAGTCTTTTAGTGGGTGAGTAGAAAGTTCCGTTTGCACTGGCTCCAACATTCCCACTAGCCATTTCATGGCAGAGTGGAGGGCGGCGGAAGGGTACATGTCAACAATCTACATGCGTTATTTGTGGACAGCATTGAAAATAAAGTCTACCAGTCTTCTGGAACCTATGGTTTGCAGTGTAGTCCACGTATAGACTTTTTACCAATTTAACATCCGAAATAGGTGCCAGACATAAATTTCGCATAAGAACCAGCAACTATTTGTCTGTGCAAAATGTGTTACACCTATTGGGATGTCACATCTACCTTTTATTTAGTTACCTCCATTTTCTTATACATGCATTCCAATTAGGCTTCACTTAAACATCAAGCTTATGCGTAGTCACTTAGTTGCCTCTTGTCTGTAAGCGATGGTGCGCGGGTTGGATGACTGCAAGAGCGTTCAAATCATTGCGAGATCGGGGATTGGAATCAGAGACGTAGATACGGTCAATCGCTACACCTGGGACCTCCGACTTGTCGGGTTGACGGGACACTCCCGTTGAATCTAGAACTGCAGATGATCGCGATCCTCAAACCCTAGCTTTGGTATACCTTTTTGATCACTGGTATACTTGTTTAGAGGTTGCCACCTCTCAGTCAGATCGGTTGGATATGAACGCGGCCTTCAATCTGCGTTCCACTTTCACATTCTCCATGTGTATTTAACGTCTTCTTTGTAGATATCGAACCAGGTACGACCATACTGCAGCGCTTAGCATTTTTTCCAATTTTATACTTTCACCTTGATCTCATGCACATCTCATGGACCGCAATAATTCACCAGTGATTTGTCTGTATAACCGCTTTCACTGAAAATTTGTCTCTTCCACTGGCTCCAGTTATTTTTACGGAGTAATCGGTTTTTTGGGATGCACTTTTCCCACTGCTTCTGCCTACCTAGAGGTGCCTTCGCACAACTCATCAAAATTAAACTTACGGACTATTTTTAACTAGTACTCAACTGTCTGCTAAGCTCACAAATATTCAGACGTTAAGCTTTGCTATCCTTACATCATTAAATCGTGCGTCTTATGCGCGCTAACTTCTTTGCGATGTGCCACTGCGTTGCGCTGGTCTTTTGTTCTTCACCATAAAGGCCGTTTCCTGTAACCTCTGGCCGACTGTCCATGTTGCTTGTAATAGGCTGTGAACAGATCACTGCACACGTAGTAACGTGTGTCGTTTTCACGTATTCATTCACAGATGACAAGTATTTGCCTGAGTTGCGTCAACATCGTTCCCATCCACGTATACCTCTGCTCTTGGTCTCAAACTGTGGGGTTGAGGACAGGTGATGATATACTGTGGCTTCATTCTGATCCACTCTCTACCAATCTACGTGTCATCCGTAGTCAGTCCAATCCACTTGCCTACTTACTGGTATATAATGAGAAAACATGCGTACGGCACGCTTGCAGTATCGTCGCCACCCTGTGGCTCGTTCGTTGATGGTATTTCCCTTTTTGTTCTTTCTTTGCTCACTCGCATCAGCACACTGCTATCGATCGCAAACTATTTCTTCGCGCTTCCCAGTCCACCCACCCGCATCATTAGCGACACACTCACATTGCTGTTCAACTGCATTTTTGGCAAGACATTCATATATCCCAATTCTTTTTGTGCTAATGAGTCGTCCATCTGCCTCATTACCTCACACTTATCATCCCTATCCATCATGTTGTCGCTGCAATCCACAGATTTACAGGCTCGACACAAAGTGTCTGCCATCAAGGAACTGGTGGCCACAAAACTACCCGATGACAATTATGAATTGTTGAACTATCTCATGCGTTTTCTGACCGAAGTGAGCACAGTGTGTCATTTTACTTCACATCTTTTGTTCCCGTTGAATTGCTCTATTGATTGTCGCTCTTACGGTTCAACATTCGTGAGTGATGTTTGTTCTTCTCATGAGACGCACTAAACATTGACCGCACGTAGCTTTCTGACTTCGCTATAGCTGCTTCAAAATCACGATCTTTTGCTAAAGTATTTCAAAACTAATCAAACTGAATCCTCTTCTGATTCGTTAATTCTTCCCATGCGCTCATGATCGATTGCTGTGCATTCAGGTTACCTTTATATCAGCTATTCCTCGGGCAAAACTGACCTATCTCTGATTTGATCTTCATCAGAGCTCTTTCTTGATCTCCCACTTGGCTAATACATTCTGTTCGGCATTAACGCTGTTTTTACTCTTACTGATCTTTTATCCATGCACAGCCATGGGGTTAAAATTTTTCCCGTGGTTTTTGCCTGGTGGACCTGATTTTTTAAAATTTTCTTTTCCCAAATTTCGCATTTTGTTCCCAGTCTATTTCTGGCAGCACCGTGTTTCATTGTGCTGTGAATTTTTAATCCGTGATCTTATATTTATGATTGCACGCTACACAGCGATCCTAACCGCAATTCATCTACCCTTTGCTTAGTTAACATCCGTCACACGGTTTTGATTTGCACTCAACTTGTCACATTTCATCATACCTCGGAGAGTAACATCATTCGATGCGAATTTACCTCCGTATATTGTCAAAGATAAGTATGGACCACGCAGCGACACACCTTCCGTGAAAAACTAGTGTCATGTTTGGTAATAATGAGCATATGCAGCTTGTGGTGAGTGATATTGATCGGAGATGGATGTTGACTCAACGGATGGCATTGCCAATCGGCTTATTTGCAGTCTTCCTGATGAGTCCGGTCTAGTTGTACCTGTGTCTGACGTACTCGGATCTCTCCTCGACGTGATCGATTTTGGATTAGACAAACTATCACTATTGAAACTTCCAACCGAAATCGCAGTCAGTATTCGCGTGGTGAATCTTTCTACCACAGCTTCTTCTCTACCTCTTCCACTATTGACCCGACTATTCCGCTTAAATCATAACCTATTTGGTCCCCTTCAGCCACTTGATCAAAGCAGAAAGAAGGCACAGAGTGCGATATGTCAACATTTCGATTGTTCTCATCAGTCACATACACAATACAAGCAGAAACACATACACAATTATATACATGGGAAAAAATTGGCCAACCAATCAAAGCGTCAAAATCAAGTCTAAGGCAATCGGATTGATTGCCTCAAGAGTTTCTGTGCACATAGCACTGGTTGCTAAGCCATGATTAGCAATGCTTCACTGATTGCCAACATTATCGGATTCCGGTTATGTAATAGCACTTTGAACGCAATCTTGGGGTCCACATTGTGACCAGTTATCACGAGGTGCTTAGTGATAGATGATGACAGAATCCGGTTCATTCTGGGGGACGCTCCATTTTGTTGCGTCATCATTTGCTCTACCCACTTTGGCAAGTGTTCAGCCACCCTCTGAGCCAACCGACGGTTAGTCCTGCCTATGTAAACGTCACTGCAACTGCAGGTGAACTGATAAACTATATGCGAGGGCGAACTAGCCGAAGGGTAGCTCTGACGGTCATGAAGAACAAGTTTCCGAGTCGTGTGCATGAGACGCAACTGTGCAGTCGTGTACTTGCGCGTTAGAGCGGACCTGAGCTTGTGTCCGATGTCGTTTGCAACCTGGTCTCCTTTGAAGGGCAGGAACAGATAAACAGCTTTTTCTCTGCCGTTAGCACCGGCAGTTTCTTTTTGGGGAGTCTGCTGTGCACTTGGATGAACTTTTCAGGATAACCATTTGCCACCAACGTCCTATGTAGAAACTCCTCCTCTGCTTCCAGTGTATCCGGACTACAAACACGTCTAGCCCTGTAGAACAGCGTTTTCACTAGGCCGCGTTTGTATGCAACCGGGGCAAAACTGGAAAAGTGAAGGTATTGCCCACTCCAGGTTGTCTTGCGGTAAACGGTGCGCTGCAATGTACTCTTGAGGCAATCAATCCGATTGCCCTGGACTTGATTTTGACGTTTTGATTGGTTGGCCAATTTTTTCCCATGTATATAATTGTGTATGTGTTTCTGCTTGTATTGTGTATGCGACTGATGAGAACAATCGAAATGTTGACATATCGCAATCTGTGCCTTCTTTCCGCTTAAATCACACGATGTCGTGTTCATCTACTTTACGGCATCTGCATGGCAAAAGGATTCGGATGACATAGGTTTCTTTCCCAGATGAGTGAGACACGGTTCATCCGGGTAAATTGTTTCCGAGAGTTTATGGCACATTGGACATCCTCTAACTAGGAGACGTCGTAGTCCACACCATCGGGACCTGTCTTAAACCTTTGTTACCCCACCTAAATTGCACTACTAAAGCTGTATACTATGTTTGGTGGAACAGCAGCACCCTCTTTAACTACCTTGTTTGCAAGCACTAAATTTATACGATACTGTGTATGGTAGGCGAATTCATTCATTGTACACGTTAGCTAGAGGTGGGAAACACCTCAGTCATTGTGCCGCAGTACACAAGAGAAAAAAATAGCGACAGCACATCGGCGCGCCAGTTGAGCCGTCAGTAACAGATGGAAATGGTTACGAAGAGCTAGCAGCCGACTGTTGCACCGCGAAAAGTTATATTATTCTTCAGGAATGAGATCGTCGTTGGATGGGGATAGAAAGTGGAACTTACAGCCCAAACGTCACTGACCATGTCAACTAGTGTATCTAACCAAACGTGTTCCTCGTCTTTCGGACCCCAATCAGGGAGTCCAGAGACTCTAACTACGGCTAGCTTCGGGCAAAGCGCCTTCATTCCTCTAGACCATGTTGTCGGTTGGTCTCCCTTCCTCTTCTTCCATCCATACCCCGGTCGCGCAAACAATTCACATCGCGGAACTCGGTGTGCTGACCTGCGCAGCACGTGGCCCACCCATCGAAGTCTACTGCGGGATATAACAGTGCTCAGCGGTTCACCTCCACTGCCTGTGCCAAACTGCGAAGGCATTGTTGATCGAGCCTAACAAGCCTCTTTACGTCTACCCATCTGATGAGCCAGGTTTCACAACCGTACAGGATAGTAGAACGTACGGCTGGTTTGTAAACTCTACTCTGCAAGTATAGAGTGATATCGTGCCGGCGCTTTAGGTAACGAAAGTTAGCAAAAACGCCCTGAGCTTTTGCTATACGGTTCGGAACCTCGACTTCAATTCCTTCGGCAACGATCAACTGCCCTGGTACTTGAATTTTTGTACGACTTCTAGCTGATCTGTACCAAGGGTTAGTGTAGGAGGCGGTCGCTGCCAATCTTGGAGGAAAGCTCTGCACTGAGGATGCAAAGCGGAGCCCGAAACTGCTGAAAGCCATTGCTACCATGTCCGGTGCAGCTTGGCACATTCGAATCCGCCTAGGAGTTGGCATCTTCGCGGTATTCTCAGCCTACGCTCGGCTGATGGTGGTCGCGCGGCAGCGAAGCTCCGTTACAGCGCACAGCTGACGATTTATCTTTATTTTATTTTAGCACCTTTATGAGCTCTCATAGGTGCGAGCAATGTCGTCAGCATGCTCCTGCTCAAGAAGTCGTTCACTTTGGAGCAGCTCCACATCTTCTAATTTGTGTCCTGTGAACGCGATCTCCATGACTTCGTTCATAGCGAAGTGGAAGAAGCAAGGTGACAGAGAGCATCCTTGTCTTACACCGCTGGAGATATTGAAGGGGGGGAGCGACAGCTTGCCGTAAATCCTCACTCTGTCCGAGCTGCGCGCGTGAAGCGCTTGGATAATGTTCACCTATTTCTCCGCAACACTTTTCCCTGGTAGACACTCCTAAAGACTATATCGATTCACCGCATCGAAGGCACCTTTGATTTCGGGGAACACAACGGTGGGTCTCCAACAATTGACGCAATGTGAGGATGTGATCAATACAGCCGCGACTGCGACGAAACCCATCTTGCTTATCGCGAATCTGACTTTTACGGGTGCCGGTTAATCTGTGAGGAATGCCAGAGGCAACTAACTTGGATGCGATGGAGATCAGACTGGTTCGTTTATGGTTGCCGCATTCTGCACGTGAGCATCTCTTACTAATCGGAATAATAACGGAGCGGCTCCAGGCGGTTGAGACACTCCTGCTCCCACAGCTTCACTAGCAACTCGTGTAAATCGTCAGCAAGACCAGGGCCCCCGAATTTGATGAGGGCTGGAGGAAGATCATCTGGTCTCACCCCCACCCCCTATTCAACTTCAATAGTGTGATCTCACGTTCGACTTCTGAGCGAGAGAGTGGATTCAAAGGAACAGCCCAGGGGGAAGGGCGACCACTAGCCGGCGAGAAATCTAAGGATTCCGGTTAATTAAATTGCCTTACAAAATGCTCAGCCAAACGCTCCAAGCCTTTTGACATGTGGATAGAATAAATCGAAGGGAGGCAGATTTTGAGTAAAGAATTCTTTTCGTTAATTCTCCTCAGACTCAAATTATACCTGATGACGGTTCTGTGCTAAATGTGCGTATTGCTTAGCATGTTTAATTCTAACGGAAACCCATCAATAAATCGCGGTCACTTAAGGTGACAGATTATGTACACGGGTAAGTCAGTTCCACAAACAAAAATTACTTGGGCACATCAAAGAAAGTTGTAAGCCACGGTAGAAGTATTGGACGTACGAACTGTTTCTGTACGCATAACCGGCTTGAGGTGGCGAATATAGATAGTCTCTCCTGCAGATTTAGCACATAATCGTCATCATGTAAAGTTTGCGTCTTATGTGTATTACCGAAAAGAATTCTTTACTCAGATTCTGCTTCCCTTCGATTCATTCTTCTAAATGGGAATTTTTGGATCGCTGAAGATTAGCATCCCCGTGATTCAGTCAAGTTGTGGATAGGTTATCCCATTTCGTCACATACAGTCTCACTGACACCAGGTCTGCTCCCCTTTTCCGTGATCAGGTTTTATAACTTCAGCTGGTTACCATGGCCAGCGGCTACTTCCATCTCTGACGCATGATGAGACCATCAAGATTTGCGGTCTCTCTTCAGGCTCGCACGGATTTTCCCTTTGAGGTCTTTTCGATTCTCTTTGGGTTCGCTTTTAGCTGGAATGTGCCGGCGAGCATCGATAAGTTCCAGAGACTACGAAGAGACCCAATGTCCATGTTGGCTATTAGAGTTCCCACATGAGAATTTGCCTGCTGTTAGTAAGGTCTGGTGTATATGCGACCCGTGACCTTCAGTTGTCTCCAGTGAGCGCTTACTCAACCCGCATGTCAGCGTATTTCAATACGCACTCAGATCACCTGACTTCGCCAGTTGGCTAGTGTCTATGCGCTCACAGGGTCGTCGAGGGCTACCGCCCAAATGCACCCACAAATCAGCACATACAAGTGCATGGTCAGTGTCCATACATGTGCTCCAAATCGAGCGACAGTTTTAAGCGCGGCCTTTCCAGCGACAGCTGATCGCGATGTGATCGATTTGTTTGCATGGCTGCATCTTGGTTGCTGGGCATCATGTCACCCTCCGGTGGGTGTTGTGTGCTCACAAGAAATAGGCGAGCATCTTCACACAAGTAAAGTAACCGCTCACTGTTATAATTACCAGAGCCTACACCTTATTGTCCGCCCAGATGCAGCTCATCAGTGGACCATTTTCCAAGTTAAGTGTTCAGATCCCAAGCCAGGCCTACAGTATCCGTGATTCTTCTGTGGCGAAGGAGCTCGTTCATTTGGCGATAGTAGTCGTCTTTTACCGTGTCATCGCCACAGTTTCTGGGGACATAGGCAGTGATGCCAAACAGACACCTGTTAGCTCCACGCGACTTCGCAACTTTGAATGAGCCAGTCAGTCGTACCGCACACATCCGGCTTCTGACTAGGATCCAATCAACCAAGGCAGTTTCAACCCTGGGCTTCAGGGCTTTGCCGGCGCTCGAAACTGCATCATCTCTCGATAGAGGCAATGAGAAGGTACTGCTAGTGTCACCTGAAGGGGATCGCAGAGTGATTACAGAGCTCGAATCTTGCAGGCGGGTTTCCGGTAATATCAGACATGGATTTCTAATGTTCAGGCAAGTGCTGCCTATTGGCCGATCACTAAGAGTGTGCTACATTGAGGCATGCCAGTCTGAGGGAGAATCGAGGACTCCAAATAGAAGCCGATGAACTGGGCTCGTCCGCTTGATTGGACAGGGGTGACGCTCTGCATTGAAACTAGGATATAAACGCTTATTGAAGCACGATGTGGGAGGGCCGGCAATTGGGGGTTAACACAGTGGGTAAAACGAAGTTGGAACTGGACGATAAGGATGAAAAAGCTTAAGAGGGGAAATAGGGAGAGGAGAAGGCTTGAGCAGTCGCATCCTCTGCGACGGCCAGTGCTTGTATTGCTTGGGCACGATACTGTCAGATTGTCCAGGCCTAGACACGAGAACGATTAGGGTTCTCAACCAAAGGCTTTTGTTCAAAAACCTGACCGCAAGGTAGCATTGGCATTGGGTTACAGAGTGTCCGTTTCACGGAGTATGGAACCACCATCCCTTTAACCTGGAGTACCAAGAAGCAGAATTGCTCTGGCCTCTAACCATTGACAAATCTGATACGTAACGTTTTCGTCCCAACTACCGCAAGCTACATAGCACAGCCTAGTCCGGAAAAACTCCAGACGCATTTCGCCCCATTGGGGCTCGTCAGTGGTGCACATTCCCTCGGTCCCATACTGGGGATCGAACCCATCACCGCTAGAGGCAGATGCCAACTAGCCAGCAGGTTAAGCCACTGAGCCATGGGGGACGTCGGTTGGGCTACACAACTGGGATATAGAACGACCTATCCTGTATGATTGGCTCTAAAGGTGCAAAAGCACCACCTGGCATAACTTAACTGGTCGTTAACGCACACCAACCTTCGCATCACGGTAAGATCCAGTCTCGTCGCAATAGACGAACAGACACGAGTTGAATGCTTATTTACAATTAAGCTTGTCCATACCTTGGTCGCTTTCACTGTCAGATGCGATGCACAAAATGGTCACCCGAATTAGAGGAGCGCGTAATGTACAACCGAATACTGTCACATCCTACACATTCTGCACCCATAACTGATCCGACACTAGTGGTGCTAATTTCCAAAGAAATGGACCTCAGGTTTCAAAGTGTAAGTCGGTTTGGTATTTCAGTCAAGCGCAGCTCTACACCGTGATTCACTCGGAGGATGTCCTTCCTTTCTTGAAACCGAGAATCACTAGTGTAACTGGATTTGCTTTTCTTTTCCTCGACACTGACGTTTCCTGTCCGCGGTTTATCGGACCTTATCAGCATTTATCTTAGTTCTGACCGCATTCCGTCGAGTTGCAATATCACCAGGGGATCTGGGATAATTCACTCGGTGCGGAAATACCCGGAGTTCTGCATTTGCCTCAACATGCTCTGTTGTTTTCATGGGATCCATTATCACACTGTGCGAATAAGTTGATTATCACCCATCCTGTTAATCTTGTCCGGATCACCTTCCTTTCATGCGTACCTATTGTCCCAAACCTTTCACTTTCACTGTTTTCACGAACCATTCTCAGCATTTTCGCCTGTATTCCTCTATTGTGTACGGTTCTAGTACTTGGCACTTTATTTGCCGACTGCTCTACGCCGACGTAGCAGGTCGCATCGCGGTCGTATGTCAACCTATCAGATGGCAGAATTTCTGCGCAAATCTCGATGGACATTGGAACTCTATTCAGTGCTGGAGCACGTCGTCTGAGGGATTAGAGTGTCGTGTTCCTTTTTTTCGCACCCTTTTTCCATAGTACATTTACTTCATTGATTCCTTATCATTTAACCCTAAAGCTACGTTACGGCTTATAGAGGTTGCCCATCACTCTGCCGTTTGCTCCAACTGCATACCTTACGCAACCTATTATAACGTTCAGCTTGTTAACTTTGTTGACTGGAAAGTGGAAGCATTCTTCCGCTGCAAGTTTGAGCATGTTTTCATTTTATCCAAAACGAAAGCTGTCGTGTGCATGTTAGTTCACTCCTTCTCGGGGACCGTCGGTGTGCCTATCTTCAGGCCCTCGGAATTAAACATTTCCCATGAAATCCGACGCCTTGTGTGCATGAACAAGTGAAATGTATCCTGACGTGGTGATTGTCCGCTTCTGTGTTTAGTGGCTTCTACAATTTTCGAACCTTGAACCATGCAGCTGTGTAAGCAACTGATAATTACCTAGATAGTTAGGACAGCAATGGGTCATAAAAATGTCAACTAGATCACAATCACTTCTGGTATCGTGAACAAAGGCGCTATTGGGACGAAAGGTGGTGTGAGATTGCTCATTGAGAGTTCTAGCGATTCGTGAATATTCCCAGCTGATCTCAGGAGACGATGACGGACTGTAGGAGTGTGCCTCTGTGTGTGTTCTCAGCCTCAGACTGCAACGTTGGGTTTTAGTCTCGGCATTCGGAATTGAGCGCCGAACTTTCACACTACTAATCTGCTGGGTGTAAAGGCGGTCATCGACAGGAATTCGTTGGCTAGGGCGGTTGAATTCGCCGCCCTCATAACATTCACACTTACGATGTATTTTATTGTTCCGATTAGCGCGCATCACACCAAACTCGGTGCTTCACTGCTGACGCTCTGGAGTAAAAAAAGATGATATATCTCATAGTACCTAGTGACTACAGTGAATGGTTACTATCTCAAACTAATTTCTACTGCCAATTGTTGAGGTTGGGTCTGAGTCAAACCAACTGCGTTTGTGTCAAACCAGATTGCTTCTCTTTTATGCGATTGAATTTTATCTTTAGTCGTTCTCTAGTCGCATATTTGATACTGGCTTGTTCCACAAATTTCGCGGATATCAGTGACCTGTCAGATGATGTATTAACCATCAACGATTCTGTTCAAAGTTCCACACCCGGTAACCTATCTATGAGCATGAAGTGATCAAATGAGCACTAAACCGGTCGTGAACTGAGGTGTTTGTAATGATGAACTCCAAAATCTTTCCACTCCGCTTTTCTTCCTGTCAATCTGTACCGTTCCTAGTGCAAGAGATTTGCGAACTTTTCCCTATTCCGTTAATTGGTGCATTTCTGTTTCATAAACAGTGACGATTGAAGCACCCTTTATCCGCTTCTATGTTAAGGCTTTGCGTTTTTCTGTGGGTGTAACAATCACCTCGCTTTCTCTCACGAGGTTCATGGTTTCTCTCTTCACAACCCTGTTCAAGGTAACTGAACACTCAACGCAGAACAAAATGAATGCCACGAATCTGGCCGTGGTTTTCGGACCTTGTCTCGTCTGGTCACGCCAACAGACCTCATTGAACGCTATCACTGTGATCAATGCTTTTGTCCAACTCCTCATCACTCACTACGAGGCCATATTTATCAAGTGATCAGGTGGCTCATTTCCGCGGCGAGTTCACACGGTGCTCGACACGAACGCACGCACGTTCCCTTCTCATCTCCTGGACTATCCTTCACCTGCTTTCATATGTTCCACTCGGTTTTGTTACGTTCCAGAAGCCGCATACTTGTTTCTCTTTTACCGCACGGGTGTTTCTTTGTCACATCCTTTCGCTATACACCCATGTGGTTCATTGCTTGTGGTTCTCACATGTTCCCACGGGGTCCTCACCCTCACAACACTTCTCCCCACTCCCTATGGTTGGTGCATAGCACCACTCTCTGGCTGTGATAACATTGATCTATTTCACCTGGTGGATACTTTTGCCACGATAAAGTTACTTATTTTCTTGCAACTTGTGCTCCTCTTATGATCACGTTCCTTTGCTGATCTTTATCCTGACGAATATCATGTATTCGTTGCGATGAACTGTAGCAGGTCCCGAACGAAGTGTCGTGATTGAGATCTCGTCAAGTTGATCAGCACCGGGCGTTGTATACATTGTGCCACTCCAATCAGCAACTCGCCCTGGTTTTTTTCATGCTAATTCGCAAGATTCACAAGTATCTAATGAGCTGGCACGCTCCTGTCATGTTGCTTAGGCTTCATGATTGCTGAATTTCTGATAGTTACTTGGTTCATTTTTCCACTTTACCGGACTATTTCCGGATGTTTTTTTGTTCTCTATTAGTTTCAACGTCCCTCGACTGTAGGTGTGGCATTTTATTTGCTTGGACTCTTATCTGTAGCCACATGGAGCCGTCTATCCATTTCGTTGTATTCAAAGAAATTGTTCGCATCGTAGACAGTTTCCTACTTTGTGTAAACCTGTGACGTTTAGCAACCAACTCATGAGGCACGGGTGATACCCGCTGCTCCACAATTTTACACAATGTCTCCCGCAGCTCTTTGAAAACCACACGTCCCTGGAACCCGGATCTCAAAGGCGTTAATGCATAATGCACCTCTACATCGCGCACTGTTGTCTCAGTTGTTTTCGGAATTAAGAATTTCACTTATACGTTCAGCTAACATATTCGAGTAAACTCAGCTCTGTCCAGTTTAGTTGAACAACTGCGATCCGGGCACGGAAGTGCGATGGATCCCGTTGCCGCAACTCTCGTCTTCAGATTAATCATACAAAACAACAGGTCAAACCTAACTCGGATATAAAGGAAAGACAGTAGTGCCCAAAACTGATCGAGCTAGAAAATTAAGTGCCAGATGCAATAGACCGAATGCCGGACAGCCACCGACTACGTCATGCCTTATGGAGTCCCGAAGTCCCCATCCACGAAAACGGTATGCAACTGTCTGATCGTGTGTCTCAGTCAACTCATCCAACCCTTTATCTCACATCTTCAACCTGGTGCAGCAACAACTTGTGCTGCACACTGAGGAAGCCGGGCAGCAGGCATACGAAGGACATGACGGAACAAACTATTCGAACCTCAATATCTAGCCATCAGTGATCAGTGATGCTTGCTGATGTTTACTGTCGCTGCATTTAGTTAATAGCGAACCTGAGGGGCATATAAAAATTGGCCTAGTCAGGCTGATGCTTACCATCTTCCTAGATAGGCACATCCTGCAATTGTTGAGAACCTTACATGCTACGCAATTTCAAACTCAGTAGTCCCTCTATATACGGTTTCTTGCAAGATACCGTTAATTTCTTATCCCGATTGAATGTGCCCAATTTTTCTCACTTCCATCATCATGTTCCACTAGATCTTCACACCATTTCCCTCCCTCTTGCTGCTTATGATGGCTCGTGAAATGTGTATAGCACTGCACCCTTCTTTCTAGATTTTTTCAGAATATCAATGAAAGTTGATGAGTCTGTGTCTTCACGCGTCGACTGCAACGTGGTAGATGGCACCTGTTAGCTCATACACGCGATGCGGACTGCCTGTGCCATACACACACGATGTGGTTGTCGGATCGGAGTTTATTTTCCCAAGCTATTTTGTCGTTTACCTTCAAAAGAGGTGCTTACTACCTTGATATTCGTCTTCGTGCATCCGATCGCCATGGTTTAAGTGATGGTGTATTGTGATTACGCTCGCTGTCGAGCTTTGACTGACACTGGAATCCCGCGGGGCACTGAAGGGAGACAATTCTACCTATTCGATCCGTGTGCTACTCGCGTGTCTGTATGTCAGCATAGTTTTAAATTCATTCAGCTGACGCAAATATCTTTGCCTATTTAAACACTAACTCCGTCACCACTGCGTACCCAATGTTTTTTGTTTGCGACGAAATGACCAGCACTTAGCGATGAGGATTTCTGTCCCTTCGCTAGTGTCCTCTGTTGTTGCTGACCTGACAATGTTGCGTGTACCTCAGTTCATCCAGGCGGCACCGATAACCGAGCGGGATCACTCGGAACCAGGTCACTGTAATGTATGCACCGATATGTCTTCTATTTCGACGATCTACTCAAGAATAGTCCTATGTCATCTAATTGGCCACGGCGTGTTTAAGCACCAACGTCCTAATTTTATTGGAAAATGCAGTCTTTTATATGCTTCTTATTCATCAGTGATCCCAGTACCTGAGTGCGACGAACCAGCAGTTGACTGGTGCTTGTAATGGAAGATTCCCAATGCAATTTATGAATCCAAAAAGCCAGAAATTTGAAATCGGCACACCTTTTGTGCGTACAGAAAATGCTTTAATTTATCAGCTAGTAGCGACAATTGAAGATTTTATAATTTAAGCTGGATGAAAGTGTGTGGTTCACAGAAAATGTACGCTTTTCTTTATTCACGGTGCTTTTACTCCATATCAAGAGCATAGAAGAAACACGAATGCAACTGCGAACTACGAGATTTAAGCTTTCTGGAATTACATGTAGGTTCTCTTTTATTATTACATATGAATGCAGGAGATATGTCCTAGTAATGCCTACTCCTCTGGGGTTTTCCAACTTGTCTTTTCAGATTCCGCATAATCTCTAAAATGACTAGTACACCTACTACTAAGAGTCCATCGCACGAAACTGGACCTTAGCGTGATGCTACGCTGGGTGGCACTTTTCAAATGCATTCAAAGCCACTCATACCAGACACCTCAAAGGTTAGGGGTCAGATTAACCTAGTCTCACAATCCACACCTCTTCGGAGGTTAGGGAGAGGTCGATGTCCCTCTTCTTTTAAAACATAGCCACGGGTGACAACAGATCTACGGGTTAGAACAGGGATGTTCATAGTCCGGCCTGTAGGCCAAATGCGGCCCGCGTTAACAATTCAACTGACTCATGGCCTCCTCATAAAGTAACAAATTCAAGCTTGGCTTTTTTTCGTACAGACAATATTATGTAGATTATAAAACGTAAAGGATGTTATGAGTACAACCTTCAATGGCGTCAAATGTTGGCAAAAATCAATGGTGTATTGTTTATTTTCAACTAACTAAAGCGGTCCTAACTAACTCAAAAACTAAAGGTCCCTAGGTCTCAGTTTTACCCCTCAGACTAAAAACTCGCAATAAAATATTCATGACATCTGTAATTTTTTAAATCTTGACCGAATATAGTCCGCCATATTTTTCCCGCACAAAATGTGGCCTTCCTTGCGAAACGATTGGACACCCCTAGTTTAGAAGCTCACAAAGCACGACCGCTAGGCATTGTCTCTGACGGTGGGAGGCCATCTTCCATTGCTCAGTGGTTTGTTACCGCCCCCTTCAAGTTAAGCAACCCCTGATCAAATTGATGCAAATCCGCCAACTTCCACCTGCGGCCTTCTGTTGTCTTAAGTGCGTAACATAATACGGTCCTAAAACATATGTGTACTGTTCTAATTCTTCGAATGCTGTGTGTGTCAGGCCTCAATCAGATCCCATTGGGTCTCTGCAATCACACTCCCTAGCTGGACTTGCTCTCCACTGCCTTGCGGGACGGGCTATTGAGCCAAACGCTCTAGATGGAGTCTCTCAAGCAAACCTAAAAATCCCCCAGTAGCTTTTGGGTCCGACTGTTCAATCAAAGACTAGGGGTAAGACACCTCGAATAAAACCCCTCTCTCGGAATGGGCAGCCGGAGAGTATCTCTGCCCTCTCGACTACGTCAATACTTTCTCTTCTTTTTCTTCTTCTTTTTCTCTGCCCTCAACTTCTTCCGCCTCTATTGATTAAGCATCTACCGTTGACCTCACTGCCGCTGCCATTGCTACTCGCAACTCATCCATCGAACCACGAGTCTCATTTCACATTGGTTCTTCTAACGTCCGCACTTCGGGTCAGATCAGTCAACAAGCGGTACTGACTCTCACTCTCTTGCTGTTTATGTGTTCTATGTCTCCGAAACACGTTAACAAGAACAGCGTCGTGACAAAACCTCGACTCACTGCTTCTGAATCTGACGACGATGACTACTCTCATCGCCTCTGGCGATACCGAGTCAATAGGTCAAGGTAGTTACGGTGTTGGTACCACCCTAGTAGATGTACTGTAGTCTACTCGACTGGATACCGGTGAACAGCTGCATGTATGCGGTTCGACTTCGAACCTCTATTAGAGTTAATAAGCACCTTATGAGGACAAAGTGCCTTTTCATCGCCTCCTTTTATGTGTCTAGTGATTGCAGTTTTGGGGGTACCAATGATGATTTCTACTTTCATCTTTTCTCCGCAAAACGAAGTATACTGACATCGTGGTTGTTGCTGGTGACTTAAATGCCCGATTGTGTCGTCTTCCAGATTCTGAACAACACCTAGGCGGCCGTCTTGGAATCGGTGCACGCCGAACAGACAATGGTGATCGCTTCCTGCAACTGTGCGCCAACCACAATCTTTATGTTAGCAGCACTGCTTTCCAGCACGAACGTACATACCGCGTCATCTGGTGCCCACCGAATTCCTCAATGACCTGGACCCAAATTGACCATTCCGCCATCAGCTTCAGATGGCGCACATCCGTTTAAAACTGTCGGTCAAGTTGGTGCACGTGTTTGGATACTGACCAAGCTCTAATGCGCGCACTCTTGGCGCTTCAAGGAAGCACCTATCTTCTAACATTTTTACCTGAAACGAACTTGCATTCTGCGGTTCAACAATACCATAACGAACTGGCCCGCCAAATGTCAGTAATGAATGAGGTTGGTGAGCCGAACGCTGAGTGGGATCGTTTCAGGTGTCCCATGGAATATGCATTTGACGCATGCTGTGCACCCAGGTTGAGACGTCGTAACGGTGGATTGATCTCTGAAACTTCGATCAGTTTGATTGAAGTAAGGAAACGGGTTCCGGTGGGCACTGAGGTTCAGCATGTCCATAACTCTTTGAGATGTTGTCTGACAAGAAGTCTTCGCGTTGACCGGGAACATTGGCGGATTGTAGCAACCCGTGAGGTGGAGAAACCCAGTGCTGTTGGAAACAGTCTAGTGCTATTACAGCTCATCCAGTATACGGGCCCGAGAGATTCATCGGTTAGCGCGACAATCGCTGATAAATATGGACAGTTACTCTATTTTCAGCCTCGTCGACTAGCCCGTTGGGGAGAACATTTTGAGGAGCAGTTCAGCAAGATTACTGCTTGCCGAATTCCCTGGACCGGTGTGACACTTGGCACTTTGGAAGAAATTCGACATGAGCTCGCCGTGTTGAAACGAAACAAGGCTCCTGTACCCGACGATCTTCGCCCATTTCTGCTGACGAATGGTGGTGATTCCTTGGTTAGTGTAATTGTTTCTCTTTTTAACACGATTTGGGACACTGAAACAGTGCCTTCAGACTAGCGACTGTTAGCTGTCGTACCCATCTTCAAGAAGGGTCGGCATACTTTGTGCGGAAATGATCGTGGCGTTAGCCTTATATCCATTGCCTCAGAACTCCTCACTGTCCGCGTGAGGACCGAATCGCTGAAAGTCAGGCTGGCTTCCACCCGGACCGGGGTTGCATCGACCACGTATTTACTCTTCGCTAAGTCCTACTGCAGTGACACATACAGATGACCGATTATAGTGATTTTCCTTGACTTAAAAGCCGCCTTCGAATGTTGTTCGAAACAGCTTGTGACCCTGCCTATCCATGAAGGGTGTGCCAGCCAAACTCCTTTCCATTCTGAAGTCCGTCTACCTTGATTTCCAACGCCTTGTAAACGTCTACGGGAAACTCTGTCCTGAGTACCCCACGAGAAATGGGGTTCGCCATGGTTGTCCTGTATCTTTTTTCCTGTTTAACTTTGTGATCGAAATGATCATGAGTGGCTGAGATTTTTCAGGTTATACCACGTTCTGCCAGGTGACCGACTGGCAAATCGGGAGTATGCGGACGACATTGTTCTCCTTGGGCCTGATACATTGGCTATGGAAACATCACTACACAGCCTTGTGCGTATCGTTGCACGCCTCGGCATGTACTTTGCACCTTCAAAGTGCAAAGTGCTGTTGCAGGACTGGATTGACACCTCTGGTTTTAGCTATTTCTGAACAGCGACTGGGAGTGGTGGATCGATTCACTTACCTTGGTAGCTGTATCACCTCTGGTGCTCACATCACTGAGGAAGATACTTCTCGTATCAGCAAGGCCCATTTGACTTTCCAGAGGTTCAACTATCTGTGGCAGCGGGATATCAGTCTGTCGATAGAAGATAGAGCCTATAACGCTGCGGTAACGCGTTGTTACCTATCAGAAACTTGGCCAGTTCGTAGTGAAGACATTAAATGCTTTGCCGTGTTTGATCACCATGGCTTTAGTAATATTGCTCACGTTTTGGGGGAACACCAGGTGAGCAATGCTGATATCCTCCACTTGGTTTCTGTCAAAAAACCTGGTGACTCTCGAGTGTTTGGTAAATCTTAGTCACTTGCGTTGGCTAGGCCATATCCTCCGTAAATGCCCCTTGGTTGGCTTCCTCGGCGTTCATTATACGCCGTGGCCGCACCAAGTCGGGCGAAACTGCGAGGTGACCGGTCCATGACATACATCGAAGCGTTAAGGAATTGACTGTGAGTTGGTCAGGCTGGTTCATGCCTTCCTCCTGGATGTGGGCCTCGGGACATTGCTTACCGGTGGTTGGACACCGTGTCAGTCATGACGCAGTTACAAAGTCAGTTGGGTACTTACATTCCATTCCTTTCATCTGTTGGTTGGTTTTAGTTCCATTCTGATTAGTCTGACACACTTCCTTCTTTATATTCTCTACATTATATTCCTAATTAAACCCACTATCTTATTGTTGCTATTTATAGTTATTCTCTCGATGTGAGTCGTGGTAACTGCATCCACCGCACTTCGGCGCTCGGGTCATAGTTGTTCAACTAAAAAACTAAACTACAGTGAAGAGTGCGTGAAGAAGTGCGAGGGTTTTAAGGAAAATGTGAATTGCTTTATTTTTGCACATCAGTGTAGGTATAATATATAGTTTACACCAACAGTGTTACTGCGCCAAAAGCGTACAAATTAAAGAATAAAATTAGTCGATCTTGTGACTAATAATCTTCTCAAAAACGAAAGGAATCATAATCTAATATGGGACGGAAACAGACTCGTTCTGCAAAATTTGGAAAGGAAATTGTCGCCGTTAGTGCATGCTGTGAAATCAGCCGAATTTTCGCTATGAGCGGGAGAGTTTATAGTGAGAGAGAATTGTGCGTTTCGAGGAAACACATTAATTCCCAGAAATTTCGTTAATCAAGAGCATTGTTGCTGAACTGGCTGATAAAATGTCAGCAGTTTTGAAACAAAATTTAAAGGCCACCTCATCAAGATTTGAATTTTCTTTTGACATAATGTAGCCGTTGACACCACTGGGATAGCAATGCTTACGGTCTCATCAGCGCCTGTGACAGTGAGTTTGCGTTTATAAAGAATTTATTGAACTAGTTTTCACGCACGAACTTACAACAACCTAGGACATATTTGACGATGTCGAGCAAATTCCGCATAGCTATGGTTTAGGCTTAAGTAAGAACGCATGCTTATTTGCTGGGAGCACAACAAAGATGGTTGGCACATGCAGTGTGTTCTTGCCGTGCTTGGAACATTTGGTATAATGATGTCCATCTTCATCATTTGCAAATTCAGCATCGTTATTCTTCGGCTAATATCTTGATAAGCCAACGAGGACGGCTTCAAAAGCGTTGTGGACGTAATATGCCCCCACATTTCAGAGCATCTTATCCTCAGCCGATCTTCCAGCTTTTGTTGCCCCGGCGCTTGAATTAAGCTACATTTTTTACCTATGAAGCTGTATTGTCGAAGCTGACGTCTTTGCGCAATCACAAGTCGCCGGGTAGCAATATTATTGAACATGAGACACTGGGAACAGCAGCACGACAGCTAGCCGAATCTTTGGCTCAAATCTTCTAGCGCCGATTGGACCAGAGCCAAGTTCCTGTCATGTGGAAGCTTGGACTAATAACTACGATGCACAATGACATAAACGGAACTGAGACTTCAAATTACCACTCATATCTCTTATCTCTGTGCTTTCCAAGGTTATGAAATCTATCACTGCGTGTGCGCTATCCGGAAAACTGAATATCACTACTCCGAGCAGCACAGCTTCCGTCGACAGCGATCGTGCACAACGAATTTACTAATCGCGCGGTGTATTTGGATGGAGTCAGCTGACGCTGGAGATGATGTCACGAGCTTTTCAGAGGTAGTCTAGTCTAGATCATCGGACTTTCCTTTTCAAGCTCTGTTATTACGGGATCGGTGACCCTCTTTTAAGTTGCATTGCCAACTTTCTCATTCTGTGACAATCACTGGTCAGACTTCAGAGCTCAATCCCTGACTCCCTACAGATCGAGTGTGGTGCGCCTCGAGGCTCAGTTCTAGGGCCACGCTTAGTTTTAGTATTGTTAATGACGACCTAGGCGATTACGTCAAATTTCCTGCTGTTTGCTGACGACATCAAGACTTTGCGCTGGGCGCAGGGGAATATCGAATAGCATACGCTTCAGACTGACTTAGACACGGTATATCAGTGGTCAATCCAAAATTTACAGCAATTCAACGTGAGTAAATCCAAGCGCATACAGGTCGGATGTGAACAGTGACTCAAATGATGTTAGAGGTTGACATCATGTTGGGTCGTTATATCCAACTGGAGGTTATTATGTATATGGGGATAGCTCACTACGTGACTTTCGGCGGTTTTTGATGGTGCGACCGGGGTGATTGAGCAACTGGTACCACACTGTGAATCCCACTGCGCTCCAACGCTGTAATTATAAAGGAAGCATAGCTCGAGCTTTCTTAACGCACAATTGCGAGCCACACGACAGCTTCACTTGGCTTTGGTACCATTAAAATGGAAATGTTTCAAACAGCCCGATCCCTATCTTTGTATCTCCCCATGTTGACGCCGTCTGAAATTGAATGAAGAAGCCGGTGTGATCGTGTAAGAAAACGACACTGATGTAAGTAGTACGGAGACCAGGTGTGTTCAACTCCACCACTTGTAACGTAAATCGATGGTCACAGTGTTGATGCATTCGCAATTATGGTAAACTACTCTTTCTTTAAAGAGTAGACAAACTAGATCCACAGAAAATACTTGATGACAAGAAACCAACAGTTTGATCGTCATGGCATACAAATGAACTCAAATTTCACCTGTTTCGGATAATTTTTCAATTTAAGACGGGACAACCATCCTTTGAACCGATAACAGCGCACGCGCATTTCTTATGTCTTGTCATTGTCATTATCATTGACAACCAGAATAGCCATCGAAAGCTGATAATCAACACGTTGGGCAGTTGAAACGGGCCTTCGGATAAATAGCCATCTACTTTCCGATAGATGCTCACTGCTCATGTTCGCCCCACGTCGAATACGCGCTTCGAGCCCGGTATCCGTTGCTGAAGTGACCTTCTTGCACTGGAGCAGCTTCAACGTCGGGGAATCAAGTACCTCATTGAAATGCGCAATCTCCCATACGAGCAGCGGCTGAAACGTTTGGGATTATTCAGCGGACGGTATCGCCAACTTACCAAGCAACCTGATAATTGCCCACTTTATTCTGCACGATCCATGTCATGTGTATCAGCCCTTACAGCTATTCAGTAGTAATACAATCGTGAGAGTTCACTCCATGAAACTAACAGCATATTAGTAGTTCCTTTTCTATTCTCTTGTGTCACCTATGGAATGCTCTCTCTGAATTGCTCGTTTTTGCAATTATACTAGCCATATTTAATAGTCACTTAGACGGCGCACTCAGCCACTTAACTTTCTTTTACTAAACACTGTCTTTCTATGCCATTCCTGAAATTTACCGTGGAATTGTTGACTGTCAATTGTTGTTGCAGCGAAACCAAACGATTGGTCCTTCTTTTCATCCATACAACACTAAACCTTTTTAATAACTATTTTTGATAACCCCACCAGACCATCTAACGGGACTTCTAAAACAGTGCCGCTTAACCCGTTTGAAGTCATTGTTCATTGCTCATAACAAGTCTTAACTTATGGTCAAAGTGAGAGAATATACTACGTTTTTATCAGTGTTTTGTCCTACCTACATTTCCTGATGTTAAGCAGTGCCATCTGAGGCTTAAAATGAAGTCTGGCAACGATCAGTTTGTTATTGAATCATCCGGGCATCGTTTATACTGTACACACATGGCGTATGGTTGTCTGCCGACATTTGCCGTTGCGACCTTCGTATTACTTTTTGTTCATTGGTCCCACGCAAGACTTGTCTGTCGGCTTCTGCTCTGTGTTCGCCTTGATCCACGGTTGGGTATGACAGCTTTTTATGTCTGGCCTGTCGTCCCTACCTCGTCTGCCCGTAGGTGTTCTGGCTAAACCGGTCCTCCAACGAGCCAACCACGCTTCCTTGCTCTGACTTGTTGATGCGTGCACCTGATTGGCCAATTTACCAAATGCTTCTAACTTCCTTTCGTTCAAGCGACTATACGCTAGCATATTCGCCTGACTCATTTGCAGCCGCAGCCCCTGATTGACCCACATGGATACAGCCGGCTCCTCCGCTTTGCTCAAGCGCCTAGCTATTATCACACCTTTCCATTTTTGTTTTTGCTGGACCGGTGTTTTCACTTGTCTCGTATGGTTTACAACTGCATGTAACCTTCAAGTCTTGCGCTGTAGTGACAGGCGTTTGGTGCCGCTAAGACTGTTGTTCCCCTTGTTGCAGGTTACGTTCGCATCGTTTTCTGAGCTGTACTCGATTCCTTCGAATGATATTATTCCCAACTCTGACTTCGTAGCCACTCTCCCCCTTACGGTCTTCAATTACTCCGCTCGTCCAGCGCCGCTCCAGGTACTGGTTACACCCATACTTCATCTCCAAGTGCTGAATCCACATATCGGCAGAGCAATTGTCGACTGATGAAAACTTACGGTTTTAGGTCGAATTCTGAGCTGCACAATATTTAGCCGGAAATGGCAACGAGTGCCATCCAAAATAGTTGTCAAGTCTTAAGACTAATCGCACGAAGTGACGGAATAATTTTAAGATTCAGCGAAGCACGGGCATTACTGGCATTCAGCAAAGCTAATATTCCCGTTTCATTAGAAAGATTCAAGAATAGAAATTAGTGCAGGATTAAACTCTCTCAGACCCAAGCCTCTACATAGCATGGATTATTTATGGTAAACGTAAAATCTAGCTGGAAATTGAATTTTTAATTTTTCTAATGGTCTCTTTGATAACTTAAGGCTGGACTATTTATGGTGGACCGAATGAACTGATAGCGAAAATTGGTAGTTCAGGTTGTTCTGATGGCAGGCGAACTGTTCTCTGAACTTGGTAAGTTTGTTGCAACAAACTTGCGAGGCTCAGCGAACAGTTCGCCTGCCACCAAATGAACTAATGGATCAATAATACATAAACATCAGTGGCCCGAAGTAAATAGCTAAGCTAACAACCAAATAGCTAAATAACAATGTCTTTTGGCAACTGCAATAGTCTCAGTCGCGTGATTCGTTTTTGCACACACAATTCCTGCTTCAGATGCTTTGTGAAAATTTCCTCGGCAATGGATGAGAGTTTCTTGAGGAATCCTTGCAAGAATTGTTCAGGAAGGGAGCAGTTTTCTTTGAAGTCATTCTTAGAAGCTGTATGGCTACAGTCAAGGAGGTGCGGCATGATGGAGCTGTTTTAGAATATCATTTCCACTTTGTAAAAGCACGCGAAATGTGCTCACAAATCCTCTGAGATAGGCCCTTCTTACTGCGAGCTACGTGCGTTCACCACAGCGGCACGAATACTGCTAAACGAACATTGGTTGCGTCAACGAGGTCAGTCTATCATTCAGATTAATAATCTCTAAGCCAGACAAGGATGGCGACATAGAGTTAATAGCTAGGATTCTCAGTGATGAACGTAGGTAGCTGTTAACAGGAAAGTACAACATTGGAATTAGAGAATGTTGCAACCCGGTACTAATAGTATGGCTATATCTCGTGTATCCATGTATTTGACCAATTTGAGCTACAGGCCTACAGTTGGACAACCCTACTGAGTCAGCCCATGATGCCGAATGCGAACGCTGTTCTGACTATGACGAAGTGTTCAATACGGTGATCGATAGCGGTTGTAGTTGGGTTAGTTAGGATTAGTCTAACCCTAACAGAGAAGCGGCTGGCCGGCCGCCTCAGACGAAGGATATAAGCCAACCTTACCATGAAGAACAAATTCGAAATGCTGTTGCCTTCTGGTGGATACATGTAGAGATTATGGGGCCTTCTTAAAGTTCACAAGGCAGGCGCGGCAATGCGTCCAAGTTTGGACATGGTGGGTTCTGCCCAGCATCTGTTGGCCCAATGGATGGTGAAGAAGCTGCAGCCGTTACGGAATATGGCTTGCATTTGCGGCATTAGGAAAACCTTTAAATTCATTGGGAGAATATCTAAATTCAACTTTGCTAAAAAAGGTGTAGCGAATGAGTTATCAGTACAATAATAGTTTTAGTCAGAACGCAGTCGGTTTAAGTAATAACAGTAACTGACCCACCGTAAGCTTCCGACTGAATGATTTCCTAGTCTAGTGGTATGATCCGGTGTATAGGCTAGCGCGAGCAGTGCGATAGTTCCTAGCCGTTGAGCGAAGATCACGGCGCAGAGCAAACACGATGCACGCAACAGACCTGAGTGACAACACAGAAGGAGATTCGAAATAGAATGTATTGATCTAATTAGCCAAAACAAATGAACACTAATGAAGCTAATAACAATACTAAAGTACAATCGTAAAGAAGCAATGTAAAAACGCTACAAAGTGATACCCAATCGCTGTTTACAAACGTTTCGCTGCTTTAAACGGTGGATAACTTATGCGACCTGGCTCGTCAACTGCCTATATACGCATATTTTTCTGATGATTTACTACAGGAGGTACTAAGTTGTTCTACGCTACAGGTTCAGTTAACTTTTAATGGTAGTATGTACCACCAAATTTAAGGAGTGGTCATGGGATCTTTGGGAACGATGTGTTTAAGACTTCAGTTTAGTAGCATACGATGTGCACACAAACCATTTTTCCGGTGAAGTAAAAAGTAGCCCAACGAAATGAAAGATACCAACTTTTAAAACAGCGTTGATTTGTATCTCACAACAAATGCACGTACAAAAATTACTGCAGTTCAAAGTGAACATTTAGCTTAAATTATTAACAATAATCAATAGCAGAAATTTGTACAGGATACATCGACTTACCGTTACCCTATTTCCCCCCTAATCCGTTTCCTTTGGCTTGTTCAGTACTGTCTCTCTGCCGCACATTTCTCGTCCATTTCGCACATGCTACTACGGTTTCCTTCTCATGCTTAGACTGCGAAGTGCACCTAGTCCAGCACAGGGAAACGCTTTGTTTGCACTCTTTTACACGGAGCCGTGCGGCGACCGAGAATTATACAGCAATACAGCGTCGCGATGGACAGGCCAAGTCAGATTATGTCACGAGACTGAAATCTTAAAGAACACCATTTGGTGAGCAAAACGGAACACAGATACCGGCTAAGTTTGTCATCAGAATGTCTGAATCACGTACTTACTAACTCGCGTGCGAGTTCTCACAACTTACGAATATAATTGTTAGGCTTGTCTCCAATCCAAATCGCTGCCCGCTCATATTGCTGTAGCTCATACACAAAGGTGGTCCAATGCATGTAAGTATACGTGAGTATAGAGTATTCGCATTGCCATTGTGCAGTTGCCAAGACCGAGGCTGATGAAGCATTGGATGTGCTTTGAGGTCACAGTGCGCTATACTCGTTTGACTGTCTGTCTCTCTGACGTGTGCTTAATATAGTAAAGCTTCTGTGTGATACGCATTGCCTGGTTGCGCTTATTGTGAATGTTGACAATGTGCCTACCTGTGTAAAGCCATCCACCTCGATGATTGGGTCCAGGAGACTGAAAATCTTTGCTGAAGGGAAGGGGTGTACAGTCGTTTTGACCATGCTAGGCTAAAGCATTGGTTACATGCGCTCAGGTTGGAGTGGGCTACGGCTCAACCACCGGCTTGTGCATGTCTGGTACGCATGATTTCTCACTTAGCTATACAGGAATGCTGCTGCTGTGTATGTTGAAGGAGTGTGGGTCGGCTCAGTTGATGAGATGTGGTAACCATCCGCGTACGTCCCGGTCTTATTCCTTCGAGTAGACACTGTATATGGGGTGTGTAGATAGAGCTGTGTGTGCTGTAGCGCAAACCACCCATGATCCCTCTGTATGCGCATACATCCTTTGGCTATGCGCAAGGACACCACAGTGACAAGCAAATCCGGACACTGATACCGCCAATATATATATATATATATATATATATATATATATATATATATATATATATATATATATATATATAGCGACGCCTATGGCAACGTAACCGTGACCCATGCGGCCCTGGCTTTGTCTTCCTTTTCACATGCCGATATTAGTTGAAGTAAATTTCCTCCGCCATTGCTAAAGGATACATTAGTTGCTTGATTTCAGCTCCTGAGATCAACTGTTTGTACGCACTGAATTGTGACGTTGTTTGACTCCGTTTTCTTGCTTCACCGTCGCAGCATAATTGACCTCGATGCTACGTAAATCGTTAAGTTGCAAATAATCTGACGCACGTTCGATTCGCAAAACACGACCGCTCTGTGTGTGGCACATTTTCGTTCCGCTCGTTATCATCATCAATAATGTCACTTTTGTACCCAGGTAAATAGGGGACATTTTAGGGTACAAATAAACGACATGCAACTTGATCTGCCTTCTGGAACTATTGTCTGAGCTCCTGCTAAGGCATTGACCCGCAGTGCGAACCGGTTTACGATCCAGAAACGCTTATCAGGAACTCACTCTGGTACAGTTTGCGACTGAGACGCAACGAGACTAGGCTTGTATATGTTGTTTATCGTCCCCAGTGCCCATCCCAAGGATGGATTCCAGCTTGGCGTTAGCCCTGGAAAGGGTTCTTCTACTATGACAGCCATGTTCGCATCTCAGATGACTTCAACGTTCACGATCTGGAAGTCCTGGTATCCCACAGCGAGCAATTCAAGGCCGACCCGTAATAGCGTATAGCAAGCACTCCGCTCCTCAGCCATGTAAGTTCACCTACCCGATTCAGAGCGGGTAAAAGCCATCTGGGGTTAATTTAGTGCTCACGGCCGAAAAGCTCATGATCGATAAGCCAAAGATGGAGCGTCCCCTGAGGCTGAGTGATCACGTAACAATACCTTACGACTATTGTGTTATGCAGCGTATCCACAGGAACACATTGACCTGTTTCGTACAATCACATAGTACGAGATACTAACAGAACCGGTTGGAGACGCCATCTGGAAGTTTTCTGATTAAGGTTCCATTGATAGTGCATGGATGGAGTAAGCTGGCAACATCAGTGATCCGATCACATCCGCATCGGAAAACAGGCCTCTTCGTCCTGCAGTAGCTATATCATTCGTTCGGTGCAGCTCCCGTGAACATGTGGGGGTAAGAGAAGCAGAGTTCGGTGTACGCAGGTCAAATCCTGGTACTGATAATTGGACCGACTATTTGTCGCAGCGCAATCACTATAGTACATTTGTCCGCTAGGACAAATTAGTTCGCCAACGGAGCCTAGAGAAACGTTTTGTGCTAATAACAAACTTATAAAAGCATGTGCACAGCCTCCAGAATGTGAACTATGATATTGTACCACTCATCTCAGTAAACCGATGTGCCAAAACCGCCAAGGATGCAGCTAGCGCGCTACGAATACAATTATGCTACAATTTTACGACGCGCTGCAAGAATGAGTCACATACCAGTCCCATTTCCCCAGACGTTTACACACATCTTCACTTCAGCGACTGTTTGGAAGATGCTGCTGAAGAAGCTGCATCCTTAGCTCCCCCGGGGTTGATAACATCCACCCGGACGCACTGCATGTGATGGCTGTAAGGATGGCCGAGTCATTAACCCGATCATTTCGAAGATGCCTGGAAGAACAACAGGTTCCTAGCATGTAGAAGCAATGTGTCATTACCATTATTTTTAAGGGTGGTAACCGTTCGGAGCCCACAAATAATCGCCAAGTGATTCTCCTCCTGGTGCTCCCAAACGTGATGGAGTCGACCATTGCTGAGACATTAATGGGCATCATAGTGGACATCATAGTGCCGAAGTAACACATCTTCTGTCAACATCGGTCATGTACTACCGACCTACTTACTGCGTAAGATAGTTGGACCGAAACAGCAGATATTATTACCTGCACTTATGTTATCTATCCCAACCTTTCTAAAGCCTTAAACCTCTTACCTCACCGCATCTTTCTCCAAAAGCCGAACACATACGGAATCAGTAAACCTGTCTTTAGGTCGTTCAGAAGTTTCCCTCTTCAACTGCGGTTTCACATTCAGCTTCGGGACGCATTGTCCTTTCCCATTAGGATTGATTGCGGTGTTTCACAGCAGTCAGTGTTAAGGACATGCTCATTCCTAATCTTTATCAAAGGACTTCGATCATATCATTGGGTCGAATTTCTTGCTTTGCGCAAATGACATCAGGATATGTCGGATGATCGGTAAGTAAGAAGAACACGAAACTTAGACTGTGCCTTAGAACGGTTAAAACCAAATCTACTTCGTTCATCGCGGACCAGCCCAAAACTGTTCATGTACGCCACAGCCCTAGTAACACATATAAGCTTGGATGCCACATCTGGAATGCCGCCTCACACGAACGCGACCTTAGGGTGATGATGCAACACGACCTCGGCCGTTCGGTGCAGTACTTGCGGGCGTCTGAAACCGCGAACCAAATTGTTGGTCTCGTGCGGAGCGCGATCGGGTGTTTTGAACCCTCCAAATTCCATCAAATGCTCGACGCATATGTGAGGCCCCATGTGGAGCACGCAATTCTGACCTGGCAGCCTTGGTTAAAGGGTGATCTAGCTGCCCTGGAGACCCCATAACAAAGCGCAACCAGAAACATGTAGGGATTGTTCCACCCTTCATGCTAACTGCGACTGAGAGCCCTAGGAGTGTACCGCGGGAGTTATTACCATCTATGTGGTGGCGTCATTCTTGTGTACGAGTTTTTGAAAAAGGCCGTGCACGCATGGCGCCACCACATTGGACTTTGTCGTAGCACAAAACTGACGTTCCACCCGCTTAAACTGACCACTCAATTCAGTCGGCTGGAATGGTGCCGGAACTATTTTCCCCCTAGGATTTTCGGTTGTGGAAAGCTCTTCTGACTTTTGCCATTTCTGCGCCCACCCTACCAACCTTAAAAGAGCGACTTGACGACGTGCCGTACGACTCCCGCTTCACCCGTCATTACCATTCCAAGTTTCGTCACATCCTCTTGTGCGTACGTTCATTCAAATTATTTCAATAAGCGGAACTCAGCTCTTCTCACCTCTTAGGTCTAGCTTGTGTGGATCATATCGTTGCTGCAGTTTACATCCTTGGCACATGAATTTGGCGAAATCGACGCGTGCAACTGCATCGTTCCTGCACTGTTCTTGAAAAATCTTTGATATCAATCGGAGGAAAAGTCTGAGAACTGTCACTATCTCTGTACGCTGCAGCATAACAAAGTTACTAAACGATTTACATCAGTCCTTCATTGAATATCTTTCTTCGGCAACCTCCTTGCATTGTCGAGAGGGTATGTGCGCACAACCGCGAGACGGCTGGCCGCTGAATCTGGTAAGCTTCACGCTGCCTAGAATGAGACAGCCACCTGCTCAGCAAACTGACTTGGGTACAGGAACAAAATTTTAATATCCAGGGTCGAGCTGGGCGTCAACAGCAAGTTCAGGTGACCCGATAGGTGCGAGTGCCCGACTCGCTGTGACGAAAGACGCCTGCGGAATGTGCAATAAGATAAAACATTAGTGTTCTAACTGCTCCACTTGTTTCAATGCCAAATGAGGGGACATGAAACCAAGCGATTATAGGCTGCTTGGCAATAGGCCGGACTGGTTCTGGTTCTGCTTGAAGTGTATTCCGGCCACATCATTTAGGACGGTAATTGTGCCGTCCCAGAAGTGCGAGAGGCTGGCAGAACTTATCGGGAAAATATTGAGCAAAAATTGATTTTAGTGTGAATAACTGTAGCAGGATGTTTGATCCAGTAGTCTCCACCGAAATCCACTGCAAGGCAAATCCAAAAAGCCGCGCGTTCCTTAAAAGAAGAGACTACTGGGAACACGGTAAACAACCAACTTGCCACAACAACAGATAGCAAAGCTGTTCCCGAACTTTTCCACTACAACCAAGCTGCAACAGTGTTAAATAAACACAAATCCTCCTACTAAGTATTAACATAAAATGTAGACTCTCCCAGTTTCAAATGTTGTGGACGTAGCGTCTATTGGGAGGACAAGACCGTCGGAGGATAACCACTGTCATCTGCTAAGGTAGTATCCTGCGTGGCAGTGGTAGAGAAGTCTTACTAGATCCCAGTTAGATTGCAACCTAGCTAGCCCAGCCAACGTCCTCCATGGCTCCGTAGATTAAGCTGCTGGCTAGTTGGCACCTCCACCTAGCGGTCATGGGTTCGATTCCCAATAGTGGACCGACCGAATGCGCACCTCTGACGTGCTCAATAGGGCGAAACACGTCTGGTGATTTTCCGCACTACGCTGTGCAATGTAGCTTGTGAGCTACTTTGACGAAAACATTAAACACAAACAGTTCTCCTACACATTAGTAATATAAAATGTAGCATTTTCTAGTTCCATATGCTATAGACGTAGCTTTTAATGAGAGGGTCATGACATTCGGAGGCTAGCCACTGTAATCTATTACGGTAGTAACCTGCGTGGCACTGGTATGTGATTCGTGCTATATCCCAGGTAGCTCTCCAATTATGTAGCAAACCGACGTCCTCATGGCTCAATGGCTTAAGCAGCTTGATAGCAGGCGTCCGCATTTAGCTGTCATGGTTTCGATCCCAAGTAATGGACCAAGGGAATGCGCACCACTGATGAGACTTAATAGCTTAAAACCCGTCTGGTGCACTTCCGGACTAGGCTGTGCTTTGTAGCTTGTGAGCTATTGGGACAAAAACATTAAAATCAAAAAATCCTCCTATTCATTATTAATGTAATATGTAGCCTCTCCTTGTTCAAAGTGCTATTGACGTAGCGTCCAGTGCGGGAAGTCATGTCATTCGAAGTCTTGCCACTGTCATCTACTAAGGATGTAACCTGCGTGGTAGTGGAACATAGATCATTCTATATCCCAGCTAACATGTAAGTTATGTACACCAGCCGATGTCCCAATGGCTTAGTGTCTTAAGCTGCTGACTAGTTGATATCTGCTCTAGCGGTCATAGGATCGATCCCCAGTAGGGGAACGAAGTAATGCGCACCACTGACGAGCCCCAATAAGGCGAAACGCATGTGGTGCTGTTCCGGACTAAGCTGTGCTTTGTAGCTTGTGAGCAATAGGGACGAATACATTAAATTTAATAAATCCTCCTACACATTGGTAATATAAAATGTAGCCTCTCCTTGTTTCAAATGCTAATTACGTAGCGTCTACTGAGAGAAATTCATCACCGTCGTAGGTAATCTATTTTCACCTGCTAAATGATTAACTTGCGTGGCAACAGATGATAGGTTGTGTTCTATCTCTGTTAGCTTGCAAATTATGCAAACCAGCCTACGTCCCTAATGGCTCAATGGTTTAAACTGCTTGCGAGTTGGCATCTGCATCTAATGATCATGGTTTCCATCGCCAGTTTGGGAACGAGGGAATATGCACCACTGACGAGCCGTAATAGAGCGTAAAGCGTCTAGTGCTTTCCGGGTTAGGCTGTGCCATGTAGCTTTTGAGCAACTAGGACGAAACTATTTACATCAGCAAAAACCCTCCTACTCCTTAATAAAATACTACGTAGCGTATCCTAGTTTCAAAAGCTATGTACGTAGCGTCTAGTGAGAGGAAGTTCTGCAGCAAATACGCGACGCCGAACACGCTGATTGCTCACGCGATGCTCCCACCAGACAAGAGCTAAACTGCGAAGGCAGCAATGATCAAATGTGACGATCTTTTTATGTTTGTCCACCTGATGGCCCAGGTTTCACAACCATATAGGCGAGTTAAACGAACGGCTGCGTTATAAACTCTGCTCTTCAGCGCCAGACTAATGGCGCGTCTGCGTCTCAGGTGGCGGTGATTAGCAAAAGCACCTCGGGATTTTGCTACACGGTTTGTAGCCTCATCTTCGATCCTTCGGGCGCTACTATAGCTGTCCAGGTAGCTGAATTCCTGAACGACTTCTAGCTGATCACCACAAAGCGTTAGCGCAAGGGTAGGTCTCTGTCAATCCTGGACTAAGTAATTTGCATTTCGATGGATCAGTGTCCAAAATGATAGGCAATGAGTGCTAATCAGTACAGTGCTGCTTGGCATGTTTGGGAGCTGTCACAGATTAGGGCAATATCGTCCGCATACTCCAAGTCAAGAAGTCGCTCACCAGGAAGTAGCTCCACACCATCTAGGTCGTGTCCAGCGAAAGCTGATTCCATGACTTCGTCGATTGCGAAGTTAAAGAAGAAAGGTGAGAGCGGGCAATCTTGTCTCACACCATTGGTGATACTGAAGGGCGGAAACAGTTTACCATAAACCAAAATCTGCCCGAAGTTTTCGCGAACAGCGCTTTGATAATGTTCACGTATTTCTCAGGCATACCTTTCCTCAGCAGACAGTTCCAAAGGACACATTGATCTGCTGAGTCACCTGAGACACCTTTTAGGTCAAGAAACACGACAACGATGGGTCGCCAATAAACATTGCGGTGCACCAACAATTGACGCAAGGTGAAGATGTGGTCGATGCAGCCCCGACCTCGATGAAACTCGGCTTGCTCTTCACGAATCTGGCTTTCACGAGTGCCAGTCAATCCGTGGATAGTGACAGACGCAAGTAATTTAGAGGCAATTGAGATGAGATTATTCCCTCTATGACTGCCGCATTCCGAAAGGGGGCCTCGATTGAAAATTGATATAATCATGGAGCGGCTCCAGTCTGTCGTGACAGTCACCTGTTCCCAAAGTTTCACTAGCAACTCGTGTAAACCCTCTACAAGAGCAGGTCCTCCGAATTTGAAGAAAGCTGGGGTAATTCGATTTGACCCCGCGGCCTTATGCATTTTCAACAGCCCGATCTCACTTTCGACATTTGCGCGTGAGAGCGGACTCAAGGAGACGGCCTAGGGCGAAGGGCACTCAATGCCCGAAATAAAACTGATAAATCAAGTTGGTTAAAGTGTGTTGCAAAGAGTTCGGCACAAAGCTCCAAGTGTTTGGACACTCTGTGGATCGGCTGTCTACTCTCGTCGCGCATGTTCTGGCTAACACCAGGTATCCTGCTGCCTGTTTCCCGTAGCAGACAGAATTACTTACGATGATTACCAATGGTCGCGGCTGTTTCCTTCTCCGAGGCACGATGAGACCACCAGGCTTCGCGGTCTTTCTTTAGGCTAACACGCAGTTTTGCCATAAGATTTTTGCGAGCCTCATTGTGTTCGCTTCCAGCTGGAGTACTTCGACGAGCATCCATAAGTTCCAGAGCCTGTGTAGAGACCCAATGTCTACTTTGGCAATTTGATTTGCCACATGAAGACATGCCTGCTGATAGTAACGTTTGACGAATATGCGCCCATTGATCTCCGACGTTGTTCAGTGGGCGCTTACTAAGCCCAGATGCCAGCGTACTTTATGCACAATCAGTACACTTGGCTTCGCAAGCTGGCTGGTTTCAATCCGTTCACAGCAACGTTGCTGACGTCCACCGAAACATACCCGGAAGTCGGCGCAAACAAGTGCATTGTCAGAGTTCACCTCAGTGCTCCAAATCGAGCGACTGTTTTGGACACAGCCTTTCCAGCGATAACTGATCACAATATGATCGATTTGCATCCATGGCTGGTGCGAAGCTGGTGGACACTAAGTCACGCTTCTGCGGGTGTTGTGTCAAAAGTTTGTGCTCGCGTTAAAGAGACGAGCATCTTCACACAGCTGTAGCAATCGCTCACCGTTATCAGTACGGGAGTCTACACCACGTTGGGCGCCAGATGAAGCTCATCGAAGGACAAGTTCCCTACTTGGGCGTTTAGATCGCCAGCCAATACCACAGTATCCATGCTTCTGAAACGAAGGAGATCGTTACGTTGCTGATAGAAATCATCTTTCACCGAATCAGTGCTACAGTTTTAGGGGCGTAGGTCGCAATGACAAACAAGCACTGTTTGTCCCCGCGCGACGTCGATGCATGGAACGAACCAGATAGGATAACGGCGTACATCCGATTGTTGACTGAGATCCAATCGATCAAGGCAGATTCAGCCCGGGGACTCAAAACAATGCCGACGCCAGCTTGACCGGCATTCGAAGCTGCACCATAGCCAGACAGGCGCAATGAGAATGTCCCGCCAGTGTCGCGTGTGGGGGTGATCGTAAGGTAAGCACAAAGCTCGAATCTTGCAGGTGGGTTTCCGATAAATGGAAAATATCAATCGATAGGGTCTCTAGTGTGCGGGCAAGTGCTGTCTGTTGGCCAATCGGCAGCAAAAAGCGCATGTTGATACATGCCAGTCTTAGCGAGATTCGAGGACTCCAAAGGGAAACGGATGAATTGACATTGTCCGCTTGTTTGAACATGCACTTATCAACGGGATTAGAGGGACGCTCTAAGTGTTTGTGTAAGTTGAAACTAGAAGACAAGCGACTATTGAAGCAAGGTGCGGGAGGGCCTATAACTGGGGATTGAAAATGGGTGGGATAAACGTAAATGTGGAGCGAGACGATAAGGATTAAAAAGCGCACAAAGGGGATAAGAAGACGGGAAGGCTTGAGCAGCAGCATCCTAACCCCTATCCACGCTGCTCGATACAGCAGATAGGGTGCCGTTTATTATCCTCTGAGATGGCCAGAGCACCATAAATTATTAGAAGAAAGGTTCGTTGTATTCCGTGGACAAAATACCATCAGAATGCCCAGGCCTAGGCAGGAGAACGGTTCGGGTTCTCAAACAAATCCTTTGGTTCAAAAACCTTGCAGCAAAGCAGCGGGGTTTTGGTACTGGACTACAGAGAGCCCTTTTTTTGAGTCAGGAGTCAAGCTCATTCCAACCCCAAACCTTGAGGGACAGGAGGCTGAGTTTTCTGGCCTCTAACCATCGACAAATCTGGTATGAAAGGCAAATGAGGTATACAAAAAGGCGCCACACAGCATAGCTTAGTGGATCACTGAGGCACGCAAACCATCGCACCACGATAAGGCTCAGTATCGTCAAGAAACCATCTGCCACTAGCGGTCGTGCCTTAAACCTTCTGTAGGGATCCGTGTGAATGGGCACCACTGACGAGCCCAAATAAGGCGAAACGCGTCTGGTGCTTACCCAGACCAGGCTGTGCTATGTAGCATTTGAGCTACTGGGACGAAAATAAGATAATCAAAAAGCCTCCTACGAATTTCTGATATAATATTTAGCCTCTCCTATTTGCGTATGCTACGGACATAGCGTCTAGTGAGAGAAAGTCATGACATTCGGAGGCTAACCAGTGCCGTCTACAAAATGTAATATCCTGCGTGGCAGTGGAAGATAGGTCGTGCTGTATTCCAGTTAGCACGCAAATTATGCAGTTTAGCCGACGTCTCTTATGGTCCAATGAGTTAAGTTGCTGCCTAGTTGAGATCTGCCTCTAGCAATCATATGTTCCATCCTAAGTAGAGGACCGAGGGAATGCGCACCAATGACGAGCCTTAATATGGTGTGTCATCAGGTGTTTTTCCGGACTGGCCTGTGCTATGTAGGATGTGAGCTACTGGGACGAAATATTAAAATCAAATTTTGTTCCAACCGTTAGTATTATCAAATGCAGCGTCTCCTATTTGCAAACGCTATGGGCGTAGCGTCTAGTGAGAGGAAGTCATGACATTCGGAGGCTAGCCGCTGTCATCTGCTACGGTAGTATTCTGCGCAGCAGTGGAATATAGTTCGTGCTATATCCAACTTAGCTTGCAAATTATATAGCCTAGACGATCTGCATAATGGCATAGTGGCTTGAGCGAATGGATAGTTAGCATTAGCCTCCAGCCGTCATGGGTTCTATCCCCAGTATGGAACCGAGGGAATGCGCACCACTGACGATACCCAATGGGACGAGACGCGTCTGGAGCTTTTCCGGACTAGGCTATGCAATTAGCTTGTGAGCTACTCTGGCGAAAGCAATAAAACCAAAAAAGCATCCTCGCTAGTGTTATAAAATATAGACTCTTCTAGTTGCAAATGCTATGGACGCAGCGTCTAGTAATAGGAGATCATGACCTTCGGAGGCTAGCCGCTGTCTGCTGCTATGTTGGAATCATGCGTGGCAGTGGAATATAAGTTGTATTATATACCAGTTAACCTGCAAGCTCCGCAAGCCAACCAGCGTCCCCATGGATTAGAGGCACAAGCTGCTGGCTAGTTGACGTTTTAATCTAGAAGTCATGGGTTTGATCCCCAACAGGGGACCGGGGGTATGCGCACCATTGACGAGCCCTAATAAGGCGAAACACGTCTGGTGCTTTTCCGGACTAGGCTGTGCTATGTAGGTTGTGTGTTACAAGGACGAAAATACAAAGATCGAATACTTCTCCAACTATTAATATTATAAAATTTAGTCTCTCCTAGTTTAAAATGCTATGGACGCAAGGTCTATTGAGAGGAATGCACGAATTCATTCGTTAATAATCTTCATATGCAAAAAGTATTAACATGCATGGCAGTGGAAGAGATAGTGCGCTGCATCTCAGTTGGCATACAAATAATATATCCCAGCCGTCGACCCCATGGCTCAGTGGTTCAAGCAGCTGGCTACTTGGCATCTGCCGCTTCAGGTCACGGGTTCTATCCCGAGTAGGGGACTGAGGAAATGCGCACCACTGACGAGCCTCAATAGAGCGAAACGCGTCTGATGAATTTTCAGACTAGACTGTGCTATCTAGCTTAGGAGCTACTGGGGCGAAATCACTAAAATCACGAACCCTAACTAATCATTAGTAGTATAAAGTGTTGCGTCCCATATGGTCGGATGCCTTGGATGTTGCGTCTAGCGAGAGTACGACGCCCTCCTATTCTAGCCACTGTCATCTGCTAAGATAGCAGAGTTCATGGCACTGGAAGATAGGTCGTGTTACCTCCCAGTTTGTTTGCAAACTATGTAGCCTAGCAGACGTCAAACATGACTCAGTGGCTAGTTGCTATCTGAATCTAAGGACCATGGATTCGTTTCTCAGTAGGGAACTGAGGGATGTGCACGACTCGCGAGACCCAAATGAACGAGACGCGTTTAGCGCTTTTCCATGACTAGGTTGTGTTATGTTGCTTGTGAGTTACTGGGAATGTAACATTAAAATCAGCAAATCTTTCTACTCATTAATAATATAATTTGTAGCCTTTGCCAGTTTCACATGCAATGGACGTAGCGTCTAGTGAGAAATCGCTATATTCGGAGGCAAGTCACTCGTAGTGCTTAGGTAGTAACCTACGTGGCAGTGGAATATATTTCGTGACATATCCCAGTTATCTTGCAAATAGTGTAGCCCAGCCGACGTTCTCCATGTCTCAGGTGCTTTAGAAGCTGGCTATTGTCATCTTCATCCAGCAGTGTTAGGAGACTGAGGGAACGAGAACAACTGACGAGCCCCGATAGCGCGAAACGCATTTGGTTCATTCCAGGACTATGGTGTGCTATCGCTGTGAGCTACTGGGACGAAAACATTAAAAAAAAAAACCCCGCTACTCATTAGTATTATCAAAGCTAGCCTATCCTAGTTTAAAACGCAGTGAACCTAGCGTCTGGTGAGAGAAAGTCATGTCATTCAGAGGTTAGCTGCTATCAACGGCAATGGTAGAATCTTGCGTGACAGTGGAATATAAGTCGTGCCATATCGCAGTTAACTAGCAAATTATGTAGCCCAGCTGATGTCTCCATGTCTTAGTGACTTAAGCTGCTGGCTATTAAACATCTGCATTTAGCGGTCATGGGTTTGTTTTCCAGTTCGCGACCAAGGGAATGAGCACGTTTGACGAACCTCAAAAGGGCGAAACATGACTTGTGATTTCTCGGTGTAGGCTGTGCTAGGTAGTTTGTGAGTTACTGGGACGAAAACATTAAAATTAGCAAAACATTCTACCCATTTGTAATAGCAATTGTGGGCTTTTTTCGTTGTAAACGCTATCTACGTATCGTCTAGTGAATGCAGGCCTTGACCTTCGGTTACTAGCAAATATATACCTATAAGGTGGTAACCAGCTTGGCAGTGGAAGATTGGGTCGTTCAACATCCCAGTTATCTTGCAAATTATGTAGCCCAGCCTAGGTCTCCATGGCTCATGGCTTTAAGCTGCTGGAGAGTAGGCATGTGCTTCTAGCGGTCATGGTTTCGATTCCCAGTATGGGACCAAGGGATTTGCGCACCACTGACGAGCCCCAGTAAGACAAAACGCGTCTGGCGATTTTTCCGTCTAGGATGTGCTGTGTATCTTGTGAACAACTGGGACGAAAATATTAGCAACAAAATATCCTCCTACTCAATAATAATATAAAGATAGCCTCGTCACTTTCATATCCTATAGAGGTAGCGTTTAGGTAGAGGTCAAGCATTCGGACACTAGCCACTGTCACCTGCTAGGATATTAATTTGAGTGGCAGTGGAAGATAGATCGTGCTCTATTCTAGTTAGCTTGCAAATTGTGTGTGTGTGTGTGTGTGTGTGTGTGTAAATTATATAGCTTAGCCGACTTCCCCCATAGCTCAGTGATTTTGGCTGCTGGCTAGTTGGCATCTACATCTAGCAGTCATGTGTTCGATCCCCAGTAGTATACCAAGAGAATTCCCACCATTGACGACCTCCAATAGGTCGAACCGCGAAACTTGCTTTTCCGGACTAGGCTGCGCAACGTAGCTTTTGAGGTAATGGGACGAAAACATTAAAATCATAAGGAGGCCTTACTGATCAGTAATATAAAACGTAACTCCTCCTAGTTTGAAACTCTTTGGACGTAGATTCTAGTGAGTGGAGATTATGACTTTCGTAGGCTAGGCACTGTATTCCTCTTAGTAACCTGCGTGGTAGTGAAACACAGGTCGTGCAATATCCCAGTTAGCTTGCAAATTATGCAGCCCAGCCTACGTCCCTCACGGCTCAGTGGCTTAAGCTGCTAGTTAGTTGGCATCTGCCTCTAAATGTCATAGGTACGATCCCTGGTTGGAGAGCAATGAAATAAGCATCTCTTACAAGCCGCAATCCTGCGAAACGCACATGTTACTTTTGCGGAATAGGCTGTGCTATTTAGCGTTTGAGTTACTGGTACGAAAATATTTACATCAAAATATCTTCCTACTCACTAGTAATATTATATACAGCGTATCCTAGTTTCAAATGCTATGATCTTAGCGTGCATTGAGTAATGATCTTGACGTACGGAGGCTAGTCTCTGTCAGCTGCTAAATAGTAACCTGCGTGGCAGTGGAAGATAGGTCTTGCGGTATCCCACTTCGCTTGCAAATGACGTAGCCCCGCCGACGTCCCCCATGGCTCAGTGGCTTAAGCTGTTGGCTAGTAGGCATCTGCCTCTAGCGGTCATCGGTTCGATCTGCAGTAGGGGACCGAGGGAATGTGCACCACTGACGAGCCCTAATAGGGCAAAACACGTCTGGTGCTTTTCCGGACTAGGCTGTGCTATCTAGCTTGTGAGCAGTTGGAACGAAAACATTAAAATCATAAATCCTCCTACTCATCACTATTCTAAACCCGTTTCCACCTACCAGGCTTCATCGAAACATGGAAACAAGTAAATGCATTTGACATCTGGACCGTACTTGCATCTAAGACACCAATTCCTTCAGCGTTAATTTCTACTACAACCTAAAGCTAATGCGAGAGGCGACGCTGTGTTTGAGTATGAAATCGCCCGCCTAGCAACGGCGACCCATGCGCGTCTGAAATACACGAGTGCCCAAAGTCTTGCTTTACTCCAAACAAATGGTTGAAACGGTGCTCGGGAATTGGCACAAGTTCCGCACCAATTGCCATCAGAAATACGTCTGAAGGCGGTTGGAACCAGGCCACCAATGGATAAGGGAACACGAAACCAGCAAGAAGTAGTCGCAATTCCCGCTGTCTGCATTTCTGTACCGGAACACGATGAAACGCCCCAGCCGTTCGATGAAGAAGGAAAAGACAGTCTGCTGCAGATCGACTCAGGGCGCTGTAGGCATCCCACCGTAACGGCCCCGGAAGTTTGCAAGAGACATATCAAAAAAACGTCACTCAGCCGACCCAACAAGGGTCGGCGTAAATTCTCGGAAAACCAACGTATGTTCAAACACGCTTCTAACATCCGTAGTTCTCAATTGCCTTTATACAAACGCCCAAGGGCTTCTAAGCAAATTGGCAGAACTTCGATCTCGTCATAGCTCAATGTGTTGGGACCTCATCATGATAACTGAGACGTGGCTGAACGACATGATTAGTGACGCTGAGATCAAACTACCTGGCATGTCACTACTGCGTAACGATCGACCCATTAAGGGCGGCGGTGTAATTCTCTACTACCATTCAGACCTTCTCATCGAGCTCATGAACGACCCTGGGATTCAAACCGTAGACTCCTTATGGTGCTGCCTACACCTAAAGCACGGCGATAAATGCTTATTGGCCATCGTATATCGTCCACCAATGTCCACTTTAGAAATGGACAAGGCCCTGTCTTCTGCTTTGAAGAATTTACTGGAACGGTCATACAGTCATGTTTTGCTGGTAGGGGACTTCAATCTGCACGGCCTAGAAACCCCAGCCACCATGAGTGAACCATTCAAAGCCGATCTACAAGAGCTAATTGCAGGATCACCGCTGTACAACCATGTCACATCCCCAACGCGATTCAGGACAGGAAACAAACCGGCCATCTTGGACCTCGTTTTCACCAATGAGGAACTGATGATTGACGTAGTAACCACACCCACTCCCTTGGGCCGCAGCGATCATGCGACACTATTGTTCCAATACTTGTGTTATGCAGATTATCCTAATGAAAGCAACGTGGAATCTTACGTCGTAACCAACTACGATAACCTGGCAGAACTCATTAGTGCTACGAGCTGGTCCTTCTTAACTGAGTGGTCCCCAGAAGTGGCATGCGGGAAATTTGTCAACAAATTCAACACGCTCGTAGCATTGGCATCTAAAACCAAAATCCCCCGACCCGACAAGGCGAAGTCGTTTCTCAGAAGCAGGACCCGGAAATGCATGGGATTGAGGGATCTGGCATGGCGCGCCCATATAGCCTCTCCGAGCGAGGATACTTGGAACACCTATATTACACAAAGAAACCACTGTCACACTCGTCAGGGAGGATAAGGTAAAGAGCCAACAAGATCTTGTGTCAAAGTTCTGCGTTAACCCAAAGCTACTATACAGACACATAAATAAGCTTCGCCGCGTTAAGCGCGGAATTCCGGCTCTGCGCACAGCTTTCGGATTAGCACATACGGCACAGGATGCGGCGAACGTCCTAGGACAACACTTCGGCCGCACTTTCCAGTGTGTGCAAACATCCTGCACCATATCTAGGCAACTTATTCCGCCATCAGGCCTTAACCACATTTCCTTCACAACTGCAGCTGTATTGAAGCGGTTGATGTCGTTGCGCGAATTTAGCTCCCCGGGTGCGGACGGCATTCGGCCGAAAGCGCTGAAAGTTTCCGCCACGAGCTTAGCTGAACCTTTGGCGACACTCTTTCAGCGATGCCTTAACGAGATGCACGTCCCAACGATGTGGAAGCACGGGATCATCACTCCAATCCACAAAAATGGTAGCCGTGCAGATCCAACTAATTATCGTGCGCGATTACCCTTAACTATCCTGTGTGTCTAATCATACCCTGAGATACCATAATGGTGAGTGGTCATTGTACGCCAACGCCGCTCATGGGATAATAACTAGCCTGGCACACAACATCAACATGGCCATAACCGTATGCACGTGGTCAAAAGCAAAGCAGACGCATATCGCGCGCAAACACACACAAGTGGAACTCACTGCACAAACTAATGCGAGTGTTAAGCAATAGATTATGCGTACTACACTCTCATCAAACACGTGTCGCGACAAAGTTCTCGAATAAGAGACGGCCGAAGTCGGAGTGGGGTGTTCCTACTTAGTGACTCCTCTTAAGGCAATGTCGACCTGAACTGTGCCTCGGATATATATACTGACTAAGCTGCAGCATTGTGTATCGGCAATTTTATTCTAGAAATGGACATCGGTATGTGAGGATGATGACAACCGTGAGTTACAACACGTCCTCAACTGAAATTGTGTGGAGTGTTCTACTGAACAACACCAATGCCATATCGATACGGACCGTGTCGGGAGTGCTCGATGTTCGCTCGTACCGTGCTGGGACGTGGGAAGGGGGGAAAGGGGCAGGGGGAGGTGGCCTGTGTGTACGAGTAAAAAAAAAACGTGCAGCATAACAAGTGCGCGTGACGTGCATGCAACGGGGCTGCTTGTCATCTGTGGGATCGTGCAGTCTGTGAGCAGCATACGACACATCCCGAAGCATCTTACCTCTAACGACTGGTGTGTTGCAAGAATGACCTAATGCGTGGGTACGCGTTGTGCGGCTATATAAACAAATGCTATCAGTGGCTGAGATTTGCGGTACACGACGTGTCGTGCGCTGCGTGAATGTAGTTGTGTGTGTGCACTCGCTGTAAACAGGATGTACAAAGCGTTAATAAACCATGTGCGTGACATACCAACATTCGACACGCACGCAGAAGGAAGGCGCGGTATAGCGACGACAATCTTGTCATACAGGCGCGAGGTCCGTACAAGATGGCGTATACACCTACCACATGTAGGGGTCTCAAGGGCCTGACACGGTAACTCGACACACCGTTACGGGGCGCGCGTCAATCCGACGATTGTATGCGCACAGAAATGTTGGCATGCTTAGGTTGCGATGTGACAATTGACTACACACATAAAGAGAACAACAGAGTGAGTAACGACACAACGGCGACAAAGAGAACTACTGCCACACACAATTGCACAAAATCATCATTACTACATTGAGCCACTTACAACAGGCTTAGACGTCCATGGCGTTGGGAGAGAACAAGTTGAGAGATGAGCATGGTGAATTAGGACTACTGCGTATCGTAGTTTGCGTGATGTGTGGCTTGAGCAGCGAGCAGATTATTAGAGGGACTGTGCGAGAAGAAATGAGGGAACATAGATATCGGGAGTCGGTGGATCGAGACATATACAGGAAGGAGAAGCCTGCACATTTACATCGGCGATATACGGGAGAGCAAGACGAGACCAAGCGCTGAGTGGGCTGCTCTCGACAGATAATCAACGAGCAAAGTCTGAAAACGTCGCGAGAAATATGCCGCGATGACCACAGATTCAGTGGTAATCATAGACCATTTCTGGTGACTATGTGTGGTTCGACACGTGAGCAGACTTTACGCGTCCGTTGTGAGATTAAAAACGCAATATACGTCAGAGTGGTGTGTGTGTAGCAGTATATAAAGGTGGAGCGGACACCGCTGAGCGCGAGCGCCTCGGTCTATCCATACCCTTGTGTGACACGATAACGGGGTGAAATGCAACTCGCATCACCCACAATGTCATGTGCTATCATTAGCATCAGTCACACACAAGATACAAGTCGTGACACTCTGTAATGTCCGAATATGCGGCAAATGTTCTCTATACTGCAAAAAATTCCGTGGTGTGGTCAACACGTTGTGAACCAAGGTCACGCACGATGAACACAGAACTATTGTGATAGACGGCATACCACCAACGGAGGAGGGGGGAACACAGGAATACACGTGCGATTGTCATTGTACAGAGGGCAACAGCCTTGGACAAGAGCTCGTAACAGACACACACAGAGCAACTATGTGTAATAGGCGTCACGCACGACAGACTACAAAATACACGTGTGAGTGTCAGATTTAGAATAGTGTAGCAGCTGAAGATGGGAGCGGTCTTCACGCTTACAATAGATAATCACTAAGGGTAATGGACTGTCAATGATAGGCTACAACACACTGCCAAGACACACCACATAGTTTGTGGAGGGTCGATAGTGGCGATATTCGGAGACATACGGTATGTGCAGTCCTCGAGGGTCTATACTACGGATTGTGGGACACAAGTACATACAGAAGACGATGTGTCGAGAGGTTGTGACACATACCAATGCATGCACTAGACGGAGGAAATACACGGAAGACATGGGGAAGCTAGATTACTAGTAGGGATAGCGCCAATAGGGCAGATCACTGAACGACAGTTAGCACTATACACACACGCGAGAAGAGATCAGACGGTTCTCACAGCGGCACAGCTGCGACACACAAATATGAAGTCAATCAATAGTGACGAAATAATGACATTACAAGCGAAAGCATAGTTAAAGCCTCATGACACAGAACACAAAGAGAGAGCACGCGCGTAATGGGAACACGAATCGGGCGTGAGGGTAGTTCCGACCTTGCGTGCCTAAGCAAAGCACTCGGTGAGCGTAGATAATAGACAAATAAATCGTAGAGCGGGTCAGAATTCACTAGAGGCCTACACTGACAAGACGCGAGATGTATCAGCAAGATCGAAGATAAAGTACACATACAGATAAATCTAAAATAATAGCTCTGTTCACGTGGTGCTAGGCATGCAGGAGTACACACATGTCCGTTTTTAGTCCGACAGCCATACCAACCAATTAATGGAGTACTCGCGTGTTTTGGACTCTTACAGGTGTGAAATACAAGACGCGAGTGGCGTTGGAGGATAACCGGGCTAAGCTTATAAACACAGAGCCAAATATCTGTTGTGTCCGAGAATGTTACCTCTAGTGTTAGGTATTGACGACATAGAAGTAACTGTTGATGCAAAAGGAGAGGTGTACGCACAGAACCAAAGAGCATTGTGTTATTCTAACGCTGCGTGGAACGTCGTGTTTCTATTATGGATGACTGTACAAGCCATGGGGCGCGCTGTCGGGTCTGGGGTGGCACAGCAGCTACAGGCCATTAACATCACATCGGATCAGTGGCTAAAGTGCAGGAAAAATGCACAAGGCTGGAGCTCTACAATGGAGACAGAGATCACAGCGTGATAAACATACAAGCGTATGTATAAGGGCTATCGTATCGATAAGAAAACGACACCCCGACGAAGACACGGTGAAGGTGAACTACAGAGGAGAAATAAACAGACACACATTAGTGAGTGTTAGTCGCAGCGTCTTCGGTGTGCGGCCCAATATACGACCCTGAGCGGGCGGCTCCTGGATAAGCGACGTCGCATGCGATAGGGCGGGCCTCAGAAACAAAACTCGAATGTTTTGCGTACTGTCTGTGACGTGGAGAGGCACATGGAGAGTGTGTGGGTGCGCTGAAAGTGCGTCATTCATAGTAACTGTGTGTCCGTGCGAATGTAGCCCTAATGCTCTTGAGTTGTGCGCATCCTCTAGGCCTGAGAATATGTCGACGGGGGAGGAAGGTACTGGCGGGTCGCGTGAACAACCTCGAACAACACAAACCACTACAATTATTTATTATAAGCGGAAAAAGGCCTGGCGCTTCAACACGCCATAGGGGGGTGGGAGACAGGAAGACCGACCGAACCAGTGTAATCCAAGTGGCTGGTTGCGTGAAGTGCTGTTGAAGTAACAGGACCGCGGATACCACCGCAAGTGACAGAGTACAGGTGCGGGGATAACACGCCGGACGACAAGCCATGGTGTGTGGTACATCAGTGGAGACAGGGGGGAACATATGTTGCGAGGTGATGAACGGGTGAGTGGGCACATGCGGTGCGCTCGGTAGGTAGCACGCAACGTAGGGGGCGTAAGCATGTCTCTCGCATAAGGGCACAGAATGTCAAAGTGACGGTTGTGTGGGAGTGGATAATACCGGAGAGGGGAAAGGAGAAGAAGACTCGTCCGACATGTAGCGAGACAGATCTCACGTGGAAGCGTAGATATACGCACGGGCAAAGCAACACAGGGATGATGCGTATCTGTAGAGCGAAATGACACACACTATAGTGCATATAGGGAACACGGACGATAAGTAGCACTGACTGTCTGGTAGAACTCCTAGCGCAGAGAAGGGTCAGGTAAGATAGGACAGAGAGACACAGGCGGGGAAAGGAAAATAAATCAGAATAACACAGGCGGATAGCTGAGTAGAGAACAAGTATGGAGGGAGAGATGGCGGAGTGGCCACACACAAGGACTACTGATAGGGTGACAGGCAACACACAAGAACAAACAGAGATGAGTGACAAGGGTGCGAAGATGTGACAAGTTGCACAAATATACCGGCACAGGGCGCGAGTAGCTCAGCTGACGAAGAGACAGGCTGTCCGAGTCATGTGCGGGCAGACAGTAATAACATACAGAGGGTCACGACTCGAGTGACACAGGTCATAAGCTCACTAGTGTACTTGCGTGCGTAATCAAGGGGCGGTATTATTTTGAAGGGAGTAGCCGATTATGCGGAGAATCAGAGATCTGTATACAAATATAAGGATTTGCGTCATACACAGGGTAGTAACTCAGCCACGAGGGTGAACATGAGCACACGTGACAGACAACAGGGAAACAATTGCTCGTCTCTGTGAAAAAGGAAAGCGAATCTACAAGCAGTACTAGTACGTAGATGTAATCATCTTAGAAAGAAACTGGTAACATGACTGACTATTAGATATGAAGGGGGAGGAAGGAAGAAGAACAAAGGACAGTGAGCGTATGTGTTGCGACACGACACGTGCATTAGTTAGAACAATATAAAAGTGAGAACTGACGCGTGAGATGTGTGGGGTGCATATCAAGTAAGCCACATGAACACAGGATGATGAGAGTGATAATCGACGCCTCTCGAACGACAAAAAGCGTCCACTAGTAATAGAGATGTGAGGACTAAGTAGGTGCAGCTGAGAGGATCAGCAAGGCTGACTGTGAAGCGACCGGGTGAACGGGGTGTGTCGTGCACACATCAACATAGAGTTATAGGCAGTAGTCGCGTAATCAATGAGATCAAACTGCGAGCATGTGCATGACAGGCATGAGCGCACAGCGGTGAATACAAGCGGAGTGCGGCCAGCGGGTGCGGTCAAACGCACGCAGCTGCGACAGGCGATGGTGCGAAATCTGATGTGTGAGAGCGTGTGCATAAACTCTGCAGCCAAACGTGCGTGGACGTGGAACAACGAAATTCGGCGCTAAGGATCGATTAGGAATGGTCGGCACGGATCCATTGGCAGTATTCGTAAGCTAGCCGTTAAAGCACCCAGGATCCTTCTGATAACAAACAGGCCAGATCGCACGCATGAGAGGCCGCTGTAGAAGGTCCGTGGGGCCTAGTGCGTGTGTGTGTTAATTACCCTCGGATGGCGTATGCTCAATGTGGGATATCACACACATTGGGATGGGGGTGGAAACTGGAGCATGGTCGTAGTTTCCACTTGATGCTTGTCCAATCAGATGCCACTGCAACGGGTAGAGACACTCCGCGCGTGTGCAAAAACGGGATGAACCAGCACACGGACAGAGACGCCGTGGGTGTATCAGTAAGTGTCTGCGGGCAAACGCAGAAAGTGGAGAGAGGGCAGCTGCAAGTCATTGGATGAACAAATAACAGCGAGCCCGAGTACCAGCCTGGAGGTACGCCACACTGAACGGAAAGTGGGGCGACAGGATGTTTTCGGACTCTCCATTCAGGTGACGTTGAACGAGAAATTCCCCTTCCATCCTAGAATAAAATTGGCCGATACACAATCGTGCAGCTGTGTTCAGTAAATCCGATGGTCCAGTCGGTCGAAATGCCTTAAGAGTCCAATTAAGGCTACACCCCCTCCGACTTCGGCGCCCACAGACTCTGTCCATTTGAAGGGCCCAAAATCAGCATTAGTTTGTGCAGGACCTGCCCTTGGTGAAAATCCGTGCTGCTCCGGAACGAGGATGTGTTTTTCTCCAGGTACCCCATGAGGGCCGCGGCTACAATGAACTCCATGATCTTGGTGTTTGCCAAGCCTGGAATGCTCTCCCAGAATCTGTAGTCAGTGCACCCAACCTGATCGAGTTCAAAAAATCGAGTTGATAATGCCCTCACCTCATTGCACTATCTCCCATAGTACAGTCTAGTTTTGAGAGATCCAAAATCCATACTTTAAAAATAATTTTCCCCCACGCAAATTTCAACAGTGGATGTATATTTGGACGCTTCAAACTCAAAACACTTTGCGCCATGCGAATTTCAAGGAGCAGGTGACTCGTTTAACCAAATACTCCATGCCTCATGATTCCCTCCGAGTTATAGTGGATTATTATTTTGACACTTCAAACTCGGTGAGTCCACAAGCTTGTAGTGACTCGTTGTTAAACGATTTTGCTGAATTGGTTTCCATTGAATTTTCCACACTTCTATGATTTTTCGGCACTGAATCACCCTACGGGATTTGTCAAGCTTTAGCTTTTATACCCGCATAAATCCATTGTTCCATTGTTCCATGACTAATGGATCCATCCGTGCATGTGCAGGTTTTCAAACTGGTCATAATGAGGCCCTTCCAGACTAACAACTATCCACTACCAGTTCCAGAAACAATTTGTGAAACTTTCAGGTGGTAGATTGTTTATTAAATGGGATCTGGCGGAAGCATATATATATAGCTCGCTGTTGAAAATGGCTCAAAGGAATGGTTGATACTTAACACACACCGTGAAGTGTTTCAGTCTACCCGAGTACCGTTCAGAATTGAAACAACGCCAGGCATTTTACATCAGCTAGTGGACATCAAGCTCCCGGGCGTCGACGATGTTGAAGCACAGTTAGATGATATCTTAGTCTTTGGAGCGAATCCAGAGGAGCTGTCACTGAGGATCGACAATGTCTTAGATCGAATAAATGACTAGGGACCTCGTCTGCGACTGGAGAAGTATACTTTACTCTTACCACAACGTAAATCACTGCGGTTTATCTTTGATCAGGATCGACGTCGTCCCGATTCAGGGAACCTTTTAGCTATTGTTTTGATGCCAGTACCAACACACATCAATACTCTAAGCTCATTCCTTGGAATGCTTAGTCACTACTCTAATTTTCCACCGGAAAAGCATCAACTGCGACCACCTCCGAATGCACTACACCTGAAAGAACTCAAGTGGAACTAGTCGACCGAGTGCTAAACAGTGCTTGGTCAGATAAAAGATATGGTAACTTCCAATCTCTTTCTCTCACATTTTGATCCCAATTTTCCGATTGTGGTACCTGCCGATTCAAGCAACTGTGGCGTCGGTGCTGCATTATTTCACATTTTCCCAGACAGCTCTGAAAAAGCAGTTATTCAGTTAGCTTGATTATTATCAGCAGCAGATAATAATTACTCTCAAGCAGAAAAGCCAGGCTAGACTATAGTATTTGCTGTTAATAAGTTTCACAAAATGCTATACGGTAGACGTTTCAAGTAACTTAGAGATAACAAAACATTGCTGACGATATTCGGCTCACACGAAGGTATTCAGTAACCACAGCCAGCCGTTTACAGAGGTGGGCTCCATATTTACTTGCAAACGATGTTAGCATCCACTACTAATCGACAACCGATTTTGCGCAAGCCGATGTCTCTTCTGGGTTAATTGCTGATCATCCGGCAGGCAAGAAAGAGACAGTGATTGCTAGTATTAAAGTGGACCAGGAGATCAATCGGGTAATTCTCGGCACTGCGAAATGCTAAAACCCACACAGCAGCTCACACCACAGTATGCCCTATGTCATAAAGTGATGAAGCATGTAAAAGTATTATTGCCATCACAAATGTCTGATGCCGAACTCATCCCCTATCATCGGTGCCAGAAGAGTTTATCCTTCCTTGGTTCATGTTTGCTTTTCGTTGAAAGTGTGTTTGTCCGCACATGTTTACAAAGTCCCATTTCTATGCAACTTCACAAGGGTTATCAAGGAATCACCCGCACTAAAACACTGGCCAAAGGTTACGTCTTCTGACCAAAAAGGGACGACGATATTGTGCACTTGTATGAGCGGTGCAAACATTATGCTTTGACTCAACAAGCGCCGAACCGTCTAGCGCCCTTGCGGTCGCCGGAAACGACAACATCATGGTCTCGTGTTCATCTGGAATTCGCATGCCCAGTCGGCGATAAATCGTATAGCATCGTAATTGATGCTCTGAAAATTATATTTTCGGTAAATTGGGTACATGACTCCGGAGCGAAGCATTACTATAATTTGCCGATAAGGGGCTTTTGCCCCTGCATTATAATAAGTATTGGTTTTAAGTAGACTTCAAACCTTTTGGGCGTAATCGCTTCCGTCATCACCGTGTGTTCATGTAATCCCGCACAGAATATACGATATATCACGTTGTGATAATCGTTTATTGGGAGGTGGGAGGAAGCTACCCTTACGTATGTATGATATGCCACCCGAGATAGTCGGATGGCGGCGAACCAGATGTCCGAAATGTCGTGTTTTGTGAAGCCAGATGTAGATATTTATTTCGCCGAAGTCTGATATATAAGTCCCCGATTGGTTAAGGTAATTAGATGGTGGTAAATCTCACGTGCTTCGGGGAATTGTGCTCTTATGTAATTCGAGATCACCGATGCGTTATTTCTGGAGCCATTTTTGTCTACCTTGATCTGGTGCCTACGCGCCATCCGGTCGAGGTTACAAATTTCTACCGCCATGACGTGCACCGATGATCCCTTTACAGCGAGTATATCCGGCTTGATGAATTAGGTCACCGTCGGAATTCTTGGTTCGACAGCGATGTTGACTGTACATTTGCAGAGTTTTTGGCGAACTTCGCATCGATGACCTTGTGGCATTTACATCGTGCTTCGTACTTTACGCCACATGAATATAGGATATGAGACAGAGTCTCCCTCTGTCCACAGCTGCTGCAACAGAGAAGCTCGGATTGATGCTCAGGCAGTCGTCCTCTTGCGAGTCGTACTTTTATAAGGATTAAAGCATCTCGAAGCTGTATTCCTCAAAAGAACCGTCCAGGGAATATCGTGGTCGGATTTCGCGGCCAGTGACGTGAAGCAGGTGTGGTGACCACTTCCGGAAACGGACACCCAACTGCTGAAGAAAGTAGAGCGCCTTTCCATGCTTCCAAGGTTGATTCTTTATCCATTACCACTGGGCTGTCAATGATAACATTGGAGCGCGCAAGTCCATAAATGAAACTAGCTGCGGGAACTCGGATGGCCCAACTTGCAACTGTGTGTGCATAATTAAGGTGTCTCTCTAATCGGTCCTTACTTAATAGTAGACTATTGGCGGCTAAGCAGGGTATGCCGATACCAAAGTCCTCGATTGAGACGCAGAAACTAGCCAGATTTTTGTCCGTGGGCAAGCGAAGCCAATTTCTCACATTGGGCTCGAACAAGCCTGTATACACGTTTTAGCGTCCGTTTGTGGACAATAGTTAAACAGAATTTATAAACGTGCATTGGAAGTACGAACGTCTTCAGAAGCTCCAAGCAATGGTAAGATTTTAGGAGCGCTTTAGTAACTTCTTCCAATTCAGCCCGTAATTCGCCTGCAGAAGTTAGCGACAGCTTACCTATCTAGCTAAAAGGCAAGCATAACACTGTGAATTTCTCTCCTGGTTGCAAGGAAGAAGGTATGAAATCTCTACAGTCCAAAGAGGCGATATCCATTGTCTTTAGTTTTCTTTAGCTGTTCAGCACAATAGTAACGAAGGTGGAATTCATCTGGTTGATGAACAATCCTATGAGGGTCAGTTTATCACTGAAATTTCACAGGCGGATTTTGCTGGGAAAACCGGTTCTGAGCAAAGATCAGGATGTCATCGGCGTACGCGAGGTGATCAATTGGCCCTACTTGGGATGTCCAGGTTTCAGAGGTTAACACTTGCAGAGCTTCGCACAGCGTCATGATAAATATTAGAGGAGAGAGAGGGTCGCGCTGTCTAACTCATCGTTTCGGATGAAGATGAACATTGTTGAAAGTTGAAGTAGCTGATTAGTAGTACGAAGCAAAGTAATCCAGTAGTAGCGGGGGTGCGCCAAAACCAGAGACTGCGCGTAGTAAGGACTGATGAGAGAGAGAATAAAGGGCTTTGGAAATATCAATTGAAGCAAAGGAAAGTAGAGAGTATGAAGAAGGAACGTGTCGCAGCGCTCCTTGCAGTATCGCAGTAGCTTCGATGTATCCATTCTTACATAGCAAGCCTAATTGTAGATGTTTGGAGGGAAAAGTGACTATCCAGCGGTCAAGTAGGATTCGATGAAGCAGACGAATGAAGACGGAAGTGACGGAAATAGTCCGAAATAAGTCAGGAGAATAGGGTGCATCTGCCTTGGGAACAAAGGTGATATGCGCTGTAGTCATAAGTGAAGAGAAGGGCGAGGAAGCGAGGAGAGAGTTGAGAATCGCAGTCACAAATTAGGGGTCCATCCTCAATACATCCCGTAATGTGACACGGTGCGCCTCCGGTGCGGAGCATTCTGTCTGACAGAGCGCTGCGAGCATCTGCTCTTGGGTGATGGGTCTCACTAAAGCCTGGTTAGTGGGAATAATATTGCGAGGTGGACGGACGTCATGTCTGGAGGCTCAGAAATAAGTTTTGTCCAAAAGTCGGTAAAACCAGTGATACCGTCGCCTTCTTGTAGGAAAGCCGTTCGCCACCTGCCATCTATAACGGTTGCTGCCACATCTTCACGCCTCGTATGAAGGAGACGTTTTCTGTGGCTATATTCTAGACGTCGATGTTGCTGATTGTTCCTAATGAATGGCGGTATTTTACTGCGTTCGATCGGCACCCAGCCACTAGGGAATAGACTGGTACAAACGGCATTAAGCTCCTAGCTGTACTGTTCCCGCGAGATCTCGTCCAGTAGGGAAAACAGCAAGTTGAGAAGCAGGGAATTTGGTTCATAATTGGCAGCTTTTCATCCTTGCACCAGGCGTTGAGCCCCCGTGAGCAGAAGGCGGAATGGAGCTGTTTCATCGACAATCTGTAAGCTAGAATACGGAATTGAGACCGCGGAAGGGGAAGGATGATTGATCCAGTCAGCGGGTTTACTGATAGGCAAATGTATGGACATGAGCCTTGGTTCTGATTGGTAGTTCAGTCTCTCGTCCTCGCTTAAGAGCGAATCCTCTCGCCTCAAACCAAAGTACTCTAGATCGCTTTGTGATGTAGCCAAATCTATTGGAATTAGGTGGAACCCATTCGGGATGGTGGGGTTGACTTTCTGTATTGTGGATGAACCAAGTGTTACAGTGGACCTAGTAATGTAGATAGTAAATTGATCAATCCATTACGTCAGTGTTGGGGTGCTGGTAGCATGAATGACATCACTTGCCTCATTCTGAAGAATTTGTGTTAGTGAGTCATCTGGTGTCAAAGATAACCAGATGGAGAGTGCACACCAACGTCGCTGCAGTGGTGAAAGTGGGACCGGTTGCATAAGTATCGGAGAGAGCGAAACCCGAGTATCTACCCACTGCGCACGCCAATTAACACAATACCAACCGATGCGTTGACGAAATTTCCGTATGCAGTCGTTTGTCCGCAATGAGAATGCTGTCTGTAGTTTGTGAAGTACGGTAACGAGTTTAGCGCAGGATCTAGCAATGTTCGCGGCCGCTTCACTTAGATTCCCACCTTCTGTGGCCGACCAAGTATAGGATTGTGCAGGAAGTTGTTCTAGGCAATCTGCGTTGTGTCAGAAGGGGTGTCTACATCGTCATTGTTCTAATAGGCCCCGTTGCGAAGTAAAGGAACGTCGGCAGATATGGCAACTGACATCGTGTAAATTCGCTGCTGCGGCAGAAGCTAGAAAGACGGTTGGATTTTTGCTGTACGTGGCGAGATGCCTCAGGAGACCACTAGGTGTTCTAAAAGTCCGAAGGTATAACGCGTAGTTGTTACGTTATGGTACGGTGGAGACCGGTAGGGCGGGTGGCATAGAGTTCGCGAGAAAAGAGACAGGGTGACACGATTCCATGTCCTGGTAAGCAGGCAGTTGCGAGGAGAGGGACGAGGTAGAGCCACAGATGGAAGCGATATTATGATGCGTGTGGGGGACCGTGATAAAGGGCAGCGTTTTTGGAAGCTTGCTTCGGATTCAGCAGAGGCTGATCCCTTTGCAACTTTGGTATAATATCCAGCAGATCCTCTGGCTCGATGGTCTGAGCCAGGAGAAATGAAGTGAAGAGCCGAAGCTTGCGCTGCCGCTCATAGGCCCAAGGTCATCCTAATGTTGACCTCAACCACTGGATCAAAAACAATCAAACGGCTGCGCCAGATTTTCAGTTGTTTTGGTATGCCTGGAAGACTGGTGACCGACAATGGACCACAGTTCACATCGGAGGAATTTGCGACATTCTATCACTGCACTGGTGTGATTCATAGGCGAACCGTACCCTTCCACCCTCAGTCTAATGGTCAGGCGGGACGCTTTGTTGACACCTTCAAGCGTTCACTTATCAAACCGTGAGGGGAAGGTCTTACGGACGAGTGCATACAAACCTTCCTAAAGGTGTATAGAATCACTACACATCCCGCGTGTAATGGAGGGTCACTGTCAGAGATGCTATTAAGCAGACAAAACAAATCAACTATCTGACCTGAAAAGTACAGTAGTGCCACAACACTAGCAGCATGGGTACGGTGTCGAATCTACAGATCGGCGACCTGGTATGGGCAAGAGATTCATCAATTTAGAAACAGATAAGATTCGGGTGCAGTTACGTGACGAATTGGTCAAGTCACCTACCTTATAGAGGTTCATGGCGAAACGTGGCACCGCTGAATATACCAGCTCATACTCCGCTCCACAATCCCAAGCTTAGAGTTGTCGTTGATGCAACTAACAGGCACAAATTCGGATGGAGTGGAATTTATAAGCCAAGATTCGGTACCAGCATCGGATACAGTGTGTAGACGCCCAGTACGGAATTGACTACCACCGAAGCGATTCGTATGGACGCAAGGGCTGGAGGCTCCAGGCAGGCATGTCTACAGAAGAGGAAGGTGTAATATACAGAGGTCTAACCTAAATGCTGCACATGACCCGATCCCAACTATCCCCCGGATCCAATCAAAGTGTGTCACTACCCAGCTAATCGTCAATGAGCTAACCATTAATGAGACATATAACTCACCATTAAGAGACCCATGTGAGACTCTTGACTCTTGATCTTGTTGTATCAATATTACTTGTTCATATCCGCGATCTAGTCTTTTATCCACTTACTTGGAGTAGTTCAGGTCACATCGGTTTGCATGCTGGGATTACTACGGTGTAGATTATTGTTCGGCTGCTGATAACGGATACTAAATCTGACATACTTGCCTTTTACTTTGCGGGATATGACCCTCTTCCCGTTCGGCACAGTGCCCCTAAAAGTTCTCTAACCTCAAAGTGATAGCTTTTGACAGACCACCGACAAAGCGCACGTGGCTTACTTTAGCCTTGGTAGCTTCAGTAAAGTAATATTTACTGTCCATAATTGTGAGCTGAACTAAGGTCCATTGAGTTTGCAATTTGCAGTCATCAGAAGTGTATTTATTTCATACCGACTTCCTAGTCCACATGTTGTGCGTTTTCTTTTATCTGCATGTTCCGGTCACCGCAAAGTACCAGAACTACTTGACTTCTGATCATTTCTTGGGTGCTCTTGATGTTCTGTCTCTTCTCGCACAAAACGCGCCAAAGCCACCTCTTGCTATCAACAATTTCTAGTTTATTTAGCCTTTGCATCCAAAGTCAATTAGCTTGACTATTTTTACAGACCCCTACACTATCTGTGGGGAAGCATGAGAGTACGTTTCCTGTTGCTATACCAATGAACTTTGCTGACGCACAAGTTCAATTTACCAGGTATTATGCTGGATTGAGACTACGTGGATTGTGGGAGTGCGTTGTGTAATCTATGCATTTTGGTCAAGCTTTGCTTGCAAGCACAACTTTCGTTAAGTACATAGTACATTATACTGATATTCCGAATGAAACATTGCATTATGTAGCCAAGGAACGGCACATTATGAGGACAAAAGAAGTTGAAGCCGTTTATACGATGTGCGAACAGTAATATGAATATATAAACTAAAACACTGGTTCTCTCGGTTTGAACAGTAGCCTTTTCTTTAAAAGAATTTGAGACATCCGCACGAATAATCTATCTTTTTTAAGCAACACATTTTACACAACCTTTATGGTGAACAGAAAAATCTACCTTCTGGATGACGATGAATTTTGTAAATTGGTTACTTGTCTTTCCGAAATCTTGCGTTTGGAACAATACCTAGGTTATCCCAATCATTCTACTCCATCTGAATGGACAGTGATACGTTTGAGTAAAGCAAATGCAACAATGGACGTCTCGATTTGCTATGCGTGACCAGATGAGGTTATACGGAAAGTCGATCGTAAATGAAGGCAGACATATATTCCTTCACAACCACAGTGTTCTAATCATCTTTTTGCAATTCCCATCCGTCCATCTAGCATTCACTGTTGCGTCTTACTTTGTCAATCTTAAGACACTGTCTGTTGTGTGGTCTGAGTAGCATACAACTGTTTATGATTAGTAGCAGACAGTTGCAGCGGTGAACTTGTTACAGAAATGCTATATATTGTCTGCTATTTCAATAGCCAAAACTTTCTTGGCAATCAACGTTAGCGCTTTGTTTTCCAGACTGAGACTACGCCACCTACTAAGCTGATTAGTTTCTTCGGGGGAATTTTCAAGCTTTTTGCTCAGGCGAGGATACGGGCAGCATAATTAAATTAATAAATTGTTGATTCGCGACCGTGCCAGCCATCCATGCGTGAAGATGATCAAGGTAATACGAACACGAAAGATCAGTAATTTTATAAAGATGTTGCGAGTCAACCACTTGCGAATTGCATTTAGATGTGCATGTGCATTTGCGGCCATGAATGAAGGTCTTAACGTATTGTCGCATGTGTGCATGTGTTTTATCAGGTAGCCAGTGCAACAAAAGATCAGAGAAACACTTCGAAGTTGTTTACTGACATTTATGCAGTAGGTAAGGTTATCTTCCTGGGCAAGATTCGGTGACTATTTAGTGGCGGGTAATATCCGCCACGTCGCAGTCATGTTAAATGGACACTTGCCGATTTTATAAGGAGTACACTGACAGGCTGAAACGCACCGCGCCCATCTTAGTGGATTCTGCGTAAACTGATGCATTAGGACAAAATGACCGCCTAATGTATCGCTGGATGTGTGATTGACACCTGACTTGTAAGTTATTGCGATAAACCTTCAAGAAACGCTGACATCCATTTTGTGTACAAGAAGGTTGAACACTATAGGACCTAAGGGTAATTGCCGTTCTGCTAACAAATCCCACAATATCACACGAGTGGCTATTCAGTGCCCCTTAGATCCGGATCAGTAAAGATATAGCTGCTATATCTGTATACCTCTTAGTAAGCATTTTGACTATTTTGGATCAAACAGGCGCGTCAAGATCCAGTCGAGTCATGTGATGATCAAATCCGTGAATTTGTAATTCTCTTTTTCTGATTTATTTGTCGATTATGCTTTGCAGAATACGCAGTACTTTGTACAGGTCAAACTATGCAATTGTCTCTAACGAGGACGTTATTTTCTCCTTTACAGTCCGCAGAGATCACCATCTCAATCTGAAATATAGATCGATGCTGTTATACCATTCAAGTGATTTTAAGTTTATGGATCCTTGACAGAAAATAAAACTGGAACCGAACTTATCCCTTGACTCCTAACCTAAGCCATCCTGAACTGGCACACCTAGGGCCCAAACGACGGAAACTCACGGCATTACGTACGTTCCGAGCTTGTATGACTAGTTTGTCTGGTGCTGCATAGAGACTACCTTGTATTTACAGTACATTTTTGATTGTCCACTGATGTACAGTGTATAGGTCACACCACACACAAACGTGAATGTTGTCAGATAAAGAGCTTCGAACTCAGACTACTAATTGTCGTTGAGGAAGTGGTTTGGTTATCCAGCTTAGGGAAGGGTTACCGATGCTCTAATATTGAAGAAAAATCCGATTATCTAAACAATCCAGTGCCTTTAACAAATCAAAGTAGATCATGTTAAAGTCATCTGACTTTGTCAAACTCCTGCATGCGTTTAGTAAATAAAATTGTGCTCGATCGCTGTCGACTACAACTTAGCTGCTCTTGTGTGATATTGTTGCGGTTTTCCAGCTAGCTCACCAGCTTATCGGCAATGTTGGATTTTATGACGTTGGACAATATAGAAAGAGATTCCGGACGGAGTTTCGACGGCTCAATTCTGCTTCCGCTTTGTGAATCAGAGCTATTATTCCAAGCTTCCACATTGCAGGATCCTGGTTCCGTTCTAAGAAACGCTTCAATTACTGTGCCGAAGGTTCCATCAGCTGTCAGGTTGCTGCTTTTAGTATCTTTGTTCGAATGGTATCGACACCCGGAAACCATGGTTGCTCAAAGACGTCAGCATCAGCAGTTGAAGGGATGTGGACAAGTCCTGGCTGCGGGACGACAAGGGCTGGTAGATCACTTGATGGCAAGACTGATGTGTGGGGGGCGTATCTCATACGCAGCGCAATTGCTGCTTCCATAGCTGTTCCTGTTGGGCCGTCAACAGTCCTGACTGCAGGAAATCCCTGCCTCACCTTTCCTAGGCCATTGACTTGGTGAATGAAAAGCTCACAGACAGCTTGATTTTAATCTACTGCCTTAGATATAATTCCTTATGAGAAAACCATTGATTCCTATAGTTAGAAATAAACCAGTTGAGATTTGCCATTTTGTTAAGTCAAAGGCCATTATTCAAAATTAAGCTGATCGATAACAATGGCTGTTTGTAAGGTCGCCGCCGCTTTCGTAAAGCAAAGTAACTCAGAAATTGTTCAAGTCAGATTAGTTCAATTGTACAACTGTGATCCTGGCACTAAAATGCAATGGACCAAGTTGTCTGTACTCAAATCATCAGAATAACAATGAAAGCTAACTCAAAAAATAATGCTATAAACTAAGGAAATACGATGAACCTATGGATAAGAAAGACGTGCGTTAATGTAATCTGCATGAAATTAATATTCTCAGTTCACTTTCTTTATGCTCTTATACGAAGTCATCAAATGGTCACCCAGCGGTTTCGTCAAACCTGTTTTAATGAAAGCATATAATGCACTTCCGTGTAAGGGGGACAACATCCATGAGGGTAATCGTCATGATTTGGACAAAAAATCTAGTGAGGTAGCAGCAGATTTATTATCAAACACCAAGTGTCGAACCTCAGCTTTGATCACCCGCGGTTACCAACAGAAGAGAGCAATACTGCGCATGTACCAGTGGTCAAACAGCCAAGCGTTTACTGTCTTTACTGCGAACAGACCAGGTCTCTGATTCGTACCATAACACCGGCCTTATCACAGCGTTGCATACCTTAACTTTCACTGACAGGGTGATGTCTTGTGGTCGCAGTAGATGGTTTAGTCTCTGGAAAGCCACACGGGCCTTGTCGATAAGTGAACTAACCTCCTAAGTGATATGGCTACTACAAGCAGCTCCCAAGGTATGCGAACCGATGCACCGCCTCCAGTGGTTGTTCGAAGATAGAAACGTTGGCATGTCAGTCCAGCCTTACACCAGTACTTTACACATCAAAAGGTGCAACGTACATCCTGAAGCGTTCTGCGCCACACGTCAATCAGCCCAATAGTGCCTGCGTAGCCAGTGCATGCGACCCAAAGAGAACCATATCAACCGTATACTCAAGGTCAGTTAGGCGGTAATGTCTAAATTCTACTCCAAAGGAGGTTAAAAGCACAGGGTCATTTATGCCCACTTCTAACACAAACTCAAGTGAGGTAGAAGCTACAAGACTACGGTAGCGAACCCCAATTGTAGCAAGGATATCGGAAGAGAGGTTTCCTTACCTGGCTTCGTGTTTCACGGTAGAAAAACTACAGAATGGAAAGTAGTTTTGCTAACACACATTTTAGGGGTAGGCAGTAATACAAGTTAGTACGATCAACAGAGTCGAAGACGGATCTTATTTTATTGAAAACCACTATGGTCTGCCATCTATATGTTTGTATTTAGCAGTTCCACAATACCTAACCAAGCCTAACCGAGTCAACGGGTTTCAAATGATCAACACTTGTTTCGGCCCCACGCCTAGTTTATACTCAAGTGATTTCCTAACCATTGTTGCAATCGCTGTCTAAGAAATCTACTAGTCTGCTGCCTGGGATGTCGGGTAGGACATTCTGATGGTATTGGTTCAAATTCTGGCCATGAGATGAAAAATGGTAAAAATCAAACGGCAGGCGTTTGAGTAGCCTTAGTGGTTGCCTAATTTGGTTAAACGTAACCTCATGCTGAACAATAATTTACTATGCATTTACTCATCACTTTAAGCAATTTACACAAGTTTATGTTTAGCAGAATTCCGTTTATCGTTTGCCGCAAACACTGATGCTGGTAACCGGTTGTTGCTTGTTTGTAATCCTCATATAACAATAACTGGTAAGTAGCTCGAGCTCTCAAGGGTCATGGTTACAAATTCCCTCTTGACGCTATACTTTCGGGCTCCGTCGGTAAATTGTGAGGAGGTGATGTATCAGTCACCGCTGTGAATTTTGAAATTTAACTCCTACACAAACAGCGAATTGCTCGGAAGTAAAGCCTCTGACGCTTCGTACCGCGCCGCTCTGCTACATAAACGTGCACTGACGATATGACCTCGGGTGGTGACAAAATTTTTTGCAGCCAAACTGCCGAGCTCAGCGAACACTCAGACCACCAACTGAACAACCTGACCTACCAATATTTGTCTCTACGGTTGTGAACATTTTACTGCCTGTAGAGATCATTTTGAAGCGCAAGCATTGTGAATCGTTCGGGAGAGGCAACGTGGATCAATGCCTCAATTCACTTCGAAGCGAATGCTGAGTGTTTCGGTAAGTAGCACGGTAGTTAAAGGATATAAATATCAGCTGTTGTTCGTTGGTAATGCTGCACTTGCTACAACTGGCGGAGATAGTAGGACTGCGAGTCCAAGCCGAAACGAGGTCAGAAACGCTTATCAATGCGATTAATAATTATCATAGTGACAGGCATCGTGTGAACCGATTGTGACGTTTGCTTCAACCTGATGCCGTCAGTCAGCTTTCACCGCCGTGACTCAGTACTTAATGAACTAAAGTTTTCGGATAGAAGCCCCAAAACAAGGGGAAAGCATCCGAATCATTATTGTATTTTGGCAAAATATCAGTAATAGAGGCGTAATCGGAGCACTGAGGCTGTCCGCTACATGCAGTGGTCATCAGCACGGACATGCTACGACATTCCATTGAATTTGGGAATTAAGTGAGAATTGACCGGTCAGCAAATACCAGCCCGCGACATAGTATGGAACTATTCCTTCAATATGATAAACCCGTGGAGCGGAATTCACTTACACTTGCTGGAAACCAGACACATAAGAGTGAGTAACCATGACCACTTAAATTAGCATGTTTAGGTTACCAATAAATACAGTTAACTTATCCTGCAGGTATACTCTCGCTGTTCACCGAGTTCTGGCCTTTTTATTTCTTCATTTGGCTGGACGTGTGACTCAGCCGTCCGACTGTCGCAGTCACACAGGGCAGCAAAGCAAGCAGTACAGCAGTTGTCAGTGGCAGATAGCAGTGAGAAAGTAGCAGCGTTACATCAACCAGAAACACCTCAGTGCTTGTGTCGCAATAAGCAATTATCAAGCATATGAGAAAGTGCAGAAACACATTGCATTATGAAATTAAAAGCAGCAAATCGAACTGTTAAGCATCGCGAATGAGATGTGTTTGAAAGGGGAATCTAGAGGATGTAGGAGAGGCTGAGAACCTCCCAAAATGAATGTCATTGGGGCGAAACATTAACCTCTCGCCTCTGCCTGCTAAGCTTTACTTTTCCGAACCTACTCATGGAGTGCACTGTTTTGAAGTAAGCAACACCAAACCTACATCTGGTTCGTCGACTAAAGCCTCAGTGATCGAAATAACCAAGGTTCACTTCCATGCAAATACCGGTCCACAAAGAGATTGCTTGATCCAATACAACCACATAATAATATTTCGAATTGAACATCTAATCAGTCATTAATTGTTGTAACGAACTTTGTCCGTCGCCACTCGATACCTTGAGGTAGAATTCCGGGATTCCAGCCGCAGCCATGCTCTCTCCGCCTTGCAACAGAACCGATCGTGGAGTGTATGGTTGCGTGCAGGCAGCACCCAACCATCAACTGCACGGGAGCTGTTAGTTCACTAAATAGTCTTGGGTCATAGTATGCTCAAGCTTCCACGTGAGTGTGTGTGTATGTACCTAGGTGGAAATGCAGCTACTTCATCCGTCGGTGTGATGCAATTTCGAACCGCAAGTCCCCGTGCAATATTGCATTTTCCGTATACTCCTATGTTATCAAAGGCAAACAAGACCACATATGAACACGGCGTGAAAGATTCGTTTCGAATCGACTATCAGCAAACTCGCGCTTTAGCTGTAGGATTCTAGCAGGTTATATATATATATATATATATATATATATATATATGACTTGTAAATTCGCCGTCAACCTTGTACAATACTACTGCGAAGCAACCAGCGTACACCGGCGATGCTGCAAAGGCAGCAGGGATCAAAAACCGACAAACTATTGACAACACAAGCTCGAACAAGATAGGTTCCGCAGCTATATGAAAGCACTGTTCGTACCGAGAATTTGTAGACCCACCTCTTAGGGTAACGCTGAGATCGTGCCGGCGACAGATATATCGCGAGTTGGCCATAGACGCTATGACTTTGGTGATGTGCAACGTAATCGCACCTATCAATCGGCTCCCTCGAACGCAACTCCCAAAGTAAAGGCACTTATAAACTATTTGCAAAGAAGACACGGAAATGCTGAGGGCCGGAGCAGCTTCTAAGCAGTCCGAAAGGAAACCTTAAACATAGAAATGATGAAAATCATTCACAACTTAAATGCACACATTTCCTCTTGCGCAGTATATTATGCGCAGCCTGCGAGCAGTCGTAGATTAAGGCGATACCGTCAGCATACTCCAAGTCGCGTGGTCGATCACCCGGCAATAAACAGAATGCGGGATCTACGAAATGTTAGCTTGTAACACCATGTATACCTCAAAATGACCATGTCAGTCATTAATAAATAATAAAATTTTTATTATTGCCTAAGCAGGGCACGCCTACACAAGCACGATCACGGTAAACAGACGACAAGTGATCAAGGAACGTACAGTGGTATAATAGGATTATCACATATGTTGATACATGAACGTATGTGTGCGCGTCTAAGCGTGTGTAGCTGTGTTGCTTGACTTTGTAAATGTTTTGCTGCACCACTGCTTGTGTTTGAATGTGTAGTCACTGCTAGAGGGGTGTTTGACGTCTGTGGATTTGAAACGATTGGACGGGTAATAAAGGGATGATCACTTTAGTAGGTATCGAGTCATAACGGCCACGATATAATGTTGTTAAACGGATATTTGTGACTTTTTATGGAGAGAACGCTTGCTAGGCGAAAACCCACTACTTCTTGGAACACTGACTCTGAACTCTTTGCCGGAACGGGTAAACCCAGTGAACAATGAGCAATGGCACCACCAGGAGGCTTTTTGGTTAACCTGCGTTGCTTACAGCTACTCGGTGTCTTTGGGTTAGGGGTTTGTGCTGGTACAACGAAGGACCCTGAGTCGCGTGGCCGTCATGCTCTCACTAACTGGTCGCGAGGTATGCTGTTACCTACAGGCAACCCAGTGAAATTTTAAATGTTATGCAATCAATTAATTCGTCTTTTCTATTAGTCTTATTTAAGTGCATGCTCATGGACCCAACTTTATAGTTGATCACATCAATACTTCGCTTCGTCGTATGCTCAATTCGAATACTAACAATAGCAAACCATCATCATCCACAGGGAATTTCATGACACGCTGGACACTTGATCCTGACACGAGTCTTAGCGTATAGTTTTGCGGGATACACGTTACTCTCTGAATTTTCGAATAGGAGACCTCGAACGTTGTTGCCTGTACCCTACGTGTAGCGAAATAACTTATTAGGACATTATAGTGGTATAATTATCAAGGTCCATGTTTTACTCGTTGCGGAATTTGTAGCGAAACCCACGATCAGCTGAGATATTTGGAAACTGGACAAAACACAATCCAGAAGAACTCACCCATCAGTGTTCAGATAATTGTCTACCATGGATTCATCTTATATAATTCAGAAGACGATTCGTATAGTCCTTTCACATCTTTAACTCCGTTTTGGAGCAGACTTACTTCCTAAACTGCCTTGGCAAATCCACATAGTGATTCTTCACGAAAAAGAGTACGATTGTCCGTTACACCTTGATTCAACTTCCGCTTTCTCACTCGGAAGACCGAGATCTATTCTTGCCCAGTGCTTGTTATTCACGGACTGCCTTAGTTCCCTTTTAAGTACTTGTACGAGTGGAATATTAGGCAGTGTGTGAAAGACCGAGGTTACTGGTAGCCTTGCAAGCGAAGTGAACGAACTGAAAGGAATGATTTTTAGACAAAGTACATGGGCGTTTTAAGGCCCATGCAATTCTTATTAATGCAGGATTACACTAATGGGGGGCTCTTTGCGTTCATAGGGCGTAAATAAGGTGGGGACGAAGATGGAGTCATATTCCCAGGTTCCGCGCGAGAGATGGCGGAAAAAATTTACTCTTACAAGCACAAGTTTGCCGTTTCGCAACCGTCTCGATAAATCGCCATAGCGTAAGGCATTAGGGTCCGATTATATTCAGAACGCTATTAGAGCTGATAGGCAGGGAGCACAGGTGAAGTCAGTGAGATCAATGGATTGGTCACATGACAGTTTGCAAAGACCTGCGTGAATCTTATGCTTAACACATGTTGGACAGCGTTATGATTCTGTGACTTCCCAAGACATCAGTATGATCGTCTGTACATTTTCGCTGGGCATTTAACTAGGCGAACTATTCAAATGGTGCAGACGTACACACAATCGCGTGATTTCTATGAATTCGCGCTGAAGCATGATGTTATTCTCTGCACTCTCCAGATGTCTTGCATGACACAAGAATCATGGAACCTGTCGATGTAGTCCGTTAAAGATAATATGACGGAATCCGCAAAGACCCATTAAACTAATTTTTCTGCAGAATCCAGGCCTTTGATCATATTCTTGTCTCTGTGCAAAGCACCTTGGTTCTATATGACAGTGGAAGCCGATCTGATGAAAGAAGGTAAGGAAAATGTGCTCGACGAAGCGGAATTTAATTTAACCCTGATCTTAACCTGGTTCACCATACCAGTCGGGTTTGAAGTAATTTTGCCAATGGCATATATAAAATTATGCAAAGATTAGAGTAGCTGTGGTCGTTTGAATTTGCTTGATTAACCAAGTATTTAACTTTGAAATATAGGTGTTCTCCACCAAAGTTAGACTTTTGATATATAAGCCATCGCGTACTTTGAAATTGTCCAATTTTCCACATAGGTTGTTTCGACTGCGGTGAAGGAAATCTGCTTGCTAAGGTAGAAGACAGAGGGTGCGAACATAATTAATTTGCCTAGTAATGTGCTTACATTAGCACGAAAACTTTCGCTAGTGATCATTGGCAAACCGTTATGGAACTCATCCATGGGAACCACTAAATTTTGTCACTGGGAAATAATATTACTCTGATTTCGCTGATAGGCAGTTTCGCAAAGGTAAGTTAGTTGGTCCTACTCGAACTGACAAGACACATCGTTAAGAGGCCTTTTCTGGATTACTGGGGTGGCACAAATGAATGTTTCCTGTGGGGAGGGGGTAGCACGTAACTGCACGTCACGTCTACAAGGGGAGGGCCACTAGATTCGCCAGCCACTCGACAGACATTACTATGTAGCCACCGCGTGCACAGTGATTGCGGTATGTTTCGATTTGATCAATTTGGCTGCTTCTCTCATTGTGTAGTGCATGCGAATTAAGATGCGGACATGTGGCTGTGACACGTGGACCAGTTCAGTGTAATGAGAAATCATCATTAATAATAGGGGTCCGAATGACACCACATAGCAACCTGTTGGCAGCCAGTCCCTATGGCATTAATGAACCGCTGGACTTCCGTGTACCACCGGTCACATGGTCACCTATGCGATGAAAGCACAGCTTCCGATAGGCTCAGCGTAAACAGTGCGTGCAACCTCTTTTCCAAAGCACATCATGTCCAGCAGTTCTTCATTACGATTCCAGCACATTTAGCGCACTTCAGTGTTACGCTGTTTTTGTCGTTAGTCCTCGAGCCTTTGCGGATGTTCTCCTTTTGGTGACTCATGAATAACAATCCAGATAACATCACTCTATCGTAGTAGAGGTCAATTAGAAATGCACAGTGTTAAATTACTAAGTAGTTTATCTGTAAGTGTACCACAAGGTAAATGGGACTGTGTAGTCATTCTCCGAATTTAACAAGTACAACAACCAACGTACTGCTCCACCATGTTGAAGTGACTAATGCACCAATGTGAAGTAATGCTTGATTGACGGAATCACATCGGCGAGTGGCCAGCATGATACTTCAACTGTTTGTAAATAGTCTGCCAAGTGCCTTGCAGATGGAGGTGCTCAAACGTCAACATGTGAAGGGGGATCAACACACCAGATGTTGCGACACAACTTCTAGCCGATCTGGATAGGATTCACGTGAGTTCAACACACAACATAGTTACGTTTGATTCGAAAAATTTATGGCTCTGCACTTAGGACACTAGTTGGCACGTTGCTTTTCAATGGGCAACTAGGAGCTTTAGAAGTCTTTCGGCGTGAAGGATCTGGGCGTTTCGCTCTTGCTCGATGTTGGCCATTCAAAACAAGTAGGAACAGCAGCAAGAATATACATCCGAAACGTAAGCCACCTGCGACGTAAATTCGGACGATTTGACCGGTGGACAATTTAACAGCTTCTCATCTCATACATACGCTCACAAGCGGAATACGCAATAAAATTCCGACAGTCACGGATGAGGAGATACCTCACCGTCTTATACTCCAACACCGCTTAACCAAGAATGTCAAAGGTTGGTATACTTTTCCATATGAACGAAGGCTTTGAGTACTCGGGATTTTCAGCGAACACCATTGGCGTTTGCGAGGGGATCTCATTTTGACCTACCAGCTTTGGAATGATCCGACCCACAAGTGCCGCCATTTGCCAGGCCTGTCATACAGTACACTGAGAGACCACCACCTCTAGCTGAAAGATCAGCACAGCCGATTGAAATGCCGGCGACCTTTCATTTTCCGTACGCGTTTGCAAATAGTGGAATGTCATACCGGAATCGGTTATCTGCGCAAAAGCGCTAATGAAGGGCAAAATCAGAGTTCTCCGTGTAATCATTTCTATGCACCATATCACACGGCTCATTGCCCATGGATAAAACATGAGTGCCTGAAGGCGATTTCAATGCCGGTCAACTCCTGTATGTGTTTGCCAGAAGGCGTCACGATATTTACCAACGTCCCTTTTGTCGTTATTCCTTATGGACTTACATTGAACCTGCAGTTTCAATGTACCGTTGTGAGTTCACCGGGGTGAGCTAACTGCTGCTGATACCTTGTTCTTATTTCTAACTATTCATCATGTGTATCCCAGGAGACCTGAAATGTTTTATGCTTTTACACTCATTTAACTACTATTTCTTTGCATTCACAGGACAAAGTTTGTCCGGTAATCCACTCCACATGTCACCAGTCTGGCTGCAAAACGCTGTTCTATTGATGATAAAAGGGTTGGTTGTCTAGACACTTCCTACCTCATCCACATAGGTTGTTCACTCCGACCGCAGAAAACACGTTGTGTGGTGTTACATTCATTCACCCCGAAGCAAACTCGAATCTATGCATGTCCTAAGTTCGGTCACATGCATGGAGTTCTTTTTATCAGATCACAAGTGCATTGTATGCATCAGCTGATTATTGGGGTGGTTTTCAATGAAAGTTGCCTAGCTGCGCCAGTATTCATTAAATTTCATTTAGCGGTCACAATGAAAATATTGTGCATTAAAGCAAATGTCCTATTTGATACGGTTAAGCTGAGTGTAAATCTTGTACCGAACTCTACCAGTCTTTCAACGGTTGCAAGATTTCCGAAACTTGAACTTCCGTTCCATATTAAAGCTACTCACAGGAGAGCGACAGCAGTTATTTGATTCACAAAGTCAGATGTTATCAGGTCACCACCTTGTCGTCCTCCAAGCGATTCCCCGTTTAGTAACAGTAGTGTAATCTAGTCGGAGAATAACTTCGGTTTTCCTAAGAATCCCATAAGCTACTGTTGTTTTAATCAAAATCAACTAAGCACAATTAGGGTGAAAATGGCGGAGGTGCTGTTCGATTCGGCGCCTAACATCTGCGTTTGGAGAGAAATGCAATGCTTCTCCAACATTGCATTGTATTAAGGGGATCGTTTCAAACCACATATCTCCATGTTTTGGTACTTTTAACGAAAAATTTCGTAATGGAGATGACATGCGCCCCAGCAATCCACAATGGAAAATGGGACATGGTGCGAGAGATGTTTAAAGGTGAAATTAACAAATTCCTTCTGTCCCATGGAAAATTGGATGCAGGTCAACAATTTGGGTCGTTCTCCACCAAATGATCTACTGGCTTCAAGCTAACACAGACATTCCCAGACAGTTTATTCGCAAGCGCATGTTGAAGCATTTCTGGTGGCGCTAGTATTGAACCGCTTCCTTTCTTTACTTTCAAGTGGCAAGCGACAGTGGTTTTTAGCATTTTCAGTAAACGCGGAACCTCGATGACATGTGATTTATTAGAACTGCTGGAGTTTAGGAGCAGATAATTGATGCAATATCCGGGGACTTGATTTCACCAGTGCACTGAGGTTGTAATTAATCCTATTTCCGTTCTCCGGTAAAAACTAAAGTCATCGGAATGCAATTTCCTTCTAGCGGCAGAGCAGCATTGGTGATAGATTACAAAGAATGGATTTATTAGCAAACACCGGACGTGAAATGTCCTTGGAGGACAGATACAATATTACCAAATGATCAGCTATGGGTAATTTCCGTTGCCACGTTCCATATGCCCACTCCACTGGATGAGCGCTCCTACGCAGTCGTCGCCTTGTTTTTGTTTGTCGGAGAGTGCAGTGAGATCGTGTTGTATTGACATTATGTTTCCTCCGTCGATACCTCTTCCTTTGGGGCCTACAGATTAAGTTACACCACTTTGCACGTACCGTAATACATATAATGTAAGGGCTTTATTGTATCTTATTTTTTATTCCGTCGCCTGGTGTCAACTGCACGGACGTCGTCAATTTTGATTATAGTAGCATTTCTTTAAGGTTCATTTAAATATTCCCGATAGTCGTTGTATGGTGAAATGTTTCGACAACAAAGATTGAGATTAATCACCTAGGGGTGACTTTCGGTTTTGCGACCAACTGGATAGCTAAGCGTCCATAAGCACAAAACGATACGATAATGACCTCAGTTTTCCACACTTCTGCTCGTGTCACACTGAAACATGTCGGCGTATATCTGAACAAACTTTCCATTTACGTGACGCGAAATCTGTTCCACCCCATCTGACCATATGTGAACAGATTTACATTCGGGCCGATCAGGTTATAATCTTTGTCCCGTAGATGGCCGAAACAATATGGCCATGGGTATGAAGCTCGCGTCGCACTACCGAGAATAACAACTTTTTATTTTAATAATGAGTAGGAGGATTTTGCACTTGTAATGTTTTCGTCCCAGCTGCTCACAAGCTATATAGCACATCCTAGTCCGGAAAAGCATCAGACGCGTTTCGTCCTATTTGGGCGGAGTGGCGAGTTCTGTGTGCCCTGTCGTTATCTTAGCCAACTAGTGGCTGGATTACAGAGTGCCACCTAGACGATTGATAGGACTGTTCATTGAGGCTTAGTTTGAGAACTATTTTGATCAGTTGAAGGACCTTCAACCAACTAGTACCGACAAGCTTATATGGTTTAGAAACATACTGACCAATGTTGCCTATGAAGTAAAAATGCGCCAATAAAAGAAAAGTGCGCGCTTACGAACAGACACCTACGAGTTTTACGCGAATTGCGTGATAAGGATGTCATTGTAATGAAGCCGGATAAGGATTCAGGAGTTGTAGTCATGAACAAAGATGAATATATCGGGAAGATGAGCATTATACTCAGTGACACGAACCAATTTAAACGACTAGAGAAGGCAGGGGATGTGACTGCATTGGAATCCCGAATCATTCGCCACTTAGAAATGCTTCGGCAATCTCACATGATCGACAGTGTTACTTATAACAGTTTAAAGCCGAATGGATCAACTACGCCACAGCTATATGGGCTACCAAAAATGCACAAGAGCCGAGTGCCGCTCAGGCCGATCCTCTCGATGACGAATGCACCCCAACATAAATTAGCTCGCTGGTTGGTTAATGTGCTTTCTCCACTAAAAGCTCAGTTTAATCTATATGGCCTCAAATATTCCTTCGAGCTTGTAGAGGATCTCGATAAAATGAACTTGTCCGATAAGGTGATGTGTTCCTTAGACGTGGAAGCTTTGTTTACTAATGTGCAGCTACACCAGACCGTTGACTACATCTGCGAATTAGCAGAAAGTTCCGAATGTCGGTTGCCGATTCCAGTTGAATTCTTAAGAGAATCATTACTTCTATGCACAGAGAAGGTCGACTTCCACTTCCGAAACATACCGTATCGTCAGGTTGATGGGGTAGCCATGGGCAGCCCACTGGGTCCCATACTAGCGGATTTTTTCATGCTGATGATAGAACGAAGCCTATGCGAAGAAATAGCACAGTTGCCCTATTACAAACGTAACGTGGACGATATCTTGGTGTTCAGTTCAACAGAAACGTAGATCGCAGAGTTAGTGGCGCGTTTTAACTCATCGCATGTCAATTTGAGGGTTTCCTGCAAAGTCGAGCAACAGAGCTGTCTTCCATATTTGGATGTTCTTATCAGCCGCAGGGATAAAGGACTGGTATAAAGGTCTGTCTACCGAAAAGTAATGTGGCCGGGACAGTATCTGCATTTTAGCAGCTTTACGCCAATTCGGCACAAACGAACGCTTGTGAAGACCCTGTTTAGTCCCGCCGGATGAATATGTTCGACCGATTGCCTAGCGGATGAAATAGAACTAATTACCTAATTGCTAATGGCTACCCTCGAAACTTTATCCGAAAGCACAGCGAAATCCGTGAAAAGAAAGTTGTTCTACCTACTGTGCCTAAGAGAAAGGTATTATTAGAGCTGCCCTTTAAGGGTGACATTGCTTCTTTGAGGACCAGAAGACGTCTGATTTCCGCCACACAGAGCACTTTTTGTGCTGCCGAAGTTGTACTCCTTGACTGAACTCACAAGCTACCGTTGCCTCCACTAAAGGAAACTCAACCCATTGGCGCCAACTCCCATTGTGTATATCAATTTGTATGTAACTGCGGGGATAGTTACATAGGCAGAACCAATAGAACGCTGAGTTCCCGAATAAAGGAGCACGTACCAAAATGGGTTCAATGCGGGCTTAGTCAACAAGCAAGCCCAAATCAGACTACGTGTGTACGCAGGCCGCCAGCATCTTCGATCGGCAGGCACTTATTGGCAACAGGTCACCGAATTGAAGTCAACAAGGCGTTCAGAATCCTACTTCGCCATACTAATTCCCGGCTCCTCCGGTTTGCCGAGGCGATTGCCATTAGTCGGACTAAGCCAGCGCTTTGTGTTCAAAAAAGATTATCGATCAGCCTCAGGCTGCCCTGGTTGTCGACGAAAGAGACCTTTTTCTCGCGTTTGTTTGTATGGATGTCTATACCCACAAACTGTTATATAAAATTACCGGTTATCGTTATCGGCACTGATGAGACGATACGAAATGCATGCATCTGCCGAACTTCGTCTTCTACTTGTGCTTTTCAAAAAGGAAGAAATTTACCTTGGCATATTTGCGTTGCATCGAACTGTAGCTACGGTGCAACCGCACACCATCTGATGCGCGAGATCGCTCAAACAAATTATGAACACGTAATTGGCATACTGGTACTTTAAGAGCTGTATACAGTGTGATCCGCGTCTTTGATGTCTGATTGGTATGTAAGCAACACACATGTAAATCGCCATTATCACTTGAGTCCACCGTACTACCAGTGTAACAGCGGTGCCCCTTGTGTGATCAAGGTACGCTGTGGTAACAGTGTCAGAAGTCTGGTGGCTGAACACGGCCCAAATGTTCGAATGGAATTGGGGACGTACACAAAAATATGAAGCAGCGTAGTTTTAGTGGGTTAAATGTTTCATTTTCTTACTGACGTTTTGATTCTAGACAACAGTGCATAAATTAACTGAAGTTGGCTACTGAAAGGTATTCAAATACTCCTGTGGTTTACGCAGCTCCAAAGTTCATGTTCGCTAGTAACAAGCTTGCATGCTTTAGTATAAATAAATAAATCATTCAAACTATGTCTCTTAGCCGTTTGGTGATCTAGCGTCTGTAAATAATTTCTGAATTAGTGTAGCAGCAAATTATATGGTTGTCACGCACGTTCTTCAGACATGGGTCTGGTGATGGGAATTAATCAACACACTTCAACCTTAGACTTGTTACGAAGATTTGCACATCCCACCAGGCTTTCTTGTTAAATTTACTGTGCGGGCTTTCCGTTACGCAGTAATAGCGCTCATTTCAGTCGATTGACTGCACAACACAAACGGTCCTTACAATAGCGTCGTTGTCTCCGATACAAATTTTGCCCAAAACATTACTTCAATTTCTCTCGAAGCAGCAATGAGTAAATGGGATAAGCAGCACTTCGGTTTTCCTTAGCTTTTACCATATTAATATGGTTTTGTAATATAATTCGGGACCAGTCAATGTGTGATTGTTACCTCAAGATATAGGTAGTAGGAGAATTATTAGAATTTTGTGAAGTTTCGTCTCAGCCAGACTCAGGCTGACAGCCACCATACCTATAGGAAAGAGCTAGACGGCCATTTCGTCCTACTGGGACTCGTCAGTAGCTCTTTGCCTTTACTTCGTTTGCACTAACGCACTGCAACACACACTTGTACCATGCCAACCTTGCACTTTTAGTATTCTGCAACTTGCCGTACTGTCATTTAGCTAAGAATGAGCAGTAAACAGCAGTGTCAATGGAACATTTTAATCTTATCTTCTTTGACAGTCCACTTCTGAAGCTTTATGATGCATTCGTTCAGATAACCTCTTCTGAGGCGATCAGTTACGCATTGCACTCCTCTAAAAACTGATTTTCTTTATCCTTATCAAACTGTTTTGAATTTATTTAACCGACCGACCCAAACAGCGTTAAATATTCATTATTACGGTTGTTGCGTGTTTCACTTCGAACGTCTTTCAAAACATCCTGAAGAGGCAGAAACGATTTTGGCTCAAAAGTTTGCGCGTTTTGTTCAATATTCTTACTGCCTTCCCACTGTCTTTACGTTTCATAACACAGCCAAATCCTAACGGGCATGCATAGAGGCAATCGTCCACAAACTCCGTCATCATCAACCTAGTCCTATGTTCAAGTCTTTCACCTCTAGGTCGTCGTTGGTAGTAATCGATGTGGTCCCAGATCAATGGGACACACGATACCGACGAAGATATACGGGATTCTTTGTGGAATGATGGTCGTAGTGTCAATGCACTGGGAAGCGATAGCTAGAGTGCCAACTAAGCAAGTCTTCCCAGATATAAAGGAAATGTCGTGGTAATGTTTATCTGGACTGATCAATTTATTCGCTATTCCCCGAATTGGTTTAATGACCTCACCTCCGCTAGAGTTATTATAAATATTTAACAACATGGAACCCGAACCTAACTTGTTTTACCAAAATCCGCATTGCAGAAACTTGTTCAGTCTTAACTGTAACTACTGCTTAACCCGCCCCAAAGGAACCAATCCGATATTTTGTGCTCCGTTTCTGTGATTTGCCAAAACGTACACCTTCCGTTTGGTTGTCGTTCATCACAAATGCCTGTTACTCCTTTGTCGTTATCAATGAGCGAAGTTTTGCCCAAGACCTTGCCTTCACTTCTTTCAGACAATTTGGACAGTTTAAGGTCTACCTGTTTTCGGTGCAACTTGATGAGATATTTAGACGAGTGAACCTAGCATTAGTGACGCGACTGACGCATTTGTGTAATTATAAGAAAACGTATTATTTTCCCAGGGTTCCTTCGCTTATGCTTGTTTGCAAGTTTAACTAAATAGAAGTCGCATAAGACATTTAATGTAAGCCATCTCAGCAATGAAGGTATCATTCGTAGAGATAGAGCAGAAGAACCAAATTTACGGCAACTTCGCGTCAACTGGCTGAAGCGCGAGACCCTACAAAAGCGTTTTTGCTTCTCCGGAGTCTTCAGTTAACCGAAGTTCGACTACTCAGATTATTGCCTCTGGTAAACCAATCCCAAAAGTTCGGTTAAATTATCTGTAATTCTAAGCCTGAAGAGCAGATAGAAACCACTGCAACTAGTGCTTGCTCCACTTCACGTCTCAGAAGCCCAACGTGACACATAAGCTGATCCACCTAGGATTAAATCGCACTCGGCCCGCTGACTCGAAATACATAGAGGAAAGATTCCGTGAGTTGATCATTTAAGAAAGTGGACTAAAGTGGTCAACATAGATCCCTGATCAACCTTCGGCGGTCTGGATTCATAAGGTGCACATGGTGAAAGTGGAAGCATTGAGAAATAACAAGGTCCACCTAGATAGATCGTCAAGATGTGGAGGTGGTGGCTTTTCTGTGTTGTACACGTGATCATTGGCATCCTTTCGGAAATGAAATTTATCAAACAAAGTATATTTAAAATTGTGTAACCCGACTGGTTGACACTTAAATGTGTCAACATCCACCTTGCTAGCCAATTCTTGAGTACCAATGTTGCATCATAATCGTCATCATCATTCACGTTAGATAGAAGTGGAAAACACCTCAGCTACTGTGCCGCAATACCTAAAAGAAAAAAGGGAATAAAATGCAACAAGTGCAAGCCAGCTGAGCTATCGGCAAAGGATGGGCATCGTTCAGGTAAGATACATGCCGGCTACTATGCAGCAGGAAAAATAATTAATTATACAATATTGTAAAAGGCTAAACAGTGAGAACATACTTGGAGGGAAGGATAGGATGTATGGTTGTGAAAAACTCACAGCACGAACGTCACTGAGGTCGGCTCTTAGACATATCAACAAGTGTATCCAGCCAAACGTGTTCATCGTCTTTCGGACCCCAACCAGGAAGCCGAGACACTCCAACTAAGGCCAGCTTCGAAGTAAGAGACTACATTCCTGTTGACCAAGTCATCGCTTGGCTACCTCCCCTCTTCTTCCATCCACACCCCCGGCGCGCAAACAAGGCGAGTCCCGGGAGTCGGTGGACTGGCTTGCGTAACACTTAGCTGAGCCGTCGGAGCCCGGTGTGTGGAATAACCGTGCTCAGCTGTCCATTTCATTTTCCTGTGCCGTAAACAAGGTGTTGAACACGCTCGTTGCTTACCCGGTGTTCCCATCAGATGTGAGCTAAACTGCGAAGGCACCGGTGATCGAACTTAACTAAACTCTTTATGTCCCATGATCTAAGGGGTCAGATATCACAACCGTGCATTGGAATCAAACGTACCGCTGCATTGTACACCCTTACCTTTAGGACGAGAGAGATGTCCCGCAGCCGCCATAAGTGGTGAAGGTTAGGAAAAATGCCTCGAGCATTTTCTATACAGTTCATGATTTCATCTTTAATCATACGGGCGCTGGTACAATGAACAATGAGTTTATACGGGTTAAGAAGCGTTGCTTTACAAGTCCCGTTGGATAGTTGGTGGGGATATCAACATAACAATAATGATGATAAGGGTGGTAAAATAGTTAATACTTTAAATATGAAAACAAGGACTTATCGTTTGCTCCGCTGTAGTCTTGCGACCCTCTTAGACTCACAGCACCCACAGTTAACAACAAATAATTCCATGGTAAACTCCAGGTGTAGGATGGAGACGTAGTGTTAAGTAACACAGTGTAAGTAGATGAGTGCATCGTCCAACTCTGAAGCACATGTTGGTCGGCGTTCACCTGGATCCTGCGCCAGATCTTGATATCGTCCGCAAAAATTAGGAAGTTTGAAGCGATTCCTTGTGCAAGGTCATTAATAAACACCAAAAACAAACGTGGACCTAGAACTGAGCCTTGCGGCACACCACACTCAACTTCTATGGCATTCGATAAAGAACTCCGAACTCTGACCACTAATTGCCGTGGAAGTAGAAAGTTGGCGATCCAGCTTAAAATAGGGTCGCCGTTGCCGTAATGCTGCAGCTTGGATAGCAGTTTCCGATGGTCTAAACGATCGAAAGCCTTGGAAAAATCCAGGCATATCCCATCAACACCTTCTCCAGCGTCAGCTGCCTTGGTCCAAATACTGCGTGTAATTAGTAAATTAGTTGTACATGACCGCTGTCGACGGAAACCGTGATGTTCAGGAGTGATGAGGTTGCATTTTTCCAGATAGCACACCAGTGAATCTGCAACTATGGATTCCATAACCTTGGAGAGCATAGGAAGAAGGGATACCGGACGGTAGTTGGAGGCATCATTTCTGCTTCCACCTATGTGAATCAGGGTTAATATTCCAAGCTTCCACATGGCGGGAACTTGGTTCTGGTCTAAGCAGCGCTGGAAAGACTGAGTTAAACCTCCTGCCAGTTGGCTTGCTGCTGCTTCCAATACCTTAGGACGAATGGTGTCGACACCCGGCGAGCTGTGTTTGCGTAGAGACGTCAGCTTTTGCAATACAGCCTCTGCGGTAAAAGTGATGTGGGTTACTCCTGGCAATGAGATGACAAAGCTTGGTAGATCGCTTGGTGGCAAGGCCCTTTGAAACGTGGGGGCATATTGCATCTGCAGTGCGTTTGCTGCTTCCACAACCGTTCTTGTTCGGGCGTTAGCCGTCCTGAGTGGATGAAATCCTTGCCTCACCTTTCGTAGGCTATTAACGTGCTTGTACATCAGTTTGTGCTTAGCACTGAAGGTTGTTGCGATGTTCTGCTGATAAGCGGCTTTGTCTTCTAGGAACAGCTGAGTGCAGTGGTTACCTTGGTCTACTTAGTTGTCCCAAGTTTCTGGTGCTGGAGCTTCTCTGTACACTCGCCATGCTGCGTTGCGTACTCTCATCCATTTTCGAGTTCTGCTCCTAACGAAAGTAACTGATTGGCACTTATTGCAAGCTTTTATCTCTGAAGCCTGTGCAATCAGCTGATTGAATGTGTTGACGAACTCGAGCCAGTCGACTTCCGGGGGATTTTCATCGAGGAAAGAACAAGTTGTGGCGCTGATGAGCTGAGCTAATGGATCGTAGCTTGTGATGGTTCGCACAGTCTTATCGTTATCATTCAGATATCCTGCATGACAGACGAAGTTGAAACTGAGGACGGCGTGCTCACTGCGACCAAACGGGCAGTCTACAACCAACACATTAATCATATGCTCCTCGTTAGTAAGCACAGGATCCAGCACAGATGGCCTGTTACCAGTTCTGAACCGAGTGGGCAAAGGGATGTGTTGGTAAAGAGGAACAGCAGTTACTAGATCTTGTAGTTCGGTTTTGAATTGTGCTTCGATCGTGGCAAGGGCTTCTAAACAATGTACGTTGAAATCACCCATGATAAGAATGTGAGTGTACTTTTGTTGTAAAATGCACCTTAAAGCAGCCGCTAAGTGGTAGTCCGTTTCGGGTGTTGACTTAGGGGTGCGGTACACTAAGACAATAAGGCAAGTGTCCTTGCTTTTTAACTGCAACCGGCACCAAAGAGAATCGGGGAACTGCGAGTCTGAATCCTCCACGGCTGCGCACTGTAAGTCGTTTTGGTAATAGAGGATTACCCCTCCTCCTCTTGTGAGCCTGTCGTTCCGGATCAGCGACATGCCGGGTAGCGAAACTTCAGCGTCCGTCATTCCCGTATGTAACCATGCCTCGGTGATACCAATGACATCATGCCACCAGGAAGCTTGGCGATCTTTCAGTTCAGCCAGTTTGTTAGAAAGACCCTGAGCATTCGTATACAAACAGGCTAGTTTCTCGGTCTCTAGGAGCCCACAGAGGGGTGAAGCGGTCAAGTGTGGGGAAATGCCGACCGATGGGAGGTCGGCAGTTCCTCGTTTTTTGTTTGGACTATGATACATCGTTTGTAACTTGATTCGGCCAAGATGCGTCCCAACCTTGGTTTAGACCTATGTCAGATTCAATTGAAGCAGCCGTAAAGTTACGCCCATGTACATTCGTCGGCATGCTTGTTGCTTCAGTTGCTTTAATATTTGAGCTTTGCAAAGTGCTTGCGACCTTTAACCGAATTTCGGAAGGAGGATGTTTTCGATTTCTCAGCCATCGATCCAAAACGTCCGTTGTTTGTTGCTCTGACGGAACCACAAGTTTTAGAATTTTGGGGCCGCATCCACTATAATTTGTTGAGTGAGGTATCCTGGTGAGCACAAGTGCCACAGTATTATCCAAGGAAAGGGTTTCACGAATGAACTGCCACTGTACTAAATCGTGCTTTCCGGTCTCTTGAACATCGTTAGAAGGATGTTCTGGCACGCCATGTATGAAGATTGTGTTTAGGCGGTCTTTCTTGCTGTACCCCTCTTCGGTTGGATTGTCGCGCGTTTCAAGGGACATCAGGATAGATACATATCCCACAGGATCCGTGTTTTAGCGCGCTTGCGAAGAGCAAAACGTTTTATACGTCAGTGGAGGATTGTAGTGTTACTCGAATAAATCTGTGTTCGCCATGGCGTGGCGAGTTCGGATGACGAGTAATTCGTAGCAAGTTTATGGGCTTGGCTTTGATACTCATCTGCATACACAATGAGTTCCATTGATCTTGGTCGTCTGATAACTTATCGCGCAATGTGATGGCGGTAGATTCAGGGACATTTGAGCATACAACAGTCCGGGCACTGTTCTTGGATCCCTTTTTCGTCGATCTACAAGGTAAGGTACTCATTTGTCCTGACTTGTTGACAAGTGTCGATTGTTTGCTGTTTGTCTCTCTATTCGCGTTAACGGTGTTTACAATGTAATAGGCCACAACGGTGGTCTCTCAGTGGATCTTTGCAGCAATCTCTGCATATGTAACCGATGTTCTGGAAGTCTTAGTCTCGACAAGAGATATTTGAGCTACAGATACCAAGGGTTGGTGTTTGGCTGTTTCATCCTTGTTAATGCCAGATATCAGGTGTAGTGAAATTTGCCTAACCAGACGTTTTATATGGTGCTGATTTTCGTTGCTGTATGTACTGTTTGATCCTCCTAGGTACAGTCTATTTTCGCCCGGCGTTCTACCAAAGTTGGAGAAGACAACGGAGATGGAAAGGTGACTGATTTCGGTTCAGAGGAAGCGATTTGTTCAGCATTCCCTTGCTTAGAATTCGTTACGCATTTGTGGCGCATGCTCGCTTCCATTGAAGTAATCTTATTGTTTATCCTCTGCTTCTGCAGTCAACCGGTCGCATTTCTCAGCTAGGATAAGTAAGCACTTAACGAGGGGGATGGTGGAACACGCAGTACAGAACCAAAATGCATCTTGGGAGCTATTTCGCTCCCGTTACTGTCGTTGGGACACATTTGCACATTTCGTATGATACCATTCCTAACAGTGCGAACAAGTCAAACCAATTTTTACTACTCGATGACATTCTCCTAACCCGCAGATGCCTTTCGATGGGAGTCGCCTCGGTTTCGCGTTTCTGCCATCCAATTTGGTGTCGTTACCTGACCCAGTGGGTTGGTTAGCGTTCTGTACTTTTACAGCTTTGAGAGCGGCGCACATCGGCCAGGCGAGCGTGGTGGTTGCAAGGTCAAATGGGCGGTCGGCGTGGTCGCGCGGTCCGTGTGATGGGTGATGCAGCCGCACTGGCTGACAAGTTCACAAGGAATGACGAGTGACTGGAACCTGAACAGAGCGCTGAACGCAGATTGACAAATCACACATTTTTTCACAATTGTGTTGAGAAACACTGGAGCTGAACAAGCTTAGGCTTTTCGGTCTGTCTCGAGAATTCTGTATCGAATGGTGTCACACAGAAAAGCTATCGGCTCAATGTGATTGAATTAAGCGCTTGCGCTTAATCACAGATGCTAGTGAAAACGGTTAGTGATGACCCAGCCTCTAACCGTAGAAGATATTTCCACGTATGATGGATCACTGTGTAGGACTGGCAAATCCGGTTCGAATGAGTGTACAGTGACAACGCTGCGAGAAAATGGAGAGAGAACGGAGGGGTATAACCCAAATGAACCAGGAGCACGTACGTCACGCGTGTGTGAGGATGACCTTCAAGTCTGGTAGTCGCATTCTTGTATGCATTAGCTGATCCCCACTAAGGGTCAGTGAAGGATGCGGTCCAGACCAAGCTTGGAGGAACGCTTTGCATTTCGATGGTGCAAAGCAAAGCCAGAAGCGGCTGACAGCCAGAGATAATCTGTCCAGTTCCGCTTGACAAGTATGTGCGCTGTCACAGATTACGGCAATATCGTCAGCATACTCGAAATCAAGAAGCCGTTCCCCTGGGAGCAGATCCACACCTTTCAAGTCGTGTCCTGTGAACGTGATTTCCATAAATGCTTTGATAGCGAAGTTGAAGAGGAAAGGTGACAGCGGGCATCATTGTCTCACAACGCAGGAGATATTAAAGGGCGACGACATCTGGCCCTCAATCTGCCTGATCTACGCGCGTATAGTGCTCGGATAATATTCACATATTTCTCAGGTACACCTCTCTTTAGTAGACAGTCCCAAAGCACACGTCTATCCACCGAATTGAATGCACCTTTGATATCAAGGAACGCGACAACGGTGGGCCGACAATATATGTGACGGTGCTCCAACAACTGATGCAAACGGAAGATGTGGTCAATGCAGACACGACGTCGACGAAACCAGGCTTGCTCTTTACGAATATGACTTTCATGACTGCCAGTCAGTCAGTGAAGGATGACAGGGCAAGCAATTTAGAAGTGATGGGGATCAGACTGATTCCTCTATGGTTGCCGCCTCCGATCGTGATCCTCCCTTGAAAATTGGGACTATGACCGAGCGGCTCCTGTCGGTTGGGACAGTGTCCTGCTCCCACAGTTTTAGTAGTAACTCGTGTAAATCATCCATAAGACCAGATCCTCCGAATTTGAAGAGGGCTGGAGGAAGGTTATCTGGTCTCGCGGCTTTATTTAACTTCAACCGTGAGATCTCACGCTCGACTTCTGAGTGAGAAGGCAAATCCATAGGGAAAGCCTAAGGAGCGAGGGGATCAGTGACCGGCGGGAATTCTGCTAATTCCGACCGATTGAATTGCCTTTCAATGTGCTCAGCCAAACGCACCAAGCGTTTTGACAAGTTGTGGATAGGCTGTCCACTCTTGTCACGTATAGTTTCACTAACACCAGGTCTTCTACCGCCAGTTTCCCGTATCAGCCGGGATACCTTACTATGGTTACCAAGGCCAGCGGTCATTTCCACCTCTGATGTACGATGAGACCATCAGGATTCGCTGTCACTCTTCAGGCTAGCAGGGGATTTTGCCCGGAGCTCATTGCGACTTTCCGTGTGTTTGCTTCCAGCCGGAATATGCCGGAGGCATCGATAAGTTCCAGGAAATGCGAAGGGACCTAATGTCCATGTTGGCGATTAGACTTACCACATGAGGAGTTGCCTGCTGCTAGTAAGATCTAGTGAATATGAGACCAGTGCGCTTCATTTGCCTCTAGTGAGCGCTTACTCAACTCGCATTACAGCGTACTTTGATAAGCATTCAAAACAGCTGGTTTCGCCAGTTGGCTGGTGTCAATGCGCTCAAAACGTCGTCTTAGGCGTCCGCCAAAACGCATCCGTAGTTCAGCACATACAAGCACATAGTCGGTGTTCATACATGTGCTCCAAATCGAGCGACAGTTCCGGAAGCAGCTTCTCCATGGTAACATAGCAATATGCTCGATTTGCGTCCATAGCTGTTTCGATGCTGGTGAGCGCCAAGTCACACTCCGGCGGGTGCTGTGTCGGAAATTTGTGCTCGCATGGAATACGCGCGCATCTTCACACAAATGAAGTAATCGCTCACCGTTTTCATTACGGGAGCCTATACCATATTGGCCGCCCAGATGCAGTTCATCAGTGGATAATTTTCCGAATTGAGCGTTAAGATCCCCCGCCAGCACTACAGTTTACGCGCTTATTATGTGTCGAAGAAGCTTCTTCAATTGGCGATAGAGGTCGTCTTGTACAGAAGCATCGATAGAGTTTGTGAGTGCATAAGCTGCAATGACGAATAGACACCTGTTAATCCCGCGCGTCTTCGAAGCTTTGAACGAGCCAGCCAATCGGACCGCACACATCCGGCTACTGATTAGAATCCAGTCAACCGGAGCAGCTTCAGCCGCGGACTCAGGGCAATACCAACACCGGCTTGGCCGATACTCGAAGCTGCATCATCACCGGATAGGCGCAATGAGTAAGTGCTGCTAGTGCCCTCTGAAGGGGCTCCCAGAGTGAGCACAGAGCTCGAGTCTTGCAGGCGGGTCTCCGATAAGCAATATATGTCGAAAGAGAGGGTCTCTAATGTCCGAGCAAGTGTTGCCTGTTGACCGATGTGTAGTAATGTGCATACATTGAGGCATGCCAATCTGAAGGAGGATCGAGGGCTCCAAATAGAAGCCGATGAACTTGCCTTGGCCGCTTGCTTGGACATGGGCTTATCGACAGGACAGGAATGACTCTCCGCGTTCACATGTGAGTTGAAACCAGAAGGTAAAATCTAGCAAAGGAAGGTGGGGTGGCCAAAAATTGGGGGTTGAAACAGGGGATAAAGTGAAACTGGATTGGGACGATAAGGGTTAAAACGCGTAAGAGGGTGAGTAAGAAGACGGGAAGGCTTGAGCAGTAGCATCCAAACCCCTATCCGCCCTGCTAGGCGCAGCAGATATGGCACCACTAATTATTTTCTGCGGTGGCCGGAGTATCAAGAAATCGTGTGAAGAGAAGTTTACAGTATTACTCAGGCCTACACAAGAGAACGATAAGGGTTCTAAAGCAAAGCCTTGGGTTCAAAAACCAGACCACAAGGCAGCTGATTTGGCGTCGAGCTAGAAGGATTCCGTTTTAAAGAATAAGGAGCCACCTCATTTCAAACTCCAACCTGGAAGACAAGGTGGCTGAGTTAGTCTAGCCCCTAACCATTGACCATTGCGTTATGAGTGGGTCTGAAGGTGCAAAAGCACCACCCAGCATAGCTCAATGCATCTCTAAGGCACGCAAAACGTCGCACCACTGTAAGGTCCAGCCTCATTGCGGAGTTAACCAAAGTAGTAGAGCGCGCTGCTACGTGGAAAACGCCTATCAAATCGATTCTTAAAACTTTTACTTGTTTTCTATGCATTTCGCTGCATTAAATTGGCAAGATCGCATCTTGCAATTTGCAAGCGCGTTGGAAGCAGATGAGTTTACCATTAGCTACCTTTAAGTAAGAAATGATTGCTAGTGTGAGAACACCTGGGAAATTGTGTTAGTTTTCGAGATAATGGCACTACCAACTAAGCACCTAGAGTGGCAGCCAGTTTTTATCCTGTTACAGGCGGAAATGATGGCTGTTTGTGAATCAGGTCGATTCAGGTAACAAGCTAGAACGTCCCAATGTATTGCTTGATAAAGTCAGACAACTTACATCAATGCTTTTACCACTAAGTTTACTTAAGGCGTTTTTGCATTGAACATCAGTAGGAACAGTGCCTGAGTTGTTAGGTGAAGAGTTCCTTAACAACCTGTTGCATCACCATTTCAAAGACCTATGTCCTCTTGAAGCAGCAGCATTTTTCCCTGGAAGTCATTTCATTAGAACCCATCAACGGTCCAAAGGTTGTCGTTAGCAACAATGACCAAACCCTTGTTTTGACATGCTGATTTTATTTTTATAGAGAGGAATAAAGAAGGATGAAATTCATTTCTTTGGATGATCCCGATCCTAATTGGTAGTAAATTTTACCGCTAGATCTGTATTTGGGTTGTTGGGAGAATATGTTTGAATCCGTAGGAAAGATGGCTAGCTAAGATTTCTGCACTGAACTTACTTTCGTATAGTAACGGATATGCATAACTGAGAATAATTGTCACATAGATGTTGGAATGTTGATAACACATGTCCCTTTCATGTAGTCATTTTTGCAGTTCAGTTGATTAAAGCATGTTATTTATATAGGGCGTCAGGTTTGTGTGGTTTAACTTACCAAGCAACTTGGGTTTAACAGAGTAACGGTTAATGAATACCAAACAACAGTTTCCGCCGCGAGATCCGTCGGTCTTTCACCAATTCCTCTTCATAACCACTAGATTGCAGAAAACGAAACACGATCCTGCAGACACAGTAACCATTAGGCCAGGGCTTATTGCTCCCTAGGCCTGAAAAGTGTTACCCAGCGCTTTCTTCCCTCTGCAATGACCATCTGATTAAATTCGTTTGCGACGTGGCTCCCTTAACCACTTTTACATCTTCCTGCCATTTTCGTTGAATACCTGTTTGCCGATCAATCTTCACCTGAAAAGTACCTCCTTGTCCCTGTGTTCATGAGTTGAAACACCTTTGATAGCATATATCATCGTGGTTGCGTATTGAATAAACAAACAAATCTACTCTCACACTGTTTTCTATTAGCTCAAGTTAATCCCTGTACATGGTCTACCCTACTAAGTAAGTAATTAGATGAAAAATGGTATCTATTTCATTATGTACAGGCACGTGATGTGTTTTCACTAGCAATGCCAAGCGTCCATTTATCAGGGGGGCTAAAAGTGCGAAAAGCATGGTTCGTAGTTTTGGGACAAAACTGGGGGTCCACACAATGTGCACACAGCAACTGTACATATGACCTATCGAATTACACACTGACGCTTGATTTGCATGAATCTAAACATCAATTCAGTTGCAATACCTAATGGGTATCAATTTGTTCGCGGTGAGTCTGCATCCCCAAACTGGAGACTGATGTCAGTTTGCTGAACTGTGTGGTCCAAAGTTACCACAGGGTTGCCTGAATGATTTTGTACGGTTCCTGAATTCAGCTGTTCATTAGTACCAGGTATATGTGTTGCATCACAACCAAGGGGACATTCTGTGTGTCCTGGTACGCCAAAACAAGCGCTAGACTTTCGTGTGTAATTTCTGCTCGACATTCGCGAGTGCATTTCAGCCGACTCCTTCTGCCTGAACAATTTTTCCCGACGGGCTTGATCTTGGTAGAAAGCAGCAAAATTATTCACAATGATGGGGATTGGTAATCCCACCACCAGTACACCACAAATACAACATACAGAACCTATGAGTTTCCCCAGTGCTGTCTTCGGAGTGATGTCCCCATATCCCACTGTGGTCATTGTAATAATGGACCACCAGAAGGTCGCCGGGATGCTGCTGAACATATCGGGGTTCTCATCCTTTTCAGCAAAGTACGCCAGACTGGAGAACAAGAGGACGACCAGAACTACAAACATCATCAGTAACCCAAGTTCTTTGTAGGACTGCGCTACTGTGTATCCAAGGGCTTGCAATCCTTGTGAATGTCGAGCCAGTTTGAATACGCGCAGAATTCGTAAGATACGAAACATTTGTACAACCTTGCGAACTGAAACCAAAGAGTCCACGGTGGAATCGAGCCAGAATTCGAAAATCTTGGAAAAGTAAAATGGCAGAATTGCAACGACGTCGATGAGATTCATGAAGCTTTTGGCAAATTCACATTTGTTTGGGGCAACGCAAAATCGAACCACATACTCCAGTGTGAACCAAATTGTACAGACGAGCTCAAGTATTTCCAAACTTGGATCCAAAGTGTGCTGACCATCCATGCGGGAACGAGCAGTGATGTTGGGGCTGGTGATGTTCCCACGCAGTTCAGGCAGAGTACTCAAGTTCAGTCCCAGAATGGACAGTACAATGAAGATGATTGAAATGACGGCGAAAACCTGTAAGGGAAAATATGAGTCCGACATAATTTCACATGTGATACAGGGAAATATACTATTCATTTTGGCACCCGTACTGAGAAATCGTACGGTAGCTCAATTGAGATTAGTGTGGGGTGACGGTGTAATATAAAATAAGCACTGCATCAGCTAGAAGCTAAGCACAGCCTTTGTGAACATTTTCAAATTTTGCAGTACCCTGAACTGTCATTGTCAGGACAGTCAGCGAGGATTGCACAGCAGGTCCTGCGAATCATGGTCGCAAATAACACGAAGCTACCAACCAGCTCTACTGCACACCACATACTTCATTGCCTTGTATGCCAAAACACGTAGTGGGTTCAAGATAATTAACAGACCAAGTTCCTTGAGGCCTCGGTGATTCGGCGGTTGAAACCGAGTTTGTACAAACAAGCGGATTTCTCGACCAGCCTCCCCCTACCCAGCTGAGGCGAGTGATCGTTTTCGTCTGACGGGGCCACATGAACTCAACGGCTCTCGGCTGCTTCAACTTTCGCCGATTGTCTTTGCTATGCAATATGTTCTTTCCACCAATTATATGTAAACAGCTGAGGAGAATTTTGCGAAATTATTGATATCAGCATATTCTTTTAAAATGTGCATTCTTTTTGCCATACTAAAATTTGTGAAGGGAATTGTTTGCTTGGAATGTGTTTGCTCGGTCATGTGCAACGCACTGACGTGTTCAAACCGTGGCTTCCTGTGACTAAATGCGAACAAAAGGTTACAAGTCGACCGACAAAAGCAATATCCATCTTGATTACCGGAGCCATGATAGCATACTACTTATTTCCGTATTTTGTTTCCTAACTGGTCTGGAGATTCTTATCTATTCGATGCTCATGTGAGAGTTAAGGGCATGTTTAGCTAATGAAAAGAACTGTGCTTGATACCACGACTTACTGTAAGCATTGTGTTAAAGTATGTTTATACTCATATTAGCATGATAGACATTAAAATGCTACGCACTTGAGAATCGCTAAATCCGCAAAATTTTACACGTGCTACATAGTGGCTGTTATCTCTTCATACCATTGCACTTAATAGCATGGGCTTGGCCTTTGACTGTATCGTTTAGTTAGCCACACATGAACTGGAAGTCCAACTGGACGATGGATTGCTGACCAGCACCATAGGACTTGCACCATAGTATTCCGTCAGTAAGTTTTATCACAAACACTGTATGCTCAATGGTATTCCATTTTGCAGCACATGTTGTGCGATTGGATTGCAACACAATTTGGACGGAGAGTTGCATCCAGGTGTGAGCAGGTGAATTTGGCCCCTGCGCTCCGTATCCTAAACAGACACCAAACACAAGTCTTCAAGTGTTCGTTAAAAACTGTTTCTCCTAAGCCAGTGCCTTATTCATTAAGGATTTTTGCATCGTGATGAATGCATAGGGACAAAGGATCCATCACATGCAGAAAGCTAAAAATAAGGAACTTGTTCCGATTTCGATTTTCATGTTTTGAGGAACTCGCTATGTGAGTTGGATTGCGACACATGATCTCAAATTTGACATCGGTTGAGTTTAAATTCAGCTCCTTCCATTACGAGCACTGAGAGTCATCGAAGTGGATAGTTTTGGTGTGGCGCTGTCCCAGCCTTGTACTCCACGACCGACGGTTTCCTCCTACTTTGGACTCATCAGGTAGAGACATTTAAGCTGGTAGTGGAGCCGACGCATAGTGCTTGGAGGATATCATTAAGGTACCTGTTCCCCTGCATGTTCTACATAGGATTAGATCACTGAACATACAGTAAAATCTCTACAATTGTCCACATCTGTATCTTGACCACCTCCACAAGCTGACAGATGTTACAGCTTATTTGCTCTTCATGTAAAATATATGGAGCAAGACCTCTGTGTGTTGATAATCTCTGTAAGTTTTATCTCGACCAAGTGGGTCATAACTTTTGCCAGTAATTAATACTTGTCAATTGAGCATGTGATGGTTTGCCATGCAGACAAATATGTGTACGCATACACACAGTCAGCGCATCTACTCTTTCGCCAAACTTCCCTGGCCTACAAAAGTGCAGTGATTGTGGGTCAGGTGAAAATTGTAACTTGTAAAATCCCACTATATACACATAATTATATGAACAAACGTGTCATTCATTGGCCTTTGTACAGTAAAAATTCACATTGTCAACTTGTAAAAACTACATTACGGACTAGTTATGGCCAAAGTAGTCAACATAACATGTTCAAACATGGTCTGCCAATGTGCTCACGCGCGTGGATGTTCACCTTGTACAATGCGTTCTCACAGATTTTAGTCAACGGATTGACCTTTACCGGTTTTGTGTGAACATGTGCACACTAAGTACACAAGTCGCAATCGGGAGTTTGAGTGTATGTCAAACTGTCGACTAACCAGTTCAGTTACGGTGTTTGTGTGACGAGAAAGAAGCAGACAAAGATGGACTTTTCCAAAACTGATTTAACTATGGGGAAGCCACATTGCATTATGATTTGTTAGAAAACCGTCTGATTTAACTGTGTTTGCCATTATGCATAGGCTTTGGTACAATATTTGTAGGATGCGAGTGAAAATAAAAGCTGGCTTGCTGAACAACCGCTAGGTGGTGCCAGCTGGGCGGATTGACGGCAGTGTTTCAGGGAGTGGCAGGTTTTCACCTTGCAAGTGTTCTCCCCACAAAAGCCAAAAATGTTCTTTTAATAACACTGCGACCTGGCTGATGTGACTCGCTGCTAAATAAATTGACCGAATCTTACCCATCAAGATGATGCTACCCTCTCCACGGAAGTCAATAATGAGCTTCGAAGACTTTTTGTAACCCCTTCGTGTAATGGTGATCAGATCAAACACAATCACACACGCCGTGTTGCATCGGCATCTTCAATCAACATGGCCACATACACACGTATATGGTTGGCGGCATCAGGTTCCCGATTTGTCTGTCACTGGGGCCTCCATACGACAGTCACAGGACGCCTACGCCTACAGCGTGACTAAGCATGTCTTGTGTTGCTCGACACGCAGCTTCATTCACACACCTCATATCCAGTGTAAACCCGAAGGAATAAGACCATGAGGCATTTGGATGCGAGCTGCGTTGCATCAACGAAGCCGACCCGCACTACTTCAACATGCACAGCAGCAACCTACATGCCTAATTGGGAAATCAGAGCTATGCCACGTGCACAAGGCGGTGGCTGGGCCGTAGTCTGCTCCGCAATGTATGGAACCACCCTTTGAGCCAGCACAGCGACGAGGACCATGCACCCCGTCCCCTCCAGAGACGATTCACAGTCTTTAGGAGCCAGTAATCGAGGAGGAAGTTGTTAGACAGGTAAGCACCTTGTCAAAATACGCACCAAGCACAGCCAAACCTAGGATATCAAACAAAGTATAGAAGTTGAGGAAAAGAAAGCACGCAAGAATGAGGCATGATATGCAGCAAAATAATGGAATTGAATAAACCAAATATAGTGGAATAAGTTTTATCCAGCTTAAATGATCTAGATTAAGTTTAAGTTGGTTTAGCCCAACTGCGGCGAAGAAGCATCTAGAACGCAACATCAACCTTAGTATGAATACTGAATACGGAATACTGAGGACAAAGAGCTAGAAGAGAAAATTCTGTTTTGCTTCATCCTAGGTGGATCAGGCACATGCGCGGAATCACGTCACTGATTCCTGCACGTTGGAAGCATATCGCAGCTGCACCACATCTTATCCCGGTGAGATGCGTTTCCTTTACCTGTAGTACTCAAAGTGGGCGTCAAGGAAGCTCTTAAATTCTGACACCAATTTCGCTTCAACTAGCGCCTTCGGCAATTTTTTCCAATATTTCAACACTAGACGCTCGAAGCCTAGAGAGTGTGCGATGCGCTTCAAATCTGGTACCAGCAGTTTGTACCGGTGTCCGCGTGTGCTGCTTGGTGCGCGAATGTGTAGCAGCAGCCTCAACATAGGGAAGTGGCCAAGGTTATGTATGCGATGCGTCATCATGAGATCAACTCGAAGGAGACGAAATGACAGGGCATACAGCCCTTGTCTTCTACATCGGTCTTCCTACGACATACTCCGTAAAATGGGGATGAGCCGGGTAGCTACATGCTGGACCCGTTCCAGTCTCTGCACCTCACCCATTGTGATCGGACAATAGGCGGGTGAGCCGTACTCAAGCACCGGTCTTATTATAGATGAGAACAGCTGGGTGGCCATCTCTTCAGACCAAGTGCCGAAGCTGCGTCTAAGTGTGCAAAGCAGGCGTGGTCCGTTTGCGTACAGTCTGTTCGTGTTGTCGACAGACTTCAGATCACAGCGTGCGTGTACGCCTAGATCCTTTACGGAACTGGTGGGATGCAGCTGGTTGATGGCCAGGGTGTACGCGCGACCATTACCACTCCACCCCTAGCTCATAAACGAGGACTTGGCCAGGTGTTGACCAGTAGGTCAACTTCTGCAGACCACCGGGATAGGCGGTCGAGGTCCTGCTGAAGGACGTCACAGTCGTCGGGAGAATCAATAACCCTCCAAATCTTCAAGTCGTCTGCAAACAGTGCACAAGGCGACCGAAGAAGCTGAGGCACTTCGTTTATGTGGATCAGGAATAAAATTGGCCCCAGCACTGTGCCTTGGGGTACACCGCTAGTGGAGGGGTACCAGTCCGTTAGGTGGTCATCCACCTGTACCCGCCATCTTCTCCCAATAAGGAAGTCACTGATCCACTGGTGCAGTGCGCCACCAACACCACACATCCTCAGCTTGTGGAGCAGGACCTCATGGTTCACTTTATCGAAAGCTTTACTGAAATCAATGTAGATAACATCCACTGACTTCCCCCGGTTCAACGCTTGCAACCATTCCTGCCGCGTCAACAGCAGGTTGGTGATGCACGAGCGGCCCTTCATGAAGCCGTGCTGTGCCGGCGTTAAGAGATCTTTCGACTCCAGCAGCTGGAGAAGACTCTTTTTCACAATCTTCTCGAGCACTTTCGCCAAAACAGAGGTGAGACGAATCGGCCGGTAATTAACCACATTGCGCGGGTCTCAACCTTCTGGAATCGGCTTCATTACCGAGCATTTCCAGTCGCCCGTAAGTGTACTCTCGGACAACTATATGTTGAACCGGTCTGCCACGGCAGGCGAGATGATGGTCGATAGGCACCTTGCGATACGCAGATGAAATGCATCAAGTCCGGCAGGTTTCCTGCAGTCAAGATTGACGAGTATTCTGTGGACATCTTCTACACCACAATCCATGTCATCGAGTTCAGTAGGGGCTGCACGTCTCTATCTCTGCATAGGCGCCTACCCACTTGTAAATACGGAAGCGAAGTGCTCTGCCAGTGCGGACGCACGTCCAGTGCTGGAGGTCAGTGGCTGTCCGTCAGTGCCCTCCAACACAGCTATGTTTCTTGTGGACCTCAGCCGCCGCTTCAAGTATGCAAAATCGTTCTTATTGGCTGTCTTCGCGGAGGTTGCAAGCTGCTCTTCAAACTGCCAATGCTTTCGCGTTTTTTTGCGCTGTTGCATAGATACCGCTGTCTTTTTTACACCTCATAATCGTCGTCAGAGCCAGACATGAGGAATGTATTCCGGAATACGCCTCGAGGACGAGCCAATTGGCCATACTTTCTGTCAAACCAATGTGGTTTCACTGGTCCAGCTTTCCTATATTTGAGCGGTACGAAACGTGCCACTAACGATTGCACACCTACTTTTATCAAAAACCAATAGGCTCCAACAGATGGATTCTGCGGTAGGGACCAGTCTACTTTCCTGGCGGATAGATCGAGCTCTTCGAAGTCCGTCTTTCAGTAATTGCAGGGCGGCTCCAGCGGAAGCGAATAGGGCAGCCACAACTGTAGGTTGGCTAAAATCACTAGTGGTGGCTAGTTGCGAGATGCTCCAGAACAAGCATTTCTTATACACGTTGCTCGCAACTGGTTAATAGTAGGTCCAAGCACGATGGCGCGTTATACGGGTAATGCGCCTCGGTTGATAGGCATGTGCTGCGTCAGTTTCAAGTAGCTTCTCTGCAAAATGCGCTTCGATTTCATAGTGCCCGGGGAAAGTTGAGCCTCAAGCCACAGTATTCGAGGTAAGAAAAATCGCCCCAAAACAAGAAGCGGGGCCGACTCATATAGTTTCTTACATGTGGCAACCAATCCAGATATCGACGTCTAGGGCTGCGATAAACTGCACCCACAAACAAATAACCCCGTCTCAGGCCGACCGAGCATCATAGTTGCTCGAACAGGCCAACTTCGCTGCGGTAGGTGTGTACCAGTCTTCCGCACAGTGAAGACCGAATGAGTAACAGCACGCCACCGCGCTCGTTTGGTAATCTGTCGCACCGGAAGCACGATTAGCCACTAAGCTGGAATTCCTGGGTGGTGACCTCAGGATTTAACCAGGTTTCGGCCAGTCCCAGTATGTCCGGAGAAGGAGAGACGAAGAACTGCTATAGACCGCCACGCTTGTTCATTAGACTTTAAACTTTATGAAGGCTACGCCCATGCCGCGGTTGGAACCGCCGGGTATGCATGAAGCGTCATGCACCACTTGATCTGGGTTCGGCGGATCCGGGGAACTACCCAAAGAGTTACGATGCAGAAATCACTTTCTCCGCTATCGGTAAACTGCTTCAAAGCAATGATAACGACTTTCAGTTTTTCTCGGTCTGTCGGATCCAAATCTTGAAGAATATGGACATTCAAACCTTTTAGCCTACCGAGGCCGGATAACACCACCCTCGGACTCGCATCTTCTGCAAACTTGACTCATAGAGGCCAGGATTTCCCGCTCACTTTCCAAGACAGGTGATTTGTTTCACACTTAACTCCTGTTCACCCAAGTCGAAGAGCCCATCAACCAGACTCTGTAGAAATTCAACGTCATGATCATAACATGCCTGGGGATTCGTATCCGTTGACGCAATTTATCGGAAGCTTTACTGAAAACCATGTAGAAAACATCCACGGATTTCCCCGGTTCAGCGCTTGCAACCATTCCTGCTGCGTCAACAACAAGTTGATGCCGCATGCGCGGCCCTTTATGAAGTTGCGCTGCGGCACACACAGGTACATACACATACAATTACACATACAAATCCAGTTTGAAACTGTTTACCTCTTAACGTCTTTATATAGTTACCGATCTTTTATGTCGGTATTCCAAGAAGCATACCTATGCTCCAGTGCCTTCCACTGTAGTGAATAAATGTTGAATACTGCCTCTTGAATACGTCAGGTTCTAACAATATGATACCAATTCTCCTAGACGGATGGACGAACAAGACTCAGAATTATTTCTCTCACGGCACGGTAACTGACAATCTCGAAGTCTGTGCGTTCTCGGAACTTAGCAGCGAAACATTAATTCACGCGAGTCGAACAGGTTCCTAGACCGAAAGCAAAGTTCTACGCAAGATTTCCCAACCCAAGACTGAAGCAAGAACAAGACAGGCCTTTGCCACAGGCGCTTTTACTGGCCAAAGCTAAGGCGATTCTAGCGTTCTACACCCTCATTTTTATATCACGAAACGGTGATGAAGGGGGCTTTTCCCTGGAAACAAGAAACATGGTTTGATGTAAATATGCAAAGTCCGGAACTGAGCAAAAATGTTGGAAGTTTGGCGAGAGTTGTCCGGAAAAATGAAGGTTGCTTGGAAACAACAATGCGTGTTTGGTTGGAAAGAAGACTGTTTCTGGGTGCAAAGGCTAAACGAATTTGCATGTTACACGAGTCGGAAGGCTGATTGAACGTGTGAGTTTTGTCTGCTCTGAGTACATGTGCACTTGAGTGAATCGGGTTTTAAACCTTCCGTAATTTAAGCCTTTAATAATTATAGGGACGTTGGGTCCCCATAACAATAAACAAGCTATTTATTTATTTATACCTTATTTTTCACAGGGGAAAGTAAGATACCCTGAGTTTTCGTATGTTGGCCGACTTTCTAATGTTGACCACATAGGTCCTCTCTTTTGCGTGGTCAACTTACGGAACTTCTAATGCGCTTTCGCGTGAGGTGAACAGAAGAACGATCGCAGATAGCTTTCTCAACAGACTTTTAATCAGACTAACACGGGCACTCTTTTTCAGTGAGTACATCGAACCGTATACTTACTGCGACGTTACGAGTACGTTGCATTCCACATGACTGGGGATGCAAGAAGATCCAACCCCATGTACGTCCATGTCGCATGCTAGATTTTCATGATTACGTTGTCTGTCTTTTCTACCAATTTGGAATATTTCACTGGAAACATTCGGTACATGTTTTGCGCTGCTTCTATACTCATTACGTAGATCCAGCTAGTGAAGCCATCTTGCATACCTGAGTAGTGGATTCTCTAACTGTTCAGCGAATTTCATGCAGTGTGTCACTAAAATTTTCATTATTTACATTATCATTGATAAGAACCAGTTTTGTGGCTATTCCCTGAGATTACGTACTGAAAACTAGGTTTTCCTTGCCATTAAATGACAAAGGGCTAGCCTAACTGACCGACGTTATTCTGCCAAAAAACAAGGATCTTTTAGCTACTGTTCAGACAAGCAATTAGGTTGATTCAGTAAAACTGGAGAACAGTTGAAGCCAGTGACGGAATAACTATATGAAGTATCTGAATTTTGATAAGATTCAAGTGGGCTAGTACAGAGGGAATACTTTGCTTGCGACTGGTAAACACATTTTACAACCCTGCCTAACGAATTTTCAGATATAAAACAATCAGAATAAGTAAAGACCTAAGGAGGTTAAAACATTTCTGCCAGAATTTCTTCAATATTTTCCAACCGTTCACTACCACCTAGATATTATGACACTTTGGCTGTCCTCTTTTTACCACTGTACGTAAAATACCGGAATAAATTTCTACAACAATATACGGAGACTGACAATTGTATTTATCCTATCTGTAATTAGCTAAACATTTCTCGGTCACATTCACTTTATGGAAGAAATCGTACACTTTGTTGAAATCCAACCAGACACATTGCATTTGCGGGTTAAACGGAAGTCGAAAACTAAACGTGTATTGCTGCTGACTATGAGCTATTGTTTAGTTTAATGGGATAAGATAACCACAGTTTTGTTGGTGTTATACATGTTGTTTTGAGTCTGAAGCCAGAGTGGAGGAAGGAAACGGTGAAACAAAATGAAGCATATTTTGTCGCTTGGGTAGCTGTAACAGGGATTCTGTAGTCAAGCTGTTCTCTCGCCTCGTTCAATGTGTAACCGGTTCAGTTTCACTGATATGTCAGGTGATGAGGTTCGCATCTGCAAACCAGTCACGATAAGCTGCGTTTGTGAGTGTGTGCAACCCAATGCTTCCTGAAGCAGAAGGTGTCTCCTCTGACGGATGCCGGATCTCATAATGATCCAGGATGGCCATGGCTAAGTTGAAAGTGGTGGGAAACTCAAGTCATCAACGCCTAAAGTGTACTTAATTTCCCGGGTATTTCCAGGCGTGGGTCCACTCGAATTCATAGGGTATACTACCCCCTTTACATGGCGCAGCTTACCATGGATCAGGGGTGATTTATTGTCGTTTCCTGATCAGACGCACTACCAAATTTAGCGAATGTTCCGTTTTTTCCGGGTATGACTGCTTCTGAATTGGAGCAATGGAGGACCTAAGGATGGTGTCGCCATCATGGCGCCCAGCTTTCGCACGATGGCTAGCCATATGCAACGCTGTATCATTGACAATATGTAGGCGTCTGGATACTTGCGCACTATGTTAAAGTTTTATACTAAATTCGCCTTCTGTCTTTCTCAGTAATTCATTTGCCATACGCCATCAAGGACATATGACACAGAAGCCTCAGTTCGGCTTACCCACAAGCTGATGTTTAAGGGAGATGATGATAATGATGAGGTGTATCTCACCGCACTCGCTTGATCAGTGCGCAAATCTATCAGCTATACAAATGCTGACCAGCGGCCGACGAAATGTTAAGTTAGGTTAACTGCGTTGCCAGAAACTCTATGAAATTATTGCGTAAGGTAAGGTACAACCACGAGCTAAATCGTAGTGCTAAACTAACTGGAAGTGTGATAGGATCCAGTACAGTTTGTGCGAAAAGCGTGAGCCACGATGGAAGATATTTAGGGCATAATACTAGCATTTTGTGAGCAATGATGCATACCATCTCGTAGTTTAATCTTACGGCTATCCTTAAATCCCTGTATTGCATTAAATGAAACCCAACCCAAATGAGATGGAAAACTTGGACTGAACTTTAATGCCGTGCGAAAAACTCGAAACATGAGCTGGGAGGTTTACATGAAATGTAAAGTCCGCGCCATCAATTGGTAACTTGTGCAGGACTAATTACCACATATATCTCTAGAACTGTTAAAAATACAAAGCACTAGAGATGATTATGAATGTTAATTTGCTTTCACGAAGGTTCGTAGCAGGTGCACCCAAACAGGCAGCCACCACGCATACAGGAACGTGGTGCGGTGACTACCTGAATAAGTCTATTTGCGACAAATCTTCGCAAAAATGCAAAGCCAGTGAACTTGTGTCGCCAAGATGTTACTCGCAGACTAATGTCGTAGGAGATCGGAAACAGTTTAAATGAGGTCGAGGTAAACGACGTAATGTGGCTGTAATTACGTTATTTAACGCAGGATATGTCCGAGCTGTGTGAACTATATGTCTTGCAAAGGACACATGAGGTTAGGATTTTAGGTGAACGAGAATCTGAACAAGAATCTGCGCGTTTCACTGATCCAATGAATATGTCCTCATCTCGATGAAAGTAGTGCGTTGCCGAAGATAAATATGCCCGGCGTTCCCGTCCGACACATCGTAGATGGTAGCGGATCTCGAACACACCAACATGTCAAATATCTGGCGCGTTTGTTGCAAATTCTAACAAGAGGAACAAATACCTTCGTAAGAAACTCAGGATTTCGCGCTGAAAGTAGCATGTCAGACCATCGCGTCAGACGCAATAGTAGTTAGCTTTGACTTCAGCTCGCTATTCACTAACGTGTTCATAGATAAGCCATTGGGAGGAAAACAGTACATTCTGACTGGGGTCACTTGCCTAGGTGAAGGAGCGAACCTCACGGTGGACAGAATATTTGAAGGATTAGATTATTTTATTTTGTCTTTTTTACGTGTCAGCAAAAAGTGTACGCTCAGGAACAGGGACTTGCCATGGGGTTTCCAATCGCTCTATTCCGGCGAATCTTTATCAGAACTTTGAGAGCAGGACGCTGACCGAGCACTTGTTTGTCAAAAATTTGGTGGTGCTAAGTAGATGCTAATTTGTGATTATAAATCGGAATATGAAGGAGGAGTTTCTAAATTAGCTGAACTCCATTGCCAAGAACATAAACTTTGCTATGAACTAGAACCTTGCAGTGGTACACGCCCGTTCCTTGATTGCCTTGAACAGCGGACGGCTACAGAAGAGGATACATTGTAAAACGACAGATGCAGATAGAGTATTACATCATAATTCAACTCATCCGAGGCAAGTCTATACTGTTATTGCATCTTTTCTGTTTCGCTTGGTCCTGAGTCTATGCACAGAGTAAGATATTAGAGGGGCCGTTTGGAAGGAGCGGTGAGTGTGTTAATGGCCAGTGGATACCTGAGGCAGTTAGTGCAACTTCAGCTGCCTGGTGTCCAAAAAGTGGTAAACTTTTGAAACAATATAACCGATAATAACCATGCAGCAAACTAGGGGGGCTTCCAAAAGGCTCGAATGCTCCGTTTGGCACTGGTAGCTGTGAAGCATCTGCAGCCGTGGGATAGGACAACCAATTGAATCTACCGAATAAGTTGCAAAGACTAAGCACAAGTGTACTTGAGTCAAACAGAGACGGGCTACTCACAAGGATAGAAGAATAAAATAAGTAACTTTTGCGTCCATCAATAAACGAGCCTGAACACTGGGCCTCAATAAGAGATTCGGCGGTCGCCGTACATGAGCTAGACATAGGGCACAAAATCGACTGGGACAATGTAGAGATAATTAAGAAAGGATTACCAGCAACAAGTCAAACGTTACTTGCTGAGGCAGTTGACATTACTAAGACTAATAACTGCGTGAACATAAAAATGGGGTGAATTTAGACATCACGTTGCGGGTTGTCTTAAGCCGACCAGCGTGAAAAGAGTCGGCGGCCAGACTAGCTCAGAGGGTGAATCAGCAGCAGCAGGAGAAGTGTTGCCTTGCATGTGAATGAGTTGGGGTATAAAAATGGGTCATTCGTGTAAAGTGAAAAATCCCATAAATTAACTGACTAGCGATTTTCATGATGTTGATATCACATGTTCTGTTCCACGCCACAGTAACGAGAGTGAGTGTAGCTATATTTCCCGCTGTTCATCTGTCGTAGTGAACTTAAGTGTGCTTAGAAAAGGCGTCTATTATCAAGTTTCAGGAGGAAGGGCAAAATTACCCGCTACAATTTGCATTGGAAATGGCCAATCGTCCAGATTGAACTAGAAGCAGGTAAGTTCAACCCCGGTGATACCGCAATGCACTTATACATATTTCATTGAAAAATAATCCACGTAAAGAAACAGTTGAATTTTAGTGCAGAATAGCAGCAACCAAGATGTATGATGACAGACTGTGAGTAAATTTTAAGCGGAAAAATTACCATGAGAACCGTAGGCTGGATCTCAGGATCGTACTTCAGGCAGACATTCATTTGCGTCATGTGCCGAGGCAGTTGATGCCCATTATTTGTCTACCCCTGTGCGATTAACTACGTAATGATCAATGTTTTCATTGCAACTCGCACCATAGATATGGAGCTTTGCTCCGGAAAATATTGCCTGACATTCATTTTTTACTAAAGATATCGAGGTGGTTCCATTCCAACCTCTGCTGTTAGATACGCTCGTGCTCATACAGTGTAAGATGCACGGGTGCCCCAGCACATACCCCCTTGTGATATTCTCCAATCACTGGGGGTCATCACCTGTGTTATTCCCTTTATTCTTTATTGGTCCGGAGACACACTAAACCCACTATGCTATGCGATTTAAAACAAAGCAGTCGAGTAGGATTGTTGTATCCATTAAAAAGGCTGATTTACCTTCTTTCTGTGCTTTACGAAGTCCCGATTGTCCAGGGACTGATCTATGTACATACTGCACTTGAGTTATATTTTGTTTACTTGTACAGTTGTTAAAGACTCGGCTTCCTTTCTTGGCTGGACCCTGGAGATTTTACATGTCGCTCGAGCCCCAAGCGAATCTGTTGCTTACATAAACAGCTTATCTACACAGCAAAGCGTATAGCAACATCCGTCTATGATTTAGTAAGTAGATGTTATGCAAGCTAATTCTTGAAAATTGGAAAAAGCGGAACACTTATCTAAATGCGAATGTAGAACAGGACACAGCGGGATTTACTAGGTATATCATTCGTGTGATCACGTAAAAGCAGCTATCAGAAAACGTGTGATATCACTGCCTTCTAACGCAAATAGCAGACGGCGTCTAATGCACCAACTAACGATAGATATCACTGTTTTACTGTACCGCCTATTTGTACGTCATTCCACCTGGTAACCCCATTGATGGCATTTGCTTCCCAATTTCTATATATATATATATTTCTATATATATATATATATATATTGTTGACACCCACACTTCTGACTAAATTTACGGCTGCCATTTAGGTTCAAGTCCAACTGTTAACTAATCACAGACAGTCGTATTGGTTGCTTCTAATTGTAGGTGCGATTTTCCAAAACTAGAAGAAGATGGTTGTTCTTCTTGCATTCACTCCATACTCATGCACGTTCGAAGTATTATTGTTCATGAGGGTTATTGATTCTCCATGCAGTTTGTCTAGTCCATACACAAGTGTGAACAACTGCCCGCTTGCAACTCTACAGTAGTACAACTAGAACCAAGTATCTTTGATAAGTTAATTGATATCTCTACTCGCAGCGGATGGGATTCCTCATGATGCTGAATGACTAAGTGGAAGTCATTTAGAAACCCTTGTAAGCGACACACTTCCGCTTGACAAATTAACCGCATTTTCGCTCGCGAGATCACGCTATCTGCTGGCTCGTTGTCTAACTGGGACCTACCCAAATTACAAGTAGCGCTACCATATATTAGTGTCCCGCTACATTTTCACTTGACAGATGAATTTTATAGAATTTCATCTCTTGTGACATCGTGACTTACTGTAGGTTGCAATATGAGGTTAATGTATCCCATCTCAAGTGCTTCTATAATCCCCTTCGTAGTGATGTGGCCTTCAGGCAAACGCACTGAGATCCAGACAAACCATCAATGTTGATTCCGGAACAGCGAAAAGGGGATATGACATCCCAATCGAAATGCTTAAGTACAGGTAGCATTCTAGGCATAAGATCTGCTAGCGGTCAGAAGGAACGAAAAGGGGGAATTAGATAGAAACACACGACGGACTGCCTGGTGGTTTCCCATACCTGTTACTTCTCGATCACCTCGGACAAGAGACGATCATAACCGGCTCTGGTTTACCTTCCGAAACGAATAGCATGCAGTTAATACAATAGGCGGAATTCACAGCACACACCAACGATTAGTTATCACTGTTCCGCTATGCTTCTACTTATTCGTTAAATTGAGCATAGCTATAAATCCTATTCTCTCACCACGGACTACAAGTTAGCCGAGCTTATGAATAACGCTGTACTTATTCGCATCATTTCATGCTATCCTGAAATGTTGCTTACACCATCTCCGTCATCTTCTTTGTCATCCTTATTCTAATGATAAGGTATGTGGGGATTGGGTACAATTTCACTCTAGAATGATTAACTACTGACTTGCTGCAATGCAGTATCCCGATTGCAGCTGCCTCGAACGAATGAGCCAAGTCTAGCCTACCTTTATTGGGCCTAATTAAGTCGGTTGTATTTCGCGATGACTTCCCGTGTTGCCCACTACACTGTGACCTATGATGTACTTGCTACCTTCTCAAGTGGAATCTGGTACGGTGACATACGGAAAAGGTGAGCTACGGCATCTTCCTCTTCGTATTATTATTCGGCCCGGAATCATATCACTATGTAAGCTCCATACTACTACTCACCAGACTATTCTATCTACATTCTCCCCCTTGTAATCGATTTTTAGATTACATGAACCTACCATGACCAGCTGACCAATGCTAACTAGCACGGCGCTTAAAGAACCGATGCAGAGCAGGATAAAGATTCAGTCTATCCATGAGGCCATTCGTATTTGATTTGGGCGTGGACCTTCCGAGCGAATTGTGTGGTTGATGGGGATCAGTGCTAGGATGTCAATTTATTGTTATGTTTCCAGTTCGATGGAAACGCTTGAATCAATAGGTCATCAACGCTTGGCCGGTTACAGCATGCAACAAGTGTAAAGTTTGACATTTGTAACACAATGCTCATCCACTGTCCTTCGTGTGACCAGGTTGGACTATGCATCCGAAGAGAAATTGCCCTGGAAATTCTGTGGCAAGTGAAAAATCCCCAACATTAACTAGCTAACAAATAGTATGTTGTCGACAGTTCATGTTCCCCTCTCTACAGGTTAGTGATGAGATTGAGCATATTCGCCGTTGTTCATCAGCCATACAGAATTTACGGGGGCTTATGAAAATGCAGTTATCAAGCGAATTGAAGACGGAAGCACAGAGACGCTTAACAGAAGTTGAATTGGACATGAACAATCTTTTGAATAGACCAAGAAAATGGTAATGCTAACGGTAATGGTACGTCAATGGTTTAGTATGTTACATGAGAAAGGAATCTGCGCAGAGCGCAATTGTTTTGGGAGCCCCGGATGGCTGCACCTGAGAAGTACGATGCATACCGTTACCAAATCGCTTATGGACACAGCAAAGTACACAACGATATGTACAAACGGTTGAATACTCTGATGACAGGCATGCAAGTCATGGACATTAGCAAAACAATGCAACCGTTGTTTGGAAAGCCACAAGTTTGACAATGGGCAGCGGGATTTCGTTGATATAGTACTGTGGTAGTTGTCGAACCAACAAGGCGCTAAGCAACGATTACTTAGTATTACCACCTGCTAATGATTAAGATTGTGCAAAAATCGTACCTGGGGCTGCGAATGATCGGACCGGTCGGCTACAAGGAGAGTGGTGAACATCCCATTGCTTTAGCGGGCTGTGCCATTTCCCTCATCAGCTACGCAAACCAGAACGTGCATATGGGAGGAAACACCTAAGTACACACAAGTTTAATGTACCACTTGTTTATTAATCATTACCTGGTAACCGTATTGATGGCAGGTGCGTCGCTATTCCTCTATCGGTTTCGTCCAAATATTTTGCCAAAATTTTAAGGCTGTTATTTATGTTCACGTCTAAATTTTAAAGAAAACACAACTTGTTCGACTTGGCTACTTATACTCATGCGTGCAAAAATCCATGTTAGCCTGACCTCCATGCGAAGCCCATGCACTTTTGTAGTACTGTCGTTCATGGGGTCTAATGTGTCTCTATCCAGTTTGTGGCAGTTCATACTTAAATTTGGACAAACCCTTGTGCATCTGTTGTCTTCGAACTGCCGTTGGACACGGATGACGCCAATACATGTATATATGTATACCGAGTGAATTCGATGCTACTCATACCGGTTTTGTACGGCCAACTTACTGCTGGAAAGCGCCAGTGCGATAAACCGAAAAGAACATAAGCAACACATGAAAAGGTAAGTGTATAACAAACTAATGTTGATTTAAGATATTGCGAATTCAAGACAGTTTGATTGGTGCGTATGCCCAGGACTGATTAAAAGAGCGGCAGACCAGATGCAGGAGAAAGCAGTATTGCACTCGAAAAGAAACATAACGCGGACGCTCCCATTCTATTTATTAGTCAGGGCCAATAAGGCGGCTTATGCCGTGGGTTTGCCTGCGTGATGAATCTTCTTGCATTTTAGAAGTTATATGTTGATTGAGCTCCCCGGTGTCGCTGCGCCTGACCTAAATGTTGACAAGGTTCTTACCTGTCTAAAACCCACCACGATTGCCAGCTCCAGGAGACGGTTGTCATCGCTGGAGGGGACGGGGTGCATTGTTCTCGTGACGGTCCTAGGCTCAAAGTGTGGTTCCATACATCCTATGTGGAAAGGGTTACGGCCCAGCCACCGCCATGGGTAGGTCTGGTGTGTATGATATCCTCACTAGGAGGGAATGCATCTTTCCTGCTTGTTGTAGGAGTGCAGGTCGATTCCACTGATGAAAGATGGTTCCCATTCACAGGTCTTCCAGTCTTATTCTGTCAGGCATACACCCGATATGAGGTGTGCGGGTGGAACTGTGGGTGGTGTAGTATAAGCCGTCCACCGTTCCTCTTTAGGCGCAGACACCATTCCGCTGTCCCCATAAAAGCCACAGTGAGAGGCGAATGCGGATACGGATGACGCCAAACCATATATATATATCCATATATATATATATATATATATCCATATATAGTCTGCCGCATATCTAGATTAACAACGTCCCATTGGGAACCACTTAGACTCCCTAACATCTTGGGATTTTGCTGTCTAGCGATCTTCAGTTGATGAGAGAGCTGCTGATACGCGTATCGAAGGCCGTAGCCACATATGGCAAGCTGGGAAAAGTTGTTTGCAGCAACCACTACATAAATTACATGCAGTATTTTTGTGACTGTGTGTATAGCATGTAACTATAAGGGCTGTCTTCGCAGTTAGCGCCACATAGCTGCAGCTTTCTTGGATTCCAACGAGTATTGCTGAAATTCGTAATGTTTGTCCTTGCCAAAGCTACAACGTGGAGAAATATTCCATATGTCCAGTTAATGCACCCAATTTACAGGAACACTCAAAAGTGATCTTTGCTAGTCAAACAAACGAAAACGCTTCTTTAAAAGAGATTCACTTATAAGTAAATACAAGCGTATTTACGGAGCAAAATAAACAAAATCTTTCTGGGGTGGAGCTACTGGTCTAAACAGTAGGAACCAAAAATACACTTAGCGCCTTTAAGCATCGATCTATGACATAGTCGGATTGAGACATACGAACAAAATACATAAATTTGAACAAATAACAACCGGCTTTTCAAAACCAGAACTGTGCAAATAACTAAGGCTGGAGTAATCCCTGACTTGGCCTCCGACATAAACAAGCTCCGGCGGGACCTATGCACCGACAACGGGGCGAACAATCGATATTGTTCACCGACCTGCCTGTTTCCTCCATGCGGTCCATTTCGATTGATCGATGACGCATTGAGCTAAACTGAATGAAATATGGTATGGATTTTGTGCATGTCTCACGGTAGAAGTGGCATATGAAAAGTTCTAGTATATATAAAGTATCGTATTGTATATTCTTCGTCTGTACAAGAAGCTTTACCTTAAAAGGAGCGGATCAAAGTTGTTGTATAAATTTCATGCCCTAGCATTAATAATATAAAAATTTACTTTTAGCACAAATTTCAAACTATGTAGTAAAAATTAATCAAAATCGTTCTACCATTGTTTGACTTTGAAACAGGGTTGATGAATTTCACTTGAAAGATGTTAAGGCCAAAATATGGAATGAAAATGGTTATGGCCTAAAAATTTGGATGTGTATTTTGTTGTTAATAAAAGCAGACGCCATCGATGGCATTCTCGAAAAAGTTATGCATGGATTGCGTTGTCATGAAAATATTAATGGAGTCCTGGACTTTTAACTGCCTTCTACTCTCAAGCGGAAAATTTCGCAGTGTACAATGTGTTCGGATATCGCTTGTGAGGTTGTTCTAAATCCTTGATTAGTGGGCTAGACTAAAAGTTCTCCGTTTCGCGAAGTCACATTTGGTATCGCGACCTTTAACGTATTATGCAGGATCGGGTATCTGCTGTACAAGCACAAATGAAAGTCATCATCAAGGCTACGAATCTGAAGGTTTATGATTTTTTAGAGAAAACACAGGTTCAGCTTCATTCTCCGAATCCAGGCTGGGTCCAATTCTAACTTACCACAAGGTTCTCTGTATGTCTTCTTGTAGGGGTGGCTACACCGCTTTTCGTGAAGCGCCGTTGAGCCTTTGCAAGAGCATATTGTTCGGAATTTCGTAGACTCGATTGGACCAATAAGTAGTATTTCATACAAGGCATTACATATGTTTGTAAAGCCAGGTAGGATATTCCGTGCAACAATTGTGATGCCATATATATTTGATGGTCTTCACGGCCTTTGATACTTGAAAGTCACATTGTTCAGAAACCTTAAAGGTAACAGAAAATCGCCCGCACAAGTCCCGAACTGCCCTGAATTGCGAGATGTATGTACCTTGCAGTACGAGATTTTCTAGCGGTCTTGGCATTTGTACGACAAAATATTACACTTGTCCACGGCAAATGACATCTGCCAGAGTCGGCGCAAGCACTCAAGTACTGAGAGGTTATCACAAATGTGACATCTGGCTGCCTGGGTGTTTACACCTTCTTGTGAGAAGACAACTTTAATGTCAAAAACGGAAAGAAAGCTAGTACCATATATTGAGGTTTAGGAGATAAAGAACACTCCCTTAAATTACTCCCTTAGTGATTGCTTTCGGTTTTCAGAAATGGTCGCTGATGCTCACCACCAGCTGTCTAGCATTTATATATGAATACCGCCAAGAAACCGTCGGCTGTCCAATGCCTATGGTCTTCTTTTTCTTGAGTAAGCTTCGATGACGCAACCTATCAAAGGCCTTTTGAATATCTTGGAACAACATTACAACACTGTTGGTGGCTCGCGAAAATTGGGCGGATGTAGTGGATAACGGCCACACACTGGACGTGCTTTTTGTCGACTTTTCGAAGGCATTTGACAAGGTACCCCATTTGAGGCTCGCGCAAAAGCTGTCCTCCTACGGGGTATCTGGCCGCGCCCTTCATTGGGTGACTGCCTTCTTGGAGGGTAGAGAACAGTGTGTACGGGTAGGCCGGGGCCTATCATTTAGGCAGTCTGTCCTCAGCGGCGTGCCGCAGGGCTCGGTCCTTGGACCGCTGTTGTTCTCTATCTATGTGAATGACCTACCCTCGGAGCTTGAGGTACCATCGCTGCTATTTGCTGATGACCTGAAGCTGTGGAACATTATTGATGTTCCTGGGGGTTCCGAAGCTATTCAGCGAACATTGGATAAGCTTTGGGACTGGTCTACTTTATGGTTACTGCCCATAAATCAGGCAAAGTGCTCCGTTTTTCGAATTGGAGGAGATTGTCCTCCTGCGAAGTACTTGGTCGGAGGGATCGAACTCTCACGTGTATCTAGCCAGGTTGACCTAGGCGTCGTACACTCTTCGGCTTTACACTCCGGCAACAACTGGAAGAAGGCCGCAAGCAGAGGTTTCCGCATGTTGTGGTTAATCCGACGTTCTTTCGGAGTCTTGATGGGCGGCACTTTTACGAGGAGGTTCTCGGCTTTCGTTCGGCCTCATCTGGAATACTGCGTCCAGGCTTGTCCGCCCTGCCTCGTCCGGGACAAAGTGGAGCTAGAGAAGGTTTTAAGAGTGGGTACTAGGTTAGTCAAGGGATTACGGGGACGGACGTACCCCGAGCGTCTACTTAGTTTGGGAATGCATTCAATGCACTACCGAAGGCTTAGAGGAGACCTAATCCTAACCTACCGTATCTTGACTGGGAAGGTTGGTCCAGATTTATCTTGGCTATTAAGTCCCGCTAGATTGTCTGTTCTACGCGGTCATTCGTTGAAGCTGGACAAACCGCGGTCTGATCGGATTAGGGCGGAAATCCGGCTGTCAAGCAGAGTCATCGACGGCTGGAACCTGCTTCCGGAAAGTGTTATCAGGGAATCTACGGTTAAGGGGTTTGAGCGGCAACTTGACGCTCTTGGGTGGCAACACGAAACCTTTCCATTTTCCTGAGTAAATCGCATCTTCGTACTTCGATTTTCCTTTCTCTACTTTTCTTCACGTATTGGTATTATTTTCTTATTTAAGTGCACTTCCCTATTCTGTACCTTCGATTTCTCTTCCTATCCTTTGCTTACTTCACGTGACTGCCACAGCAGGGACTGCTAGGGCATTAACTGGTTGGCCAGGGTGCGATACGGGCGTTTCCGTTTTTGATCCATCAATAACTGAGCACTTCATCAATTCCTGGCTCAACAATCCACTCAAGATGGAACAATCACGGGATTCTCCTATCGTTCCAGTCCCCATCTGAACTGAACTGAAGTGAACACTGTTTCCACTGTCTTTGGCAGCCGTTGTGTAGTTTAAGAAGTGTGTCTCGCTTGCTGCATGGGATCGCGTTTGCATACAGGCATGCTGCGGATTATTTATGCAGTTAGCTTAGTTCAGAAAGACAAATAATTCTTCAATATCCTTCTCATTATTCTAGCTAAAAGAATTGCGTGATTGACGGGACCATAACATTTAACATCGTTATCACCTCAATATTTCTGTTCACCTATAACGACAATGTTTTCCATTGAGTAGTGTATACTGCGGGGTTAAAAGATAGTGTAGAGGCGTTGAGCAAAAGCAGAGGCAAGTTACTAGCACTGCTTTTACTTAAAGCGAAGTGATTCCATCAGGTTTTGCGCCATTCGTGTAACATGAGCGAGAGACATGACAAGTGACTTTTGAAATAGGTAATTCCACTGTGTGTAGACTTTCACCATTGTGCGGCATGATAAAAGCAGGTATATCTGGTGATTCCTTAACCCTTTATTCTGCAAATTAACCTATGAAAGTTTCGCAAATATCATTTGGTACATCGAAGTATTTTCCATTGGGCTTGGTGATGCAATCAAAAATTTTGTTGTGATGCGAAACCAGGGCCAGTTTTGAAAGTTCTTTTGTTTTGTTGAGGCCGTTCAAAACTTTACAATCTTCTAGGATTCGTATTTGTCATTTTGATGATCTTGTACTGTTGGAGTAATAGCGCAAAGTCAGTAGTTAACTTGAAGTTCCGCCGCAACTCATGAAGCTCTCCTACAGCCTTAAATACGGCGCGATATGATTATCTTTATCAAATATGAGAAGAAAAGTAAGCAGAACGTCTGGGGCGAAGGATTGATTTCTATTTCTTCCTCATCAGGCGTACTACAGAAATATACATATGAACAAGCAGGTTTGTGGGACAGTATATTGGCAGGCCATTGCTTAGATAAAATTAAATCGAATCAAGGAGCATCTGCAGAATTCGTCCATGAATCGCAGAGACAGATCTAATCTAAGGGCAAGTACTAACCATCTGATTGCCACTGGGCACAATAATAACTAAGGTAGTACCTTGGAAATATTGTATAGGATACCGAAACACTTGACTCATCAGTTAGCAGCACGACTTCTTGCTAAGGGTGAAGCAGTAAATAAATAAATAAATAAATGTGTATATTAACGGTAAACGGTACACGGCCCCATAAGCTGGAGCAATCTTTTGTATAGGGAAAAGGTTTCATGGTTTATGTGGGGTAAATCATAATAGTAAAGGAAAATTAAATAATAGCATTTCGGAGCATGCTATTTTTCTTCAAGTCCTAAATCCGAGCATCTAATATGTACCAAATACCGATATTTGTATCATCATTTTCTAGACTGTGGGGCTCAGGAGTAGATAATAAAAGAGAGGGGATATAAGGCTGCACAGACAAGGATTTTGTATTGCAGGCAATGTCATGAAGTGGGTAAGCTAATTGTAAGTGAATATATGTCCATATATTGTTTAAACCAGCTTCTGTCGATGTTTCTAGAATTTGCTGTAAGTCAAATATCTTCAACACATTTAATATAGTGCGGAACATCTGTAGGGAATTTAGTAATGTGACATAGCTTGCACTCATGTGTATTTGTAGGGGTAGTTTTTTCCCACAGCGCAGTGTATCTCACTAAGAAGAGATTCGATCGAGTTTTATGACTTGCAAGCTTTGTGCGGAGCAAGTAACCGCCATTATTTGTGGGGTAGACTGCAGTCTTCCGTAATTCAAGTGCAGTACTGTTTGAGTAAATTCTTTGGTTTATAATGTTGTAGAAGAGAACGAAGTGGTTCTTTAAGCGTCTCAGCCAAAAGTGATACAGTTGGAGTTTTTGATAGCGATCATAATAACTCAGGTTTGAGTAGCGCCCAATGACCAGCTTGGTAACTGATCGTTGGGCATTTACCAGAACCGTTCTGTCTTTCTTGCTCAATTGGTTATTGACGATAGTACAGTATTCCAGAGTCGGTCGTATTATTGTCTTGAATGACTCATGACGTGCATCAAGTAGGGAGAAAGTTTTGGTGAAATATCCGCATAACTGCCTTGCTTTCGAAACGTTATGAAGCACATGTTCGGAAAAATTGAAAGATTTGGAATACCTAATTCCTAAGTCCAGAACTGAATCAGACGTTGGGATCACGTTTCCTGCAAGTGTGATAGAGCTTTCTGGGTCACGGCATCTGTACCAAAGTACTTGGGATTTCACTGCGGAGAACTTCATTAATAAAAGTTCACTAGCTATATTTATTGCAGATAGGTCTTCGCAGATGTTGCCCAGGCATATTTGTAGTTGGTCTAGATGAAATAAGTAGAGCAGTTTGACGTCCTCTAGAAACAGAAATGAGTGTCCATGCTTAATCTGGTCGCATAAGTTGTTTAGGTAGATTAGGAAAACTATGGTCTGTGCATTTCCCCGGCACACTTCGCTGGTTATTTGTTTCAATGTAGAATAATTCTGACCAGTTTATCTACCTGGGTTCGACCGTTTAGAAAACAGTCGAACCAGTTTAGCAGAGGATTTCCAATTCCATTTGCCTCTAAAGCAGACAGCAGTTGCTTGTGCGGCCCGCGGTCGAAAGCCTTTTGCATCCCCAACAGAATTTTAATGATTGCTATTCCTCTGTCAATCATAGTCGTGACGTGATCGAGAAATTGTAGCTGGCAGATAACGCAGGAACGTTTATGAGTGAAAGCTACGCTGTGAGTGGTTGATCAGATCCAGACTTATAAGATGATGAATGAGCTTCTTCATGACTATGCTGTCTGGTGCTTTGGAAGCACCAGAGTTGTGATTTATTGGGAAGTAACTTGACTCCTTTCTTTCAAGCGTTCTTTCTGCTAGGCATTAAAACGGATTGCTTCCACTGACTTGGAAAGTAGCTGGTAGTGAGATTAACTGTGAAGCTGTTTAATATCAATAAAGCAAGGTTTTTTCCTCCTAGTTTTATAACAGTTGGGGAGATTCCTTTTGGGCCTAGACGGTTCGTTGGTTCTATGTGTGCGATGGCACTTTGCACCTCCCTTATCCTCAAAGAGATATAGCGGTACAGCTCGGTCGTTCGTTTTGGAAGTGGAAAATGAAGTCGTTGAGCTTTGGGAACAAAACAAGAGGCAAAACTGGAGTTGATAGCCTCGCATATGCAGGAGATATCGCGCGTTATTGAACCATTTTCTAGTGCCAACCTTTCAATTTACTGATGAGGTTTAGGGTTCCTTCTTTGGAGCAGTTGCATCAATGTACGTGCTTTCTCAGGATTTCTGAGTACCAGACCTTTTCATTGATTTTGGTCGTTTGGGTTGGACGTTGTAAATGTAGTAATTTCTTGTGTATTTTAGCAATGTTACGAATCTGTTGCGCCTGCGATATAGCGATTTGAGTTTCTTTGGTATGGTTTTGGCTTTGTACAGAAGCTTGAGTTCAGTACTATGTTCATGGGAATTTCTCCATACAGTAAATATCAGTAGATCCACACCGAGGGCATTATTGTTAATAAACACATTTGTAGCCACAGTATGATTGTGATTTAGGAATGACGTATTCCAATTCATCCAACTGAAAAATTCATTAAATGAGTTCCAGTCCGCACGATGGAGGTTGCGAATGGGTTTTAGCAATTTACTTGGTCGTTTAGGTGAATCAATAACCATAGCACATAGCACAGTGTTATGATTACAACCAGATAGTGCATTATCAATGAATGTATAATCGTTCGCGATTCCCATCGTGAATACAAGTTTTAAGGTAGTAGCACTTCTAGTTGGCTCTCTAACATGCTGGGGGCAGCCATTGAGGTGAATATATGAGATGATTTCCTTAAATCCAGCAATGTTTCTGAGTGTAGGCAGCATCCAGTTAACATGTGGCAGGTTGAAATCTCCACACATAATTTTGGATTTGTATGTGGTGTTGGAAGCAGCATTGATCATATCGATTGTGTGGTTCGAGGAGGCCGATAGATACAACCCGCTAGAAGATGAGTAGATGGGATCACTAGCCATAGTGTATCGCCTAAGTCAGTTAGCACAGGTTGATCTGCGGGAACTGCAGTGAGGTTATTTCGAAGATATATGCTTCACCCACCACCACGTTTGTGTGAACAATCCTTGCGGGATTGTTTATACCTTGATATTAAGTTGAGAATCACTGATTTCTCACGTGCATCAACTTTCAGTGATAAAACCATATCTGGGATTAGCATAAACATAAGTGTTTAAAGTAAAGCTAAGGTAAAAAAGAACGAACGTTAATGAGGAGAAATTTGAAAGACGTTGTCAAATTGGAATAAACGTGGTGAGTAATGTTTGTTTCTTCGTCGTTGTATCTAAGAACTGTGTGTTGCAAGATAGCTGAGGCACACTGAGCTCTACATCGTACTGTATTGAATGAAGTACATACTCCAGTTCTTTGATTATTCTCTGATTAATGAACGGACGTTCTAAGGGCTAGATTAGTGGGGGTGGATGTGGTGGTATACGATAGTCTAAAAAAGAACATACATCCGTCTTATACAGAGGTGAGGGAATGCTGAAGTCTACAAAATCGTTTTTCTTCTGATTGTATTTTTGCTAATCGTCTCATACTGGGGGTGGTAATGGTGGGTGCTAATCGACCTGAGGTAGATAGAGGTTGCACCCTCTTATCCGTATGTCTGTGTGCCCTACCAGCATTTTATATGCAGTTTCGGTGTCCCATACATTAGGGTTTTGGCATTTTGAGGTTGCGGGTTTCGGAATCATAGTTAGAGACATTTTGGGTAATTATTGCGCCGGCACCCTGCGACTTATCCCGACAACGGTGTCGGTTGCATTTGGAAGCTTGAGGATGTACCCTTTTTCTCAGTTTCCCTAGTTGCTTATCTCTACGTTCTTGTAGTGGTCGCTTCAGACCTACTAAGATTTGAGTGTTTATGTGAGAAATTCTGGCAGGATGTTTTCCACCATTTCTGTTTACGCGTCGGTTAGTCGGAGCTAAGCCATGGCTTACTTCATTCGCGTCGGGTTTAGATTTGTTTTGTGATGAAAACTTGGCGATCTGAGTTTTTGTCTCCCATTGATAAGTCTCTCTTAAAGTTACTGTCAACTTTTTTAAAGGCTCGCGGCTGGTAGAAGGGACAAAGGAGTTGAGTGTGTGGTCAACAGGTGTCTGCATCGTTATAATTTCAGCTTGGTTAGTATTTTTAGGTATGGACCCCACTACTACTGTTGGAGAATCTCATGAAGCCGATGAAGGATGAGATGCCCGTAATCGCTTATTTTAGGCGATGCGGTTGACATATCAAGGTCGATATTGCTGATGACAGCATCGATACTTGCTCCAATAGTAAGAACTTGGGGTGTAAGATGGGCGGAGGGGTTATTTTCATCAAGTATACGAGAAGAATTTGCTGCCACCCATCAATTCTATGTGCTGCCAATCACCTGATCATATGACGCTTATCACGGGAACCCTTTACGTTTGCTATTATCTAAGCAATAGTGGGTCACAATAGAGTCCACAAACCTGCTTGTTGATAAGTATATTTCTATACTAGGCCTGACGAGAAAGAAAGGAAAAACAATTCTTCGCCCTCAGCGTTCTACTTATGTTTCTTCTCAGATTCATATTTAGTTTCGCAGGCACATGTTAGTGGCATCGCTGAATCGAAGCTGAAGCCAAGTATACTCTACAACGGGTCTGTTGCTTGTTGAGGACATGCAGAATAAAATTGTCCCAATTTATCCGACAAACTAGATCCTCGAACGAGTTCCATTTGACGGAGTTGAACAAACGAAGGTGCAATTGCTGATATACATCGACCACACGCAGTCTTAAGCAGCATTTGACCACTCGATTATCGTACCCAGGAAATGCATCGACAACTTTAACACTGGTTACAGATATTCCCGAAGAAAAGTTAGGTCTAAGCTATTTTCAACTTCTCTAGGTCAAAAGATGTGTTACTGCCAGTCATGCATTTGGATGAAGAGATAGGATTTCCCAGGGAGCATGTAACCGTCGGCAGATCGAAATCACCTTCGATAATCTTGTGTACAGATGGTAGGCTGGCGGCACATACTTATGAAACCGTCAAAAGTTCTATGTTCTCTTCGTTGCAGTCTGGCGTGCATTATCAGAAATATGTTACAGCTCGCTATTAATTTATGTTACTTTACAATTTTAGCTCATCATTCAGTGATAAGACTTTTGTTCCCCATCAGCTGTTGTCCTAAACAAGGCATCCTGGTTAGCCGAGAAGCAATAAGCAACAGATCCACACTAAGTTCAGCAAAACCCAGCCTATAATTCTAGCCATAAATAATGAAGAGCAAATGTATCTGCAAGTGGCATGACAAGAATTCTCATAAAAATGAGTTACTGACAGCCTTTAGAATTTGAAATCCAGAGGAATTTCACTAATTCCGACTCTTTCCGTCGCCATCCATTCTTTCTCTGACACTCACTACGCTCGAATAACTGCTGCGTTATTTTGATAAACACTGCCGCATCGACACATCGTAAAGCACAGTTCTTATCTCTACTACCATATATTTTTGTTTTCACTTTCGGTTTATTTCCCAAGTATCATGTAGTACAATATTGCGAAAAAGATCAGATTTCCAGACCCGACGAACGTATGCACTTGAGTACCTCAGAATTCTTCCTGGCTCATTATTTCTTTCTTCTACAGTATTAAAATCTTATCCCACTATTATGTACTCTTTTTCATACCTAACTCTTTTTGGGAAGCAGAAATTCACTAAATTTTAGCATATCCGCAATTATAAACCCCAAGTCCGTAACGGCTTAATCGAAATCAATGAGTTGGACTTCAAGCGTTACTTTTAGTCGACACTATGGAATGCGTTTAGGTCCCCCAGACATCCATTCCCCTGTCTGATTTGGATATAGAAACCGATACATTCTTTTAGGATCGTGTTCATTTTGAGATTTTCCTGTAAATCCGTACATCCTACTTGTCTACTGCGTCGCGTGTCTATCTTTCGGATTATTTTTACTCCCAATAACGCCTAGATGCATTTCCAAACAATTTTCTCTCCTGTCCGGAAATATCAGCTCAATAACCATTGAGTTATATTAATGCCTCATGAAAATCAACTTAAGTATCCATCGGTTGCCTTCACTGGCTAAACCATTCTGAAAAATCGCCACAGAGCACTTATTCTTGTGCTAAACTTGGAAAAAGATATTGTTCTCTACGACCCGTTTGTGTGGCTTAATAGGATCAACATCTGGACAGCGTCTTTTGACCGGGAAAATAAAAGATGTATTTATTGGATTGTTGTGTAGAGCACCATTTTCGTAAGAGAATTGAAGAATTTCAACGGTTTTATTTAAACCATCTCTATACATCGCTACCGGTTGGTACAAGCTACTCTCGCAAATGTAAAGGAACTGTTTGTGTTTAAAGCAGTTAGTTCCCTTCAGAAATTTGAAAAGCACGGTAAGAAGACGAAAACTGGTAGATGCATGCATTTCGTATTGTCTCCTCAGTACCATTAACAATAACCGGTATGCAACTATATACTTAAATATGTGTGTGACCGAATAAGCATAAGGTGAAAAATGAATGACGGAAGTTCCACACTTATGTCCACGGCAGTCTTAAGCTGATAAACAATTGCTTTTGAACACACAGGGCCGGCTTCATCCGGCTTATCGCAACCGCCTCGGCGAAACGGAGGAAGCGGGGATTAGGGTGACGTAATACAAGTGTGAACGCTGATCCGAGCTCTATCCGGTGACGCGTAGTCAGTAGGTGTTTACCTATTGAGGATGCTGGCGGTTTGCGCAAGCACGGAATTTCAGTGGGACAGGGATTCTGGTCAATTTCACGTTGAACCCACCTTGGCACGTGTTCCTTTATTCGGGAAGTCAAAGACCGATTGGTTCTGCCTATGTAACTGTCTCCGCAGTCGCATACGAATTTGTATTTGCAGTGTGAATTGGCCCCTATCGGTTGAGCTTCCTTCGTTGGAGGTACCGGCAAGTTACAGGTTCTATTGATGACCACAACCTGAGCAGCACAGTAACTTCTGTGCGTAGCCGAGATTAAACCTTTCGTGGTTTTCAATACCACGAAACGTGTTTGTGTTTACCCAGTTGGCAGTCAATATGCGTTAAAATGGCCAACCTTAATGTAACGGCATTATGAGTTGGGTCTGTCTGCTGCGACCTGCTTCATAAGATGCCCAGATTGTTACTGCCTTAACTAATATGATAGACTGCAATCGTAAAGGCAGTTCCCACACCAAATTTGTTTAAAAGCTCCGCTTCCCTGTGTCAGTGTGAAGATGATGGATGTCAAAAATTACGCTAAGTAACTAAAGGGTTCTGATGTAAAATAGTTACGACTTATAACAGCAGTTGATCTAGGTTCGATTCGAGCACAATGGTGCATTTCGGTGATTCACCTACGTTTAGTCCCAGTAAGACCAAATTCTTCGAAACCGCAACTCAGCTCAGGTAGACTGCTAGCCTAATGACTGCAGAATAGTAAATTACCTAATACTCAGATAGTCAACCAATATATATTCGTGTCATGTGAGGCCAATGTGAAATGACAAATAGATAACAGTGGCTGAGAACGCACGGAAGATATTCTGATTGGTACATGGCAGTACGCTAGTGTGTGTGGCCGTACTCGAACGGTATCGTATATGGTTGTATGCGCTTGGTAGGAACGTGTAACCAACTGAGATCCGGATCTCTACGCAAACCATGTAGTGTCCAACGATTACCTAAGATCTTACATCCACAATATTAATTACAATCGTTGTGTGAGCGCCAACCAAACAGTTGAGGTGTGTTGGAGAAAATTGAGGAAAAGTGAAACTTCGCATTTCTGGCGCTACTCCACAACAAATGACATTTTCCTTTCAGAACCGTTCTACCATCCTGTGTGTGTAGAAACATGAGAGATTTGCATTTGACTTGTGCTTGTTCAAAAGCAGATGAGATGCTGGTCAACAGCAAGCGGAACACGTTCTATCGATTGATCGTGGGAAAAGGGCTGTGTTGACTTTGCGGTCTGCCGAAAAACCATATGGACTGGCCTACGGCAAATGCTTGCCGTTTCTAATGTAAACACCTTTGTTGTTTGGCCTAAGCGAACCTCCAACGTTTTGTCAATCTCAGATAAACTATTGGAAATTTTTGCGATTTCAAGTGCGTTTATCAGGACACAACTATTTCAACTGTTTATAGCAGTATTGCTGTTAATAGGATCAGGATTAACCCTTCAGTTACTACTCCGAAAGTAAAATATGATATATAAAATCTCGTACCTAAAAACAAAAGACAATCCTAACAAGTATTTTGACTTTTCATTCAGATCCCTGGATAATTCACTTTTGTTCGATAACTCCAAACTTGCTACGAATGTTCGAACTATATATCGCTGGATGCGTATGCGGGTTCACACCTGCCAAAGTTTATCATAATACCGCACAGAAATCCCCACATACGAGTCGAAACTGACCTGAATATTATGGTTGTTTCAAGTCACCAACTTCACACACCAATACGTAGTGGATTTTTCGAGTGATAATTACCCATGGCAACCTATGTGCCAACATTTCGCATATTAACTTCGCGTACACAGCTAACTCTGGGGATGGTTATTTCGTATGAGGGGAAAATATATTTCGTGTGGTATTGTGGACGCTGATCAGGTGTGGTATCCTTGCTTGACTCTTTAACGGAGCGGATTCTTGCACAGAATTATAATAAACAAGAATGTGCCAATAACGTAAAGGTTAGGACACCTTTTACTGAACGACGTCCTATTAGGAAACACCAGTTTCGTACAGTTCGACCTTTTCGTACGATGAAACTGGATACAAAGACTGAATTGTTCACCTATTTGTGTGTTATATAGAATTAATGACCATCATTATAATCAATCGAATGCACGTGGCAAAATGTCATGTGAAAGCCCATGCTTAGCACACATTTGAATGTCTCCTAATTGGTTATTCAGATGTCAGGAATATACTGCCAAATAAGTTAATTATATATGAATTCCCAACAGATGCCACGGGGAATAGTGACGATTGGACGCAGTATATGGGCATATTATCTACTTCGTTTAAAAAATGGCAAATGTGATAAGTTGAAAAGGGAAATGTTCAAGGAACTTAGCAACAGCTGTAAAGCGTACCTACTTCTGCCGATATTTTGTGGCTTAAAAGCATGCAAGGCATCGGTTGCGAACTACAAGCACCCCTTATGTATTGGAGCCGCAAACATGTTTCAAGTACTTTTTCTCCTGTATTCCACATTCACTTTTCACATAAGACCAGGTGTAGCTCACAGAAACATTATCCATATGGAATACAAAAATGACAATACTAACTGTTCCTAAATTCCTGTTTTTATTATAATGGTATTTCTCGACTTAATATGAAAATGTGGAGGCAAGGAACTCGCATTTTTACTAAATATTTGGGAGTTGGGTGTAAATTTAGACGTTTTTCGTTGCAGTTCCCCACAGTTAGGTAGATTTCCACACGTCTGTAAAAGCACTAGACGGCCGTTTAGAACTTTTGGTTCGCATCATTTGTGCGCGTGCCTCGTATCCCTGCCGGGTTCCGACCCCATGACTTGTAGGTGCCAGCTGCTTGTGCAGATAAGCCAAGCACGACGGGAATTGACCTGTAGAACTGACAGTGGATTACGGATATTCTTTTCTCTGTGGCCAACCGCTGTCCTCTGCGCAGGTTGTTGCTGACATGGCAATGTAGGATGAGCCTCGCTCTGTCCTAGTCAGCTTCATGCTTTTGAATATATTACTTTAGGAACGATTGACTCGGTCGTCTGTTTGTTAGAGTTGTTACACTTTTGCGACGAATAGGGGTCGCTTCAGAGCGCCAACTATCCCCCCGTCATGACAGGTGGCATTTGAAATGCCATTCAGTTAAATTAAAGTGCTTAAATTCTTAAGTAATATCAACTTTCGGTTTCCTATAAAGCCAATCACGCATGCATTTGAGGTGTACCTAGCGAAATTGTGATTACACGTATCTGCCTGATTAATACAGTAAACATTTATCTTCGAGACAACTTTGTACCATGTGATCGGATGGATTAGATAGACCGTACATCGCACTGTAGAGTAACGAACAACATATTTAAGTTATTCATTTAATTAATTTCAACTACCTAGATTAAGGCCTATAAAGGTAATGAAAGGTAAAAGCCGCGCTGTCCATTAATTTAGCCGTTATGTTCAAACCCTCTTGCGCCCATTTAAACTTTCTGTATGAAATCAAGTGTGCGAACCGCTACTTCGTATAATAGCATGCAACCCACTAATCTCGCTTAAAGTATTAGCAGATACTTTATGCTAAAACTGAGTTGTACGGTTTTATGGCCTCAGTAGCTCGAGGAATCGGGGATCGTACCCAATTCGTTATTTAGTTATTTGGGATCGAATATGATGCTTCGAAAATTAATTTCAACAATGTATCCTTCGCTAGCATGACCTTCACGAAGAAGCCACGTTCGATGATGGAGAAGCGAGCAATTATCTTAGATAGCCGCAAAACTATGCATATACTGATATAGAAATAGGAACATTATTTAGGCAAACCACTTACCATCATACTTGAGTAGCAGTAACTCATGGAGTTTCGGTACATAAGATGTAGGCAGTAATGTGCCAAAGGTTACGCAGGACATGAATACAGTCGAAAAATTCAACTCGATTTTGCAATCAGCCAGATTGCTTTTGACCCAAAAACCTAATCATGGGTGCAACAGGCTTAGAACTACCACTAGAGTTCCCCAAGTGTGCAAATCTGTCTTCAACTATGTAATACTGACAGTTGCAGACGGCCCATCGGACGTTTTTGCACGAGCACATATTGGTATGGAGGAACTGGATATCCGTTTAAATCAGTATAATGTTTCCAGACTCAGAGCTCAGTGAGGTTCATGATAAATTCATTGGTGACATTGCAGGACACCTACAGTATTTAGTTTGATTTTACGCAGTAATTTCTGTACCCCCAGTATTTTAGTTTCGGCGACTTTATCGTCCCTGCGGGGGGGGGGGGAGGGAAACAGCAAAGCGCTCATACCGGTCGCCTCACGTGCAGATGTACTTGCCTGACGGATGTTAGATCCCACAGATTTTGACTGTTTCCGTGTGGACTCGTTGTGTGTCAAATGGTTTCACATCTGCCGTTTTCTACCGTCCGGCGTTACACTCCCACTTCAGCATAGCTGAGCAACCTTCAATTGTGCTGGGTCTTACCACTTAACCAGTATGCCACTCCGCATGGGATCATTGTAGTAGGCGGTCAGTAATGTTCACGAATCGGGGATAATCTTGTCGCAAATATCGCCAGGCGAATGTTGTGCACCATTGCGTAAAAGACCAAACATTGTTCATGATAAATACATGGAACAAACACTGTGGTGGTATCTAGTACCAACAAGCATTCGACGATGAACTATGATCAAGAGACAGAATCGATTGCTGATGTCGGCGATTGTATGCAGCGTGAACAGAGGAAGAAGAGGGCACGGGTTTTGTTTAATTAAACAGGGTATTTTAGCAACATGTGGGGCGAAAACACCATCCGTTCGTCCTGTGGCCATACGCACAAGATCAATAAACTTAAGGGCGAGAAATGAATCAATCGTCAGAGACAAGGTAATTTATGTCATAAAGCGTGGCTACCTAAAATTGCTGAACCGAAAATACTCATTTCGGCAAGTTTCGTTCACCTTGTCCGGCAACCTTACTTAAGACGCGGCAATCTACGATAGCGTTAAAGTCTGCCCAGGCGCAATTCACTTTTTTTCGCCTCCCATAACTCTTTCCAAGTAGTTTTTCAACTTTGTTCACTCCCCACATTTACATCACGCTACATAACCCTCTATGTGCGCACGTTAACCTGACACTAACACTCAATATGTATCTGTTCACTTCTTGTACTTTATTACTTAAACGATGTTACTGTGGAATAGGGTATTCAAACTGGATTTCCGTATCACATCGATGCAAAAACAAGGTAAATGGGTAAGCTTTTTTATTTCTATTTGTTTGCTCTTTTTCTCAAGGAATACGTCAACTATGACGGATTTTCACTTTCCTTTGGCTACGCACATTCAAATCCAACTTAAAACTACCATTACGCAGAAGTGCAGCTAAATCGATGGACTCCTAAATTAACGATTCACATATCCTTCAGTATATTTAGTTGGTACTCCAACCATCCTACGGGACTATGTCAGCATCGGCAATTTTAAAGTTGATAAACCATCGTTAGCTGTACATTAAGCGGACTCGATGCGGTTATTATTTGTAAGCCGAAGTGATGGTCCCTTACTCGTTTTTTCAACTGGTCATTCTTGAACCTATGGTTGTAGCCACGCTTCAGTTGCCTCAATAGGTTTAATAGACGATTTGCGTTTGATTTTTTATTTCATTGTCAACATTAGTTCCTTGGTTCGCATAATTTTGCACATGTCCAAAGGTTGAGCACATTTGGGAGAACGATACAACCAGTAGCTGAAAACGTTACGGATGCTCAGTGAGCAATTCGAAGTGAAGCAGGGAAACATGTAAAAATCAGATGTGTCAAGGCCTTTAGATCGGGCGTTGTGTTTTCATTTATCATCAATTTTACTTTATGTACTGTAGATATAAAACGTTCTAAAGTATTTCCTAGGTCAACAAGACCGATAGTTTAAGTGCTAAGCCCAGGTACCGAGCACCGTTCGTAGTCTGTTGGTTTCGGCCAGGAACCTTTATGTCAGTTGAAAACAAATAAGAATAAACGTTCTCACATACCTATACTCTATCGGCTGGAAATAAAAGCCAGGATTCTACCCTTCAATATGCAATCAGTGCTCAATAACCCTTTTAGCCGAGTGACACAAATGTGCACTTTTCCCTTTTCTGCGTACATTTATAAAATTGTGCGTTTGTCCAGATATCATTTTGCTTAATCCGTTGTTTGTACCGCAAATTACTGAAAGTGCGCCAATCTGAATACATATAGCTTAGATTGTCTTAACTTGAATAATGTACTGCAAAATAGGTTTAAATGAATTTGTCATGGTGCTCTATTCCTATTTTACTACATCAGCAAACTATGGCATAAGCTTGGACACATTCAGGCAGATCTGTCGAATTCTGGAAAATGTATGCCAAAAATAGTAGCAGATCGATCACCTGAAGTCTGTTTCACAGTGGAAATCTGCATGCCGTAACGCATGGCTGTGATTAAGTGTACAGCAGGACTGTACGCTAAATGGAAATTCTTCCAATCCCTGGAAAGTTACACTTATGTGCTTCGTTTGCGGAAGACATGTGCCTAGTTTACAAACGACATGAAGATTTGGAGAGAGATTGACGCTTCAGACGACTGTGGCCTACTTCAGTAAGACCTTAACCGCCTCTCCACATGGTCTTCAGAAATTCATCTCCCGGTCAATCCAGCCGTCTGTATTTATGAGCCTCGAGAAGGATGCTGACGGCCGAACCTACACCCTTGACGGCCAATCGCTATATTCCACACCCTCCGTGAAGGACCTAGGTGTACTCTTGTGCCACGATTTGAAGTCCATGGACAACACGAACAGGCTACATCGCAACAGACTGCGTATGCTTTGCGCGCTCAAACGTAGCTTCGGCACATGTTCTGAAGTGGTTGCTAATCGCCTCTTCCATCATTAGACCAATGCTAGAATACGGTTTGCCCGCCTACTTTCCGATTACCCGAGTCGAGTCACAAAAGATCGAACGGGTCCAATACGTTGCTACCAGGCTAATCCCGAGTTTATGTGGCTTGCGGTATGACGACCGGTTGGAGAAACTAGGACTCTTCACCTTGTCCTACCGACCAGTTCGAGTCGATCGCATTATGACCTACCGTATTCGACATCTCGGTGACTTCCCGATGCTGAGGCCAATGCTGCACTTACGAGGGCCATGTAGCACACGCGAACAGATACAAACTTTTCGTGCCGGATGTGAAGCGATTTCCCACCCACTGTGCTTCGAACAGAGAGTGGTAAATAGGTGGAATAGTTGCCTAAACATGTGATAGAGGCAACGACTGTGCACCAGTTCAAAGCGTTGTTAGTTGATGTTGTTGTTGTTGTTTTACCGCTATTCGATTTAGAGAACGATTGCACACTTACGATGACATGTCACATTTGTGAGCCCTGCAATAACATGAGTCAGATTAAACGTTACATGAGAACGATAACAATATTTACGGCTGACAATTTTTATAAGGTTTTTCACCGTATTTCCAAAGAGTTGTACGGAATTCATTTCTACTTACTCTATAATACATTATTCAGTATTCAGTATTATGGAGCCTTAGGTCAGCTGCTAGTAACTCGCTAGCATTTTGTAATTGGTGAGACACCAGGCAATCAAAATGAGGCAGTGCAATTAACGTAATCGCCACCGGATTTAGTTTAGGCAAGTAAAGAATGCTATTAGTACCAGTTCTCTATAGGTTCATTCATATGCAACTGCAATTACATGACGGTGCCACCTACAAATACCATCATATAGTATGCAGCCAAGTGAAATATACACTGTTTTCTGTCAATAACCTGCATATTATCAGGCCCAAGAAATCTTAAATTATTTCTTCAATAAGAATGATCTCTACTTGGAAAAAAGTATTCTTTGTGTACATGGGAAAACAAACTTTGTATGATATTTGCAATGAATCTCTAAGGCGAAGCTTTCCGCAATAACAAAGTGTAGTTGATATTGCGTAGCAATAAGGACCCATCATGGTTTAGCAGACCCACTGATGCTACAAAAATGTGCTAACGGAGTCAAAGAAAAAGTCCCAAATTCATAAGCCGCTACTTGTTTTGTATCCGAAAAGGAAGTGAGAGTCGGAACTCAAGGACGTAAACCGATCTGACATCAAATTATGCGGACACAATTGTTAACAAGCCTTCGGATAGGAACAGAAAGTCATTTTTTTTACTTTACGTTGCATCCTGTTCCTCAGTCGGTTCCCTTTCCACATTCGACTACTACCAAGTTTTCCCGCTAACAGCGTTTAAATTTCAACAGAGCACTAATGCACCAAAATACTAGTTGCCAAGTTTTGTCCTCCTAGCTAGGTGGATGACATATACTTGGCGCAAAATTTCCCAACTATGCGGTCTGCACGATGAACATTTAAATATCCCCGAGATAGTCGCCCGTGTATGCAACGGAAAGGTTAGTGAGAACTCTTCCGAAATATATATATATATATATATATATATATATATATATATATATATATATACAAAAAACAACTCTCTGGAAATTGCGTGGTACGTTCCGATGTGCTTTTGCTTTTATCTGTCATGTCATCAACTGGATGCATAATTCGAAGTATGCTTGTATTTTATTTACATAACCTTTTTCCATTAACTGTGCACAAACTTCAGGGTCACATTGCTGCCACAGAACAGGCTGACGAGGCCATTCTGAGAGTAGCTTGGTTACGTATTATTAGTCGAATGTGTGTGGACTTTGGGAAGCTATATATGCTAAAAACACACCATTTTTAAACACTTGTAGCACTTAGCTTCTGTCAGCCACCAGCACATTTTGAATACTGCTGTACAACCGTTTCGTCTTTATTGGGATTTAGTTGGATTGACCTTTCTAGTGAGTAATGCCAAAACTAAACTAACCACCACCCACTTAACAAGTGACAAGTCAGACTGATAGTTCAAAGCTGATAAAAAGGTGTCATCAAAATTAACTGTCGTTTAGGATAGCGCATATAGCAGGAGTTTGGATAATATATGCGACACAAGCAAGACGAGATAATCGCCGACCTCTATCCACCTATGCGAGTTATTATGGGTTAAAGCATCTGAGTCACGAATAACTGGAACCTAAGTATTTAGGAAAATAATCGACTACTTCCAGTCTTCTCCAAACAATTTCATCGTAAGATTCTCTGAATGCTTTTTGAGGATAAATTATCACTTTTCGTCTGTCGGCTCAGTGAATCCTTATGTTCTTTTGTACCTCCGGGATTGATAAGTGTTTGAATGTCTGGGTGTGCAAGACCTGACTTTTCAATCGGATACTTGTATTGAACCATGTACTTATTTCATGTTGGTCTCCAGTATTTACCAATTATCCCCAGCATGCACGGGACTATGTTAGGTTTAGGGAATAATGTGGCGGCTGGAATTGTGACCTATTCATCGTCTAGTAACCGTCTGGTAGCTTGTTGCTTCCCCAGAAACCTACTCAGAAAACTGCACTAATCTTATCCAGCTTGAGCTTTTTCGGTTTACAAACAAATAAACTGTCAAAGTGTCCAGGTTTGTCGAAACCAAAGATCTTAATTGGAGATGTTCCAATTTTTGTGCACAAAACTAGTCCGCTGTTTATTTAACGATACCAATGGGCTCATGATCGTTATCGCCACTTCTTATTTCTGCATTTAGTGTTTGTTTATCTCCCGTTCTTTCAGAGTTCGTAATGGATGATTTCTTGCATGAACGATAATTACGTCAGTAGTTTGCAGGTGATCACATGGTAGTCCTCTTCTTGCTATGCTTTTCTCAAAATTGCACGAAGAACTTAGACTTTTACGGAAGTGTGTCCGTGTTTTACTACTATGCAGTAGGCTCACGGTAACTATCGTGCTGCAAAGTTACCCAGTAAGTTCTGTTGCGTCGATTGGACATGATGTGAAGATGGCATCATAGTTGCTTAGCCGCTCTTAAAGACTACGGTTTGACTGATTGCGTCACAGCTGGTGTGAATGACCCAAAAACACAAAATTTTGGTACGTGAGTTCAGAGTCTATAAATGTTGTTTTCATGGATTTGGAACACATAACAAGTCGTCTAGCGTCATCTTCGGAATCACTAGCCATAGTATACCAATAAGCGCTGAGCATTTGTTGTATGCATTTGAAATAGACAACTAAAAATCAGTTAGTGACCCAGTTGCTTTTAGAATTTATAACCAACTTGTAGCTGATTTATCCGCTATTTAAAATGGCGAAGTCAATGTACTTAAATACAATGAGCCATAGTAAACCCTTCTATCATTGATGATCAATTAGAAGTGACACTGTATGCAATAGCGTTTCACCAACTGCCTTAACAAACCTAACACGTAATGCGTAGCACTTTGTATAAAAGTGGATGGACTTAAGTCCATTTCAAGCAACCTGAATACGATTAATCATTAAGTCAAGTTATGTATGTTGAAATTTTTGGCGGAAAGGAAATAATTGATACCTCAAATTCCGTCTCGACAGAACGAACAAATTATAATATTTTGCTACAACAAAGTTGGCAGATTCACATTCGTCAAACGCAACTACGAGAAATCGGTTGTAAACATCGATAATTCGATGTATCACGCTAGCCGCAGTGTGGTCTTAAAAAGCGCGTTTCAATTATAACTTAACCTGGGGTAACCGGAAGCATGGTCTTATTTAAGTAAACTTCAAATCATTACAACGGCGGTCAGTGTGTTCGTTTCTTGTAGATACAATAATACAATACAATACAGTAGTTCTATAGAAAGGAGTATATTTGTCATTGGCTCATCCCTTCGCTAAGGTTTCAACAACATGCGAGTTGCTATCGTCAGTGCGCTGAGATGCGGAATGTAATGTCATGGCTATCGTCATGACGGCTAAGCCTCTAAGACTCGCAAACAGCACTCCAAAACCCAACATTCGCTTTTCTGCATTCCTTGGACAGCTTGTCGTTTATCACAGGCTTAATTTGTTTGCACAACTAATAAAGCCGTTGGTCATGAATGACCTAAACCGCTAAATCGATATTGAGCAAAATGAGGACAATGCGTCATGACGACTCTATTAGTTAACTGCTATAAGCAGAACTTCGACGCCCTTAATAAGGAATATAGACTTTTTGGGACCAGAAATACCAGAACGTCCTCTGCAGTCATACAAGAATTTTAGCCCTAGCTAACATATCACACAGATTTAAATCACCCAGATATGCCATCCCTTTGATGACAGCATCTTTCTGCTCCATACTATCGTTCCTAATTGAGCGATGAACCGTCCAGCTCTATAATTCCACGGTTAATTCAGCTGAATTAATGCTTCAATAGACAGTTGTGTCACAACGTCCATTAATTTAAAATTCCAACTGATGCTTCTGACAACATATTAAAGCCGTGTACATAAGTGATGCCGAGTGATAAATATCACTAGTTCGTCAAGTTTACAGTGCTCCAGGAAGGCGTTTACCGATACATTTATCTTTGCTACAGTCAATGCGATAGAGAACATTTCACCGTTTAACTGTCTATTACAATATGTACTGGCGTCATCATGCCTAGGCTCTCAAGCACAAGAACTTCAAATCGAGTCCAGGTTCATTAAACCAGATAAAATAATAAGCACATTAAGCCATCAAACTAACCGGACTCATTATACTTCGCTTCAAAACTCAAATTTACTGAGCCAATGCTTGATTTTAAAGCATGTTGTTAATCGGTAACCATTCTTGAAAGCTGTATAGCGCTCTTCTATCCAAGTGTAACTAGGAAAAGCTAGATACCAAGTCAACGAAAATGATATAAAACATGTCATGTAGATGATGAGTTGGTGTTTTAAATGTAATTGATTTTTGCCACCATCAACAAAACTGGTAACCAAAGATGACCAAAATGGGCTTACTTTGCTATCATTGAAAACGGTGAGCTTTAGATAGACGCTGTTCAATTCATTGAAACAAAGTCATGGTTCAATCACCCCAAACTACTTAGGTAATCTGACCAATGTCGAGGCTCGTAGCTAAGAATGATCCCGCTATCTGTAATAAGCGAAAACCCTGTCTGGCGATTAAATACGAAACTTGACCCATCAGAAAAGCAATGACGGGAGAGCTGGTTTCAAACGTGCCAATATGTGTATGGTGCCTTCCCGCATCACAGCGGATCGCCTTAGCTTAAGGGATCTGTATAGAGGAAAAGTATATTTAACATATCATGGTAATTACCCTTTAACCATCTGCTGCAAATGAAGCTGACATACCTCTAAAGCGTTAGTCATGACGAATAAGACGCCGGTATTTCTGCGTTGTTTAATGCTAGATAACTACGGTGCACAGATAGTAAGTGGGGTCAGAAATTGCAACCTAACTGAAGAGGAAAGCGACTAACACAGCTGACTTATTTCTGAAAATGTGGTTCGGAAAGTTGACAAATTGTAGTAAGCAAATAGCTCCTGATGTCGTAGGACTTACTGCTCTATGTTTAGCCCCCAAAGCTGACATTACTTAAATGATAAGTCTCTAATTCGACCTTTCAAGAGACTTACAAACAGCCACCGGATATTTGAGTCTACAGATTGTCATTGGTCAACCATGCTTCAGCATTCATAGCACCTCCTAACCACCACATAACCAGTTAGAACAGGGCCATGCAAAAATGAGTTGTATACGTAAACGGGCCATCCGTCTGATAGTCTGAAGGAAGTCCTTATGATTCGCTATTAGCAACCTTCTAGTTAGTAGGTGAAAGGATGTCGCAAAGTAAAGGATCAGCCCGTATAATGTAGAAGAAAAGTCTGCTATTATGTAATATATGCTGTTCGTGAGAAGTCGGTGGCGGTGTCCATCCGCTGAATACAATCCTAATCTGAGCCTACGCATACTAAACCCAAGCAAGATTACAGCTGTGTCGCAACGTATTGTGTGCTCTAGAGTTACTAAAGTATAAATCGGTTTAGCAGAAGCGACTACGTTGGTTACTTGAGGTATCAACTGTATCAAACGAATAGACACTGTCTTCTTCTGATCGGGCACTGTGGTCTCAATGCTGATCCCAAAACTAGTTTGCACTGTGTCTAGCGTTTCCTTGATACCGTTTGTACTGTATACAGTTTACTTGCTTCTTACCGGTAATTAATGTCGGTTAGTTGATTATGAACATTAAACAATGAATTTATACAGTCTATGAAGCAATACTTTACATGTCCCGTTTGCCGGGTTATAGAAAAATTAAAAATAGCAGTGTTTTATATGCGTTTAAAAGCGGTACTTATCCTTTGTTTCGCTTTACTCCTGCGATCCGTGTACTTTCACAGCACAAACATGCAACAGCAAATAAATGCAAAGTATATTCCAGAAGTGGGATGGAGAGTTAGTACTAGGTAACAAAGTGTAGGTTAGTAAATGAGCCATCTAAACGCTTTTTAATATGGGTAGTGATGATGCAGAAAGTACCGTTTCTGGAAGAGCTTCCCACGGGTGACATAAGCGGACAGAAAAGAAATTCCTGCGGCAATTCAGGCGGCTGTACTGTTAGGCCATTTTTAGTGAGTGACCTCCCAAGTTGATATTACTGCTGGGTTGCAATAAAGAAAGGCACGCATGAAGTGGATCCTGCAGGATTAAGTGCACCATTATCAAGTCACCTCGTAAGTGGCAGTAACGCCCGCTGAATACCCCCAATCTTTCCAGCCTCTCCTCCCATGGAAGATGAGGAATTCCAATAACATACTTTGATACGACGCTGGGACTGCACCAGTGTACTAAGGCCGTGTTTTAGCCATAAGTGCCAGGCTTGTATTGCTTATTCGACATGAGGACAAACATGCGCACTAAGGAACTGATGAAAAATAGAGCGATCTATTTGTACGAACGCCCTTCGTAACAGGCCCGAATGTCGCTTACCAGTTTTGGAGACTTTCGCAGATTGCCCGGAAGAACCTAGACCATCCTGAGCTAGTACGCCCAAACGACATTCGGTGAAAACTTGCTGCAGCAATTGCTTTCCGAGCCTGTAAAAGTGGCTGCTCTGATGTCGCACGGAAAGCACCTTGCATTTACTCACATTGAATTGCAGTGAAGTTTAGATGGCCCGTGGATGTACCGTTTCTAGGTCACACTAAAGCGGTTGCTGGTCACTACTCCCTTGAACCCTGCGCCAAATATTGACGTCATCGGCAAGCGACAGGAAGTTAGATGTAATTGACTTTGTGAGGTCATTGATAAATACCAAAAACAATCGGGGACCTAACACCGAGCGTTAAGGCACACCACCTTCCACTTGTATGGAGTCGGAGAGAGCTTCGAACACTGACGGAGATAGTTAGCGCCCCAGCTTAGAAGAGGGTCACCGATTCCGTGACACTATAGCTTAAAAAGGCAAATCCAATGATCTATACGGTCGAATGCTTTCGAAAATTTAGGTAAATCACATCAACATTCAATCCAAAGTCAGATGACGGTCCATCTACTCCGTTCCCTTAGCACATTCTTTGTGTACGACCAATTTCGACGGAAGCCCTGCTGCTAAGAAATGATAATGTCAGCTTGTTCCAAATACTATGCAGCGTACCAACTATGGTGGATTCTATCACGGACATTATAAGGGGCAGGAAACTGGGCGGTAGATTGAAGTCTTGGTTTTGCTTCCACCTTTGTGAATCGGTGTTATTATTAAGCTTCCCCATGACAGAAACTTGGTTCCGGTCTAAGTAGCGCCGGAAGAACTGAGCCATTGGCTCTTCCAGTTGACTTGCTGTTGCTCTCAGTGCCTCTGGACGAATAGTGTCGGCACCTGGGTCTGTGCTCGGGTAGATTGGTCAGCTTCTGTAAGACAGCTTCGGTTTTAACGGATATGTGGGTGAATCCCGGCGGCAGGGTGATAGAAGCTGGAGGATCCCCTCTTGGTACTACTCTGGAAGAGAAGGGCCTATTACATCCGCATTACCGCTGTTTCCGTAGCCATTCGTGTTGGGCCTTCAGCTATCGTGAGTGGCGGAACTCCTTGCCTCACCATCCGTAGACCATTGACTTGCTTATACAGCAGTTTGTGATTGGCACTGAAGGTTTCGTCATGTTCTGCTGATGTGTGGCTTTGTCCTCTCTGAGCAGTTGAGTGCAGTGGTTTGGTTGGGCTACGTAGTTATCCCAATTTACTGGTGTTGGGGATAATATTTACTTCCGCCACGCTGCGTTGCGTACTGCAGGCAAATTTCCAGTTCGGTTTCTTACGTAACAGTTTCGAACCATTTGCAAAGTTTTGTCTCTGTAGCATCCATAATCACCAGACTGAAGTTGTGTACGAACTCGAATCAGGCCACATCCTGGGGTGCCAGCAGAGGAATGACTCGGTTGTGTGTACATGACGAGGTGGGCTAATCTGTCGTAGCATGTGATGGTTCGTGTCGCCTTATAGTCTGCATCTAGGTAATCTACAGAGGAAGTTGAAACTCATAACTGCATGATCACTGCCACCTAAGGGGAAATCTATAACCAAGGTACAAATTATATATTCTTCGTTGGTTAACAAAAGATCATGCACGAATGGCCTGTTACCTATTCTGAACCGAATATGCGAAGTAACATGAGTATGAAGCGGAACATTGCGCACAAGGTCCTGCAGATCAACTTTAAGTTATTTTCCGCTCTTGGCAGAGATTTCTAAATAAGGTGTATTGAAACCACCCATGGACAATATGTGTGCATGCTCCTATTAGAGTTCGCCGTGGGACGGTCGCAATTCGGTCTATCTTTTTAGACGTAGAGTTAGAAGGACGGTACTCCAAGGCTATAAGGCAAGTTTCTCCGCCACTTAACTGTAGGCGGCGTCCATGCAAGTCAGGGATCAGTGAATCTAAATCCTTCGTGCCTTCGCATTGAAAGTCGCCTCGATAATACGAATTACGCCTCCTCCTTTTGTCAGTTTGCCCTTCCGAATGAGTTACATGCCAGGTAGCGCAATTTCAGCGTCCGTCATTTCAGTGGGTAACCACTTCTCGGTGACGCCAATGATATTATACTTCTGGGAAACTTGGCGATCTTTCAGTTTGGCCAGCTTAGTAAAGAGGTCTTGAAGATTAATATACAAGCAGGCTAGTTTATCTGTCTCTGGTAGACCACAGAGAGTCGAGAAATTAAGGTGTGTGGTAGTGGCGACCGATGTGAGATCGGCCGTTGTTCATTTTATTGATAAAATGCTGATACTGCTTCCGTAATTGCTCTGGCCAATGCGCGTCCCAACCCTTATCTACTTCCACGTCAGTATCGAGTAACGTAGCAATCATCGCCGGTACGTCTGCTTTTTCAGATGATTTCGTAACTGGACGTTGTGAAGCATCTGCAGTATTTAACCGAATTTCCGATGGAAAGATTTTGCGATTGTTACACCAACTAACTAGCACGTCCGTCGCTGCTTGTTCCGATTGAACCACTAGTTTCAGTATTCTCGGGCCGCATCTAAAAAAATTCTTAAAGAGGTGAACTTTTGAGCAACCGCGGTACAAGATCATTAAAGGAAATGGTTTCGCGGATGAGTCACCATTGTTCCAAATCGGCCTCTTGAATATCGCGTGAAGGAAGCTCTGACCCATCATAGATGAAGATATTGTTTACGTGTTCAGGCACGTTGTGTCATTCTTGAGAGTTTGTTTTTAACCATCGCATGTTCCACGGAACATCAGGATAAATATCTGTCTCACACGATTCATGCTGCAGCACGTTTGTGGAGAGCGCAAGGTTTTTCACATCCCTTAAGGATTCCATTGTTACTCTAATAAGTCTAGGCTCGTCAGAGTGTGCGGAGTTATTCCTACCAAGTTTGTGGATTTGGCTTTATTTATTCATCAGAAAGCACTGTGATCTATTGGTTCAGGTCATGGGACAATTTACCTTGCAGTATGATAGCTGCTGATTCGGGTACGTTCGAGCACACAATAGTCAGGGCACTATGGTTAGATGCTTTTTTGGTGAGCTGTATCGTTACGTGATCGTTTATCCTGGCTTGCTACCAAGTGATGATTGTTTATTGTTTGTCGCTTTATTCAAGCTGGTGGTGTCTGTAACAGAAGAGATTGAAAGGGTGTCCTTTCGGGTGAAAAGTGCAACCATCGTCGCATATATGACTGATATTCTAGGGGAATTTGGCTCCACAATAGACCCCTCAGCTACAGATGCTGACAGTTAATGTTCGGCTGCTTTGTCCTTTTTACCTACAGTTGTCATCAAGACTGGTGGGATTTGATCACTCACACCTTTCGCTTGGCGCGTGATTTCAGTTGCCATAGTCACTGTGTGCTTCTCGGAGTTACGGCCACTTTCCGCCTGCTGTTCTGCCAAAGATGGAGAAGACGATGGCGATTGGGACCTGGCTGATCGTGGTTCAGAAGCAACAACTTGTTCACCATTACTTTGGTTAAATGTGCCTATGTTCCATTAGTTTAGACTTGCTTCCATTGTGATGATCTTAGTGCTCATTAGCAGCTCGGCTTCCTCTACAAACCGGTACATTTCTGGACTGGGATGAACATGCACTTGACACATGGAGTAGTCGAACAGGTAGCGCAGAACCAAACGACAGCTTGAGAGACATGCATCACTTGCACCTGCTGTTGTGATAAACTACCACACTTTGGATGGTGCCCATTGAAAAGACGCGAGTAGGCTGAGTCACTTTTGACTTGTATATCACATACTCCTGAGCCGCAAACACCCTTATCTTATTGCACTTTTAGGTGTGCACTTACTCGATGTTTGCCATTCAGCCTAATTTCGTTACCTGAGCCGAAAACAATGCCCAACCACGACACGTTTCGGTGTTATTTCATTTCCTCGGGTGGAGATAGCGGGTCTCTAATCTGCAAGCATGGACTAGTAGCCGGATCTTCTACTCTTTTGGCAATCGGGTCACGCCAGGCTATGCAGGATACAACAATGAATGACAGATTGGTGAGTTGTGCAATGGTTTCGGGCGGACAACGCTCAATTTCTATCTGCTTTGGCCACAATCCCAGTGATCACAGTGACTCAGGTTCACTTCAATGTGAATCGCGGTCTACCATACGTTTGCGTGTCACACAACGTGTAGGCCGAAAACTGACCCTCCATTCTGTCATTCACCGTTGTGCCAAACATTGCCCGCCGTTACTCGGCAGCCAAAGGGATGGAGGTTTTGCCTACTAGTCTAATGGTCGCGGTTTGGAGACTTAAAATCATCACCTGATGAGATGAAATAACATCGAAACGCGTCATGCTTTTGCAGTGTTTCGGGCAGATAAGACCCAATTTCCCCAACAGTGCTTTCTCTATAATTCTGCCCACTTTGTTTCTCTGAATCAGTTATACAGGTATCAACAGATCCGATGTAAACCTTCCTTCGGAAGTGGCGCCGGTGATTCCAGTAGACGTCGGTCTAGGGCTGTAATTAAACCTGTGGAGAATCCGACTTTATCCTGGTCGATCTGCAAGCATTAAAAATTGCTCGCCATATAGTTCACTAATGCTTCGAAACTTGTCTTTTGCTGGCACTCGCTAGTTAGTGAATTATGTGAAACCAGACTGCCAGTTCAAGACATCGGATTGACCTGCGCTCTTACGATATTAGCCCGGTTCAATGGATCTCCCCACAGCACGCAACAAACGGGGGATAACGATTAAGGGATTAGTAGGTGAGATTGACGTTAGGCAAAAATAGTGACGACAATTCTAGTCGACTATTCAGAGCACAATATCTATCCACCACATACTGGATGAAGGATCTACTGGTCTATGTGTGTGTGCGCACCAGAAAGCTTAGCAACTATCAAAGGCTAGTCACATGATGCGAACAGTCTGGAGAGATTCCAGTTTACCCACAACAAAGTGATAAGAAATGTCTAAGCGCCAGTAGTCAATGAAGTGTAAAATTATAAGCCCCTCATTATTGGTTTAGCTTTTCAAGCTTAATCTACGGGATGTAAAGTGGGATGAGTCTAAGGAGAATACTCAGCTACCCAAGTAAACCAAAGTGGTTGACGTTAACCTGGACAATGCGGGTTACACTATTCGTGCAAGTGAGCTTGGTGCAATGAATTTAAAAACTAAACAATGCTGAGCATATTCTCAACTTCCTGATGAAAAAAGGACCAGGCTAAGTTGATCTAGGGACTTTATAAAACGGTACAATTTTTCATTTAAAGTAGAAATTATGTAGGTCGCCTTGGGATTCCATGCAGAGGAACTATATGAATATATGCGAGATTATACTACATCGTCAAGCTTGGAAATGGAACTAAATTTTATTCTCCAATTTGGCCATGGCAGCAATATAACTTTACATAATTTTATGAAAGAATAAACATGTATATGGAGGTTGTGTCCAATTTTTCGAAAGCTCTATTTTCGGAGAATTCTCAATATTCCGCGTAGAATTGTTTTATTAATAAACGAGTGAAGTACGAATGTTTTGGTCGATGGCTGGGAAAGCGAAGTCGATGTCTGGAGATTGCGCCTGCAAACAATAAATTGAATCATCTAATTTCATTTAAGAACCGGCATACTAACGATCATTTTGTTTTGTTTTGTTAAACGAAGGAATAAATTGTACCTGCCTGAAGGCACATTGCTCCATGCAGAGTAGAGCATGGTACTGAAGGTTTGGTCATGAGATAACATAAATAGTAATAGGAGGGTCATATCAACGTGAAAATTTCGTTCAACCGAGAGACTCAGACAGCCAGTGGGAGACGAGGGTAACGGATTCGATTACTGGACACGATCTGGCCGACATTCGCATAAGTAACTCACCATTTTTTAACTGAGTCGAAAGCGGAACCTCATTGGCTCAGAAGTGTTGTTAGTTAAATTCCATGGTATAGTGTTTCAAAAGTCTGTTTCTTACAACTGTGTTTTGGTTTACACCATACAAACCGATCGGTCACGGAACGACGTAGATGACAATACGGCCGGCAGCCAGTATAACACAAGGACATTTCCTGCGATAGAATTTGAAACTAGCTTTGTGGTGGTGTGTTACTTGAACTAGGCTGATCCAGCTACATTGCTAACACAGATCATATCTATCAAGACCGTCATTTGACTATTCATTGTCTGCTGGAACGTAACTGGACATTATCACAGCGTGGTTCGTTTGCTTACTTGTATCATTTGTAAGCTCCGGTCAACAGCTTACCATGTTGAATCACTGTTCACGTTATTTGCCTCAGGATAATATCACTCATTATAAGCGGAAGTTTTCCAAGTAATTATCGCATCAGTTTCAACCTAAGCGATTGCTTTCATCACGGAACGTGGTATTTTCATAGCACGCAGTCTATCCAAAATTAGACATTGTTAAATTGTAAGCATACCCCGGAACTTTAGAAAACCAGTTGTACCTAATTCATTACAAACAAGGTTCTTCTTGACGGACAATATAAAAACTGCGCTTTCGTGTAAAACGCAGATAACCTACGGAAATTAAGCCAGCAGTTTGTTCTCAATCTCCATGAAGAATAAGACTGCCCTTCCTTTCAGTTGTAGCTTGTAACGGGACACAGTTTCCCTGACTTATTCAATGTCCTAAATAGTCGCCCAACGTTTTGTCAGCTGCGAAGCAGACACCAGACTCATAGTGAACGAGTACAACCTAACCAAATCGAGAAGCTGTGTCATACCCATCACATCCCAATATTTAATTACTGCGTGTGATTAACCACATTTCCGCATCTTTTGCCTTAGTACCCTTTGGTCCTATCAGCTCACGATATTTTTATAATTCATTGTAAGGCTTACTCACCCGTACTACGTGTCGAACGATTACCATAGGAGAGTTGTCACCGGATCAACCACTTTTCTTGACCTACTTTTCCCTTATTCATTCGCTCTACGGTGTATTGAAAGTTTGTTACGTGTGTTTGAAGTAGCGTAGCCCACAAGTGCTGGTTCCTTCTTTGCGGGCATGCGGTAACGCAAATCGTGGCGCCAATCGTATTGATTCACGGAGTTGATGAGACCAGTGACAAGTTATAGGCCCTAACCATCAACCAATCCGCATTCCTCAAGGAGTAGGACACGTAATAGCAAGCACAATTCAGTAAAAGCGTGCTGTTCTCCGCCCCATTAGAAATATCTGTGAATAATATCCTAGTAAAACGATAACTAGCGGAAACTAATAGCTTAGTACTTACATTATCATCTATTTGTATCTGCAACAGACTGGGTTATGTAAGCACCGGTTAAAGCTATACAGGATTCATATGGATGCAGTTTTCCTGCGTTAAACTCTTCAGATATATACTTAAAAGACCAATTATAGAGGCTGAGTTAGCGATATTTTGGTAAGTGTAGAAACTACTAGTATTTTGCCCTCAGTTCTCGGGCAAAATATCGTTGTGTGTGCGGGCCAGTAAGATCCTGTTCATAGCTGAGAAACGTTTGATTATTTGCCCTGCCAAGTGTGATGTAGTAGGCCACTTCTCGGAAAAGTTAAAAAAAAACATTAAAATCTGGTCGAAGTAAGAGGAGATTAGATGTAACATATGTAATTCACAATCAGCCCCTAGCGGCTTACCTAACTTTACTAACAAGTTAGGCTGTCTGCCTCACACTTAACTAAACTTTACAAAAAGTCAGCTACCGCATGCGCTTCCGTTGTTCAGTTCACACCAAAAAAGCTTACATACTTGTATCTAAACATATTAGACTAATCCTTAAATTACATTCATTTTCCCCTACCTTCTCGCTAAGTAAGAACGAATATCTTGTATAATCAATTATCTCCTCTTTAGGCTGGATATTCCGTACCCATTGAGAATATGTTGGGTAGAATCCGTAAAAACAATGAAATGATTCTGATCAAACCGTTCTGCTTCCACCGACATCGGTAAAAATAATTATGTAGCTAGTACCTACGAAACTTACAAAGCAGATCCAATTTTCAGCAAACAGTTCGACTGTCTTGTCTAGGTGACTCTACCCCGACTCAGACTTAGAGATAGAGTGAGGCGACTTCCATGCGCAGCAAGTTTGTACGTCTCCCCTCCTATGATTGTTGATGACGAAATCCCACCTCGATGAGATAGCGCAACATTTCTCGAAGTTCTCTTATCTCACAATTTAGCTTGGTCCACACATTTTCTTGAAACATTTAAAACAGTTAAAGGGATCACATTTTACTCCATTAGACTCAAAGTGATTTTCGTTCTCCGTCCTTTATTGCCAAGATTTGTAAGTGCATGTATCCTCCCTTAGTGGTTATACTGTTCTCCTGTTATTTCCTCCGACTGCTTCGACTAGATTGTGTCCTTCTTGTCGGTTCAATACAATTTATTTCTCCCTGCTCTGCATTGAGGAAAGAACCACTCATGGATTTTGTCGTTCACAACTATTTTTTGTAAGTATCCACTATTCGTCTAGGATTTAAATGATTCCTCTTACTCTTTACATGCCCTTCTAGCCAGCAGTTTTTATAATTCTCATATATACTCCTTACTTATACGGTCAAAATTTAAGTATTATATTTTCGTACCTTGTCGTATTGAAACTTCATGTTGCTCTAGTTATTACGCTTATCAATCGATCGCGTAATGAAAAACAGTTTACGTGGCTGCATGCTTGATTGAAGTTACGACTTTTGGTTTAATGATGTCACATGTATTTTCACACTGATTGCGTGCCCCATGCTCTTCCGCAATGTGAGTGGCAAAATGCTGAAAATGCATTCAGCTGAGTGGATATAGCCTATTTTGACTTCACTTGACATTCTATCCTGTTTCAAATACCAAAAAATACCACAACGTTTACTGGTAGCAACTTTTAATGAATACAGTTATAGGCTGTTATTAATTTTGAACGCGCAGGTAACAATAGTAACAATTTCAACCTACTTTTACCTGTAATCTGTTTTCGAGATAACCCATGAGACACAACACTTTGGACGATTGTACTAAAAATCCAAACTTTGTAACACCGACCATAGAGCTGCTGAATATAGAAGACACCTCTGGTTATTCTCATTTACGTTCCCTTTGTACTGATAATCTTTCCATAACGTTTCATAAGTAATGCGGTACTAAACAATGTCGTTGTAGTGTAAGCCGGTGTAGTGTTTATTAATAGTGACACCTGACTTGGATAACTGCACCAGCTGAAGGTTACAGTTTTCGAATGGTCTATGTTTAGCATAATACATTTAAAATGCTGATAGTCCCATTTGCTGAATGTGCGCAAAAGCGCAACTACCGCTACATAACATCTAGCAACTTCCGTAGATGCATTTCCAGACATCTTGCTTTGTCAGGCAAACAGTCATCTGAAACTATGTCTTTAGGGACATACTATTGATATAGTTAGGTAAGTAACGGTAGCAAATCTGCCGTACGGGACGGACATAGGTTGGACACAAGCGCTGTTGTACTTACCCTTGCGGCCATCGAAGTTTGAGGCTTCTCCAATAAATCCCATACACGACGTTGTATGTTAGCGCACCGCCCAACACCAAATTGTTCTTCACGGACCTGTTGCAAAGAAATTTCATAGGTCTTCTTTATTTCATCATCCATTTGCTCCTTTCTGCGATAATATCGCTGCATACAACAGGCGTCCAAAGAATGCTCGCTGATTCCCCAATAATCCAAATCATCCTTCAGGGCAATAACACATACGTCGTCCAAAATGTGAAGGTGGCCCGTTCGGTAAAGACCAAGAATCGCTCCAAATGATCGAGCGGATCTGTCAAAGTAATACTCATTCTTATCGGCGACATAATCGTCGCACAGATGAATCATCTCAGCTGGACAGTTAGACAAATACAAGCGTCCTAATCGGGATTTTGGAAGCACCCCAAGCGTACTCCACATGACTTCATGATTTTCGCCTCCGACATTCAAGCGAGCACGTTTTGAGCTGATGCGCCGTTGTAGCATGAATTCACCGAGTAACAACTGTTCTGTGCTCGGCGTCTCTTGTTTCCCATTATTCACCGCTTGATCTTTGCTTCCGGGATTCTGCACGACGTGATGGCTTCCATTGCGTTCCTCAATGTGATGGGACGCGAACCATTTGGTAGCTTTTTGTCTCACTGACTTCGCCCTACTCCGCTTGGGAATCGATCCAATTTTTACACCGGAAGTGCGTAAACCTGATTTGAGTTCAGAGTTGCATGTCAGTGGTGAATCCAATGGAATTTCCTCCGCGCTGCATGTGCGCATTTCACTAGACCGTCAGTTTGCTGTATTTCACCACCATTGGCAATTAGGATGGTTAGGTGGACAGTCCCTCTGGGCAGATGTTCCATGCGTATGGCAATCACGTGTCAATTCCAACACAGGCAATTTATACCTTGTAGTTAGACCAATCAGCGGTTGTATTAGAGACAAAAGTACTGACTGCTTGCTTTCCGACCGGGTTTCTTGGCTCTAATCATGTGACCTTGTATTATAGAAAGCTGACTCCCCCTTTGCTAAAACAAAAGCTATCGTCTGTCCTTCTTGTGGTTGCCAAACTATGCCCATGGGAATTGAATGAACCAAAGGGGTGTGTGTAGATCGTAAGAACCATAATCCCACTGGTGGCCGTTTCAGGAATATATTGGTGCTTTGGAGCAGTGGCGCTCCAGCACAGTAGAGTGCTTCGCTTGCAACTTCACTTTGGGAAATGAGGATAGTACACGTGGAACGCGATTCACTATAACGGGAGCATTCCTTGACCTCGGGAATATATTCAAGTTGATTAGGCGGGGAAAAGATAAGAAGTCAACTTTACGTAGAAATAAAACAACATTGAGCTTTCTAGTCTTTTCCAATAAGGCGTTTAAAGTAGATTCCAAAGTCGACGCCAAACTGGTCTTCACAAACGTAACGGAAATTTTGTCCCTTAGAATTTTTCTTCCTTGCACACAGTAAGATTAAACGTAATGGAAAATACGAAACAGCTTTGCGTTGTATGTGGGTGCTAACTAAATTGCTCATACGAACTTTCTAATAAGTCCTAAACAGAAGGGATTTATTGGTTTCCCGTTCTCAAGATGGGAGCCCATGGCGTCAGCGTTTGCTAAAGATTCAGACAAGAGCGGACGATTATGATATCCAGACTACGATATTCTTCTGCTTACTTGGGTATATCACAATATCACTAAACTGAGATGACGAAGGCTTCCCCACTTTGAACTCCACATATATTTATGTGCTAACTATCAATGGCAGTTACTATAAGAGATAACCTTATAGGTCCATTAAAACTGCACGCGCTCATACTACTACACTAGCTTAAATTGAGTATTCGTGAGTAGGGAGAATATGGTCGTAAATGAAACTTACAGCATTAAAACATTTGATATCTGTTTGCTTTTCATTTTGATGTGCTCCTTATGTTATGCACCGCTGTGCCAAGCAATTCCCGTCAAGACCGCCGAGGCTAAAATGGGTGAACGTCCCAACTGAAATCTCTTATGTCCCGGGGTTCGTGGCCTGCCATCTCTACCTGATGAGATCACACTAGACGAAAACACATAATGCAGTGTAGTGTTTACAGTGAGTAACACACAGTATTCATCTACCCTGCTATCAGCATAACAAATTTCCCAGGGCGCCTTATTTTCTGCCCTCACTTCTCTATGTACATGGCGATTCACTTTAACATTGTAGTATTTTCTGGCGCGTAATACCCTATTTCCTTCTACATTATCCGCTACAGTCCCACTGGGTGAATTACCAAGGTTCACTTCAATGCGAATAACGATCAGCATCATCCACACAACGTCTACTTCAAGTCGATATATGCTATCTCCATCTGATGAGATGAAATAACATCGAAACGCATCATGTGAGTGCAGTTCACTTAAAATGCGACAGATTTTTTCTTCTTCACATTTTAATGTAATTCAAGCGACGAATTAGCCTGAAATCCACCGCTAGGTTGCATGGCCGCCCAGCTGATCGTCATGACAACAGCTTGAACTCTGGATGTATGGAGGCACACTTGTAGTTTGATTACACACTGCACGTTTAGCCTAGATTGTTTCATTTAGACGTGATTATGCTCCGTATATTGTTCAGCCAGTTTATCAACAGGAACTGTGAACCGGCCTTGCGATATGCGGGTATCCTCGATCGATTTTCGGTAGTGGATGCGTCAAATCGATACGAATACGTGACAGTAGTAACAGCCCAGAGAATCATGTTCCGGACGGTGAGGAGGTGCGTGTTAATTAAGGGGTAGAATTAATTTTTCGTGTGCGGAGCCAGCTTAAACGGATCAAACTGTTAGCGTTTCGGTAGACGTCATCAACACCATCTAACTTATCGGATATTGGCAGACGCAACTCTAACCATGCTACCCACCGTTTGCAAAGTTCAAAGAGAGTGCATCTATTAGAATAAACAACCAAGTCAGCAATGCACCGAAACTTGCGCGAGATGTCCCCTTTTGTGTGCTTGTTGCACGGTTTTTGACCACTGACGTTCACTAGCAACCCTGCAAATACACTTTACAGTTGCAGCGTTTCAACTAAAAGTTCCAAATATAGCAGTTAACCATTCTGATAAAGTGGATAGGATGGTACTTCTTACAATAAAACGTTCTTCCAATCTAAGGAGTTTAAGCAAAAAGGCGCTTTTAAGCAGTCATGTCAAGTGAATTTTCGGACGACTTTCTGACCAGCAAAAGGACTAAGTAGTTGTTATACCTTTGGTTTACTTTATCACTGAGTGGCCGTCATGCCACTGCACTAAGTCAAGATTTCTCCATTTAGCTGAAAGGTGGGATGTGCACCGATGTATAAGTGGCATGCGTTGTAAGATAACTTGATGGATTTGAAGTCCAAGAGAGGTATAAACTCAGCAATCTACTTAAGCATTTGACTGTTGTCTTAAGTACTGCAACAGTTCATAAATACCAGTGTTTTATGATTTTTGGACACAGTGCCTAAACGAATGGCTCCTGTGTTTCAATTTCGAACAGGCAACAGATCAGATTGGGCGTCCTACGTTTGATTGTCTAAGTTATTTACATCGTACTCGCGCTAGATTATGACCAACTAAGGTTAAGCTCTTCAAAGTACACGACACTCTGGCTTTGGATAATATGAACGGCCACCCCAAGGTTCAAGACTGTAAAGTAAGGAACTCGGAACTACGAAGGGCGGGCACCAATGGTTGAATAGATGGCAAACGCCAATTTTGCGCCAGTGGCAGAAAGTAGAGCGCGTGTTGGCCGCGGCCTTCTCCGTAAATTCCGCTTCACACCGGATCAAAAATGTTTAACATTCCGCTAAAACTATCTTTATAAGTGGCTTTGAATTTTGGTCAAAAGCGCAATACCGTTAGTTGCTAAGGTACACCTAAAGAATCAACTATATACAAAGTAAACTAATTACTATCTAATCTACCCTCCAAAGCAGTCTTAAACCTTACAACTACATATAGTTGAGTGGTGTTTATATAGCGACCGTTGCCAAAGACGCCAGTAAAGGTAGGCCTTTCGTTAATTCCACTAGATCCAGAATAAAGGAATGAGATAAGGCTGAACGTACGCAGGCACCGTTGGTTTCATGAAGCATTGGCACAGCTGACCACAAAACGTGATGCACAAAATTTTTTAATATGCTATCTAGTGTACCATATCTAAACTGCAACCATGTCTCGCATTTCAGTTCAATTCCCTGAGAAGGAATTTAACTCGATGAGGTGTAACGAACTATTTCCAATTACTCTTTAACAATCATGGTGTTGTCACAAAACTCGGTAAACTAATGTGAGTCACACTTCTCCAAGATTCAAAATACTACGGTGAAGCAGAAATCGTTGAGGTACATTGAGTTCCGATGCTGAAGCCGATGCTGTCCTCTTTAGTAGTTGTATTAAAATGGTCCACTTTTAGTCCAACTCCTCTAGGACAACACAGAGATTTGTTGAAGCGAATTACTTCGGATTCATCTACACACGAAGCTGCATTGAATATGGGTATACTCTGTGTACCTCGAGCAAAACGCTTACACCACGTGAGGTGCAGCATTGGATTATTTCTACCCTGGCTTTTCCTTGTTCCGGCAGCGTAAAACCTAGGTTTGAGTACACCATAAACATGGCTCAGCACATATCATTCTTAACCAGAGTATCGTGCTTCTTTTGCATAAATTCCGCAAAGCTTAGGATAATAAAAGTAAACTGCACAGAGGGAAGCTTCTTTAGTTCCCCTGCATAGCATAGATAAAACGCAATTGTAATGTACAGCGCCGCCACAAATTTTGCCTTATATATATATATATATATATATACATACGTATATGTTTAGCGGCACCCGGTTCCGAGTTTGTTTGTCAGAGTGGTCTCCATGAGACCGCCGCAGAACACCTGCTCCTACAGACGGACCATGAGTGGCTTGCATTGCACCACACAAAGCTCCAACCACACACCCCATATCCAGTGTAAACCCGAAGAAATAAGATCGGGTGGCATGTGCATTAGAGCCATGTTTCTTCAACGGATTTGGGCCACAGTTCATCATAAAGCAGCTCAGAAGCATCCATGCCTAATTAGGAAGCAATGCACACCAGAAGTAAAAATGGCGGTGGCCGGACCGTACTTCGCTCCGCACTAAGTGCACAGACACCCTCTTTGCGCCTAGCACGGCCACCATGAACGTGCAACCTGTTCTACCTCGCAACTCTTCAGTCTCTTGGAGTCAGTAATCGAGGTTTACAGTGTTACATAGGCAGGCTTCCTTTCAACAGTCGAATAAAGCGCAGCCACACCGGTGATATCAAACAATCAGCATAGAATTTGAAGGCAGATAACCACACAAGTTTGACGCTGAATAAAAAGTAGAGTTGCAGAAATGAACAAGTCAAATAAAGTGTAAGTTCTAGTGTAAGTATAAGTGTAGCCCAACTGCGGTGAAGATGATGTATGCCACATAAACCTAAGCATTAGGCACCAGATGAATAAGAACAAATATGTAGAAATTAAACACTAAAACTTGACGGTAAATATTCAACCGAATGCAGAACTGAGTAACTCAAAAGTAGGAATTCTGTTTTATTGTTAGGGTAGACTTGGAAAATGGTCAGTGAAAATCAGGGTCAATATAAGGTCATGTATTCTGTAAAATAACTTCAAAAAAAGGAACCAACAAAATGGAGAGAGGTAGTCCAGCCTAATCTGGTGAACAATGCCATAGAGCTTACATAGCGGTATAGCTCACGAACGAATACGAAGAACATACCGTTGATCACTGTAACGGCATGCCCCGGCACTAGAATAAGCTTATGAAGACAGAAAAGTGAGTACAGGAATGTAGTGAGCTAAACCTTAAGCTTCCGTGAAATCTGGCCTTGGTAATGAAGCCCAATTTGGGGTAAATTCGACGTGATGCTTGCGTACTAAACGGGCGCAGCATAGACACACTATGACACGAAGTTAGTAATTCATCATATTCGGGTGAAACTGTACCCAACAACTTGTATTAGCGATTGAATGACAATGACACAAGACTGCATACTGCATAACACCATACTGATGATGCCATCTTGTATGGTGGTGAAACGGATGCAACCAGATCGTCATGTTCGGGAAACAAATGAGCAATCGTATAGAGTCGGCAAGGTTGTTGTGGTTAACAAGGGAATGGGTGTACGCAACTACATCTAATCAAAAGCACCACTAACCGCATATGCTCAACTAAGTTCAGTTCGTTGGACGAACTACAGGAATTACAGCTATACTCATAAAAGGAGCAATATGTGAAACAGAACATAAAACATGCAAGTCTTCAGTCGCTGGTCATAAACTTGCTGAGACTTTCCGTTTCCAAGGAAGCTTTGAATTGGTTTATCTTGAGATGCATGGTCCGAATTGGCCATGTTCACCCGAATACAAATATTTCCACCAGAGCCAGGAAGATTGATTTTGGTACAGTACTCCATAAATGGTTTGGAGGATTGGGTACTTCCATATATATATATATATATATATATATATATATATATATATATATATATATGGCTGGCGGCATCCGGTTTTGGATTTGCCTGTCACTGTGGCCAGCCACAGGACGCCTGCGCTTACAGAGGGACCATGGGTGGCTTGCGCTGCACCACCCATAGCTGCAACTACACACCCCATACCCAATGTAAACCCGAAGGAATAAGACCGGGAGGCAAGTGGATGGGAGCCATGTTTCATGAATGGGGCCGGCCCACGCTCCTTCCCAGGCAAACACAAGCACGCTGTATTTGGGGAATCAAGCTCACACAAGGCGGTGGCTGGACCGTAGTCCGCTCCACACTGAGTGCATGGAACCGCTTTTAGAGCCTAGCACGACCACAATGACCGTGCACCCCGTCCCCTCCAGCAACAACCAACTGTCTCCTGGAGCCAGATGGACGAGGTAGTGGGTAATAGACAGGTAGGCACCTTGTCAACATGCACATCAAGCGTAGCCACAACGGGGATATCAAGCAACAGCCAATCAACTGAAACGACAAGATGAAATAAAACAAATCCAATAATGCATATAGATACAGTGGCATAACTCTTCACTAAATTAGCATCTGAATTAAGTTGGTTAGCAACGGATCCGCGATAAGGAAAATATGTCCACAAATTAGTTAAAAATGCTCCAAATTATAAAAGTTACCGAAGATAAGCGCAATTAATGTAAGCAACGTGGCCAGTTTATAGAAGAGTATTCAGGTAGGCAGAACAAATCAAATAAAGTGAAATGAAATTTAGCCACCTTAAGTATAAGTTGGTTTAGCTCAACTGCGTTGAAGAAGCAGCAAGAATGCAACATCAGCCTCAGCATGGGACAAATACATATATATACATTTATACATATATATATTTACATATATATATACATATATATATCCATATATCCATATATATGTATACATACATATATATACATATATATACATATATTAATGTATACATATAAATCATGACAGGAGATCCCATGTTCTGCTGACGTTTGTGGAGGATAGATCATAACAGATGGCCTTCCCACTACAGCTACATTTGTGCCCTGGTCTCATGCACTGGATGCTTCCTCGCGGTGATCGCTGGTTGGGATTTAGGTTACTCCCTTCTTCTAGTTACGAGTCAAGACACCAAACCGCATGTGTCAGTAAACTGAGCATGTGCTTTACCCGCTAAATTTCAGGTGCACATTTAATCGAAAAGTTTAGCTGATGACCCGAGTCGTTCTCTCGTCAGGTGTGGGCGCCATGCCATTATCCTAGTCCAAACCTCATCCTCTTCAGAGGTTAGGAATGGTTCGATGGATTTCTTCCCTTAAAACCTAACCATGGATGAAAACAGGTTCATAAGTTAAAAGGTCACAGCTCGATTGGCGTAGTGCAGGAACGCCACGCATTATCTTTGACGGTGGGAGGTCACTTCCGGGTGCTCAATGGTTTGCTACTGCCGCCTGAGACAGGCAGCCCCTGGTAAAGTTGGTACCAAACTGCCAATACCCTCCCAAGTCCGGCCTTGATGGCAGGTAGGTACTATGTTCTTAAACCACAAATGAATCGTTCCAGATCTTCATAGGCCGTGTGTGATGGACCTCAAGCAGATCTCGTTGGGTCACTGCAATCACATTCTCAAGCTACATCTGACCCCAGCTGTCTTATGGGTCAAGTTATTGAGCCAAAGGCTCCGGGCGGAGTCCATCAAGCAAAGCTTGGAAGTAAACTCAACATCATGAATACCACTGCCCATGAATGCAGTCGTACACTTGCAGCCAAAGCACTCAACATCGAGTGCTGGGACATGCACACACTACTGTAGCGAAACTTGAGTGAGCGCGCCGGGCAGCGCACAGTACTGGTGGTAATGAAACTGGCGCTCTACCACATCGATATTGCGGCACTCAGCGAGACAGCTTGTCGAGCAATGTAAGCTGCATGATACTGGTGCCGGCTATACCTTCGGCTGGGTGGAAAAGTCACCTTAGCACCACTAGAAAATTGGGTCGGATTTGCACTAGCCGGTCGCCTAAATGGTCAAATGGAGGGTGAATCAGTTGGCATCAGCGCGTGTCTGATGACTGCTCGTCTAGGACTCGGAAAGGTAAGTTTGCCACTTTATAAGGTGTTATCCTGATGACAAGCGGGATCAATTCCATACTCAGCTATCCTCCGTGATATGGTCTGTGCCAATTAGAGACCAATTATTTCTACCGGGTGATTTCAACGCCCGCGTTGAACGTGTTGCATCGGTGTGAACAGATGTCATCGGTCTGCATGGCATTGGTTCAGCGAATGCGAACGGTGACATGCTGCTCTCACTGTGTGCTACTCACAATCTGACGATCACGAACACTCGGTTTGCACTGAGTGTGAGTTATATAGCAATTTGGACGCATCCACGGAGTGGTCACGCTTACCTGCACGATTATGTCATGGTACGTCAGCGTGACATGCGTGAAATACGCATGACACGTATACTGCGTGGAGCTGAGTGTGGCACTGATCACACCCACTATGTGCATGTGAATGCGTATCAATTGACCATGTCTCCTTTGACTTTCGTACTAACTGAGTTGTTAATACGGCTCTGTCGTGGGATGGTAAATTAGTTAGTAAGTTTCCGGCTGCTTTTTTCCATTGAATTCGCATTGATCAATGCCTCCAAGCGCTTAGCCACTTATAGCACCCAAAAACGACGCTTCCTTGTTTTGGTATAAGGTTTTAAATTCGGAGTACATGACTCAACAATTTTTATTCGCGTTACCACTTTGCGCCAACCATCCCAAGAAAAATCCCACTGGAAAATCTGTGGGAATTGTACCTACACGATAATTGCCAGACTCTGCATTACCATGATATTGATGCATCATTTAATGTTCCACTCATCATTTATGAGATTGATCGTAGCTAAATTTCGCCTTGTTCATCCGCAATGATTAAGTTTGCTGAGCTTATGAGAGGGCAAATCCTATCGTGTTAGAGTCAAAAATACAAAAGCGCCTACTGGAAGTAGAGATAGAAATGGCCAATCTTCCGAGTAGAATTAGAAGAAGGTCCATTCCGATGGTACATTAGTACCTAGGTATATTTCATCGGGGTTCCACAAACATGTGAATTCTCGTTTATCTCTCGGACTAGAGATTGTCGGACCCGCTTCGGTTTACCTTCCGACACGGATAGCCTTCAGTTACTGTAAAAGACGGTATTTACAGCACACATCAACAATAAGCCATCACTGTTCCACTGTGTATTTAATTCGGTATTAGGTCACGTTGTAACGTAATCAATATTAATCATCTTTGCAATAAATTCTCCAAAGTGTCGTTTGTTCTGCTTGCCCCATAGCGTGGACCAACCCGGCTCTACTGAACTTCATTGCACACATCCCTACTTGTATTCGCACATCTTGTTAATGCATTTACACGCACTGTGTATCATTTTGTGTCATCACTTTCTTTGTAGTGCTGGATTTTTTGGTAACCCTGCACACGCAAATCTCGTTCTACTACTAAGTGTGCGCTGTCCAATCCAAAATAATAGCACCCTGGGTCGACGTAGTTCATTGAGCGATATTGGTGTAGGTGTCAACTCAACGGTTACACACTGTCGGCTCTCTACTGAAAATCTACCCATCACTGGTCACTTGCTTCTTCCGTGGTTCCATGACACTCCACCTTCGTCCGTCATTTTCCCCATCTCGTCCCAACCAAATTTTGCACCCAAACTTCCGCACGAGACAAATCCATCCACATCTCCGCCATTGACATAAATAACCAAACGTCTCCGCAAGCCAGCACGCCAAACACGAGATTGGATCCTGGAATGTGCGCAAACTGCACGATCGGGTCACTAAACATCGAGCACCGCATGGAACCGCATTAGTCGCCATGGAGCTTGCGGGTTATGACATTGATATCGCAGCGCTGAGTGAGACCTGACTAAGTGAACAAGGTAAATTGCGAGGCGATGGTACTGGGTACACTTGCTACTGGATTGGAAATCCCGACGCAACACCACGTAAACAGGGTGTGGGATTTGCAATTTCTGGTCCAAGAATGGCTGCATGACGGAGACTCGGCTGGTATGAGCCCACGGTTGATGTCGCTTTGTGAATGCCTCAAACGTGGTAAATTGACAACATTTAGCTGCACGTATGGTTCCGTCATGAGTTATCGGAAGGATATGAATGACCATCTCTACTCACAATTGGGCTCTGCTATTAGCTTTTTTTGCTGATTGACCGATTATTCCTACTAGGTGACTTAAATGTACGTGTAGGGCCTGATACCACAGTGTGGGTTGAGGTAATGCTGTCGCACGGGATTAAGGTAGTCAATGGAAACGGAGAGATTTCATTGTGTGTCACACATGGCTTGACGATCACGAATATTCAGGTCGGTTTCTTGCTATTAGTATAGTTACATTGACCAACCCACAAAGTGGTCATGTTCAGCTGCTGAACTACGTCATCGTATGTCAACGGGACATGCGTGAAGTACGCATAAGGCCAGTAATGCGTGGAGCTGAATGTGGGACTGAGCAGAGCTTGGTGCGCACAAAGTACTACATAGATGTCTGCAAATCGGCATGTTTTCCATCGAGTACCAATGGGAAGAAATACAACTTGCGCTCCATTGCGAGTATAGAAAAGAGACAAACAATAGAGGATGTCGTAACCACCTGCCTCGACTCCTTGGCTTCGGTGAGCGTTCTATGGGACCACTTGTAGAAACCTGTGACCCTTGTTACCGAGAGGAGGACTGAGTGCAAAAACTGCAAGCAGACCGGCTAGTTCGAGGAAAACAGTACGAGAATTTGGCCATTAGTATTAGTGAAAACGCAGCGTTCATTGCATCCGAGTTTGACCCTAACAACGAGATGAAGAGCAATAATTTTCGCCACATTTGAACGCAGCTAGGTGGCGAGCTGAATCAGCTGCAACATGGACAGTGAAAGAAGAGCAGCTGGAAACCTATACTGTACACCGTCAAGAGAAAGATCTCTGGGAATCCTTGAAGGTGCAGCGAATGAAGACCCTGAAGGACTTTGGGACTGGCATAGGCTGCACACAATATGATGACGTCTTGCAGATGTGGCACTGACACATTGGCACCCTCCTGAACAATCGATCCGAGGTTGACTAAGGCACGCTCTTTTGGCTGCAAAAACACAGCGTACAATCCGAACTTGGAGACACGCCGGGAATGTACGGAACACAGCGAACGCTTGCCCAACTACGGAATGGGAAATGCTGATGACATACCTCCAGAAATATTGAAGAACGGAGGACCAGTTGTGCTTCGTGCACCAACATTTACTCAAAGCATTCTGGATGAAAGAGGAAGTTGCATCCGAAGTTAAAAGCTGCTCTGGTGCTTTCACCGTACAAGGGAAAGGGTAGTAATCAATACACCAACAAGTCCCATGGTATCAACTTACTTAGTTGCGTCAGCAAGATTTTTTGCGCATCCTATTCAATCGTCTTGGAAAACTTCTACTGAAACCAAACCTATCTGATGAGCAATATGGATTTGCCTTGGGCAGAAGCTCTATGGACATGGTGTTCACAGCACGCCAAATACAGAGAAAATGTCGTGAACCCAATGGAACGTTGTATGCTCTCTACATCGACTTCATCAGAGCGTTCGATTCAGAGCACCATGAGGCGTTATTGTTGATTCTCGCCAAGTTAGGATGTTCTGCAAAGTTTCTTCGTCTGATTGCATGTATGTATACTGGCATGCAGACAAGGGTGAAGCCGAGTGGACAGACTTCAGATGACTTCGTCGTTATCTCCGGTGTGCAGCAAGGATGCGTCTAAGCCGCCAGACTGTGCATTATCTCTGGCTGCTGGGATGTCGTGAGCATTCAACACGTTTGAATACGGTGTGCATCTGGAGCACCGCATTGATGGGTTTGGCTTAGAATCCGCCGCTTTGGAGAAAGAAGCCTAGTTTGTGAGATAACCGTCTGTTTTCTGCACTTTGATGACGACTGTGCATTGTTTGCACATACAGAGGAAGAACCACACTGCATTACAACTGCATCAGCTTTCACGGCGACCAAGATTGGATTCAACATAGACACAGGCAAGTCTGTTTGCCTATTTCAGCCGCACCGGGAGTGGAGCTCACGTTGAGGCCAGACATACGGATTGCAGATGAATACTACAGAACGCATCAATATCGTGTTACCAATTATGTTAACAATAAACTTGCTGATCACCGATGAACGGCGCGCTCATGTAGCGAAGGCTTGTGGGGCTTTTGAGAAACTGGAACATGGGTGTAAAATCATCATCATCTCACTGTTGGAATTAAGGTGATGGTATGCAATTCTGTGGTTCTCTCGGTTCTTAGCGATGGCTTTCTTTCCCTATTGCTATGTATGTGTTTATCTATGGTTGATTTTTACGCTTCAGAATATATGTAAGGCTGTATTTTATGTTCGCTTCTAAATGTCGAGTAAGCACCGACAGTTTTATTAGTTACTTAATGTCGAGCGGTCGATTTCCCCGTAATTTGACGAATAAGGATTTTAGTCTTGCCCCAGATGAAAACACATTCACGCCCGGAGTATTAAACTGCATGAGGATTAGTGCTCTAACATTCACTGCGAGATTTCGCCGGATTCGAAATGCTCGCCTGCAGTTATCAAGATAGAGTCTGCTGAAACATATGCTGTGCTCTATCGTCTTAGTCGGGCTCAAATCGACTGGCTGTCAGACGTGCGATGGAACTCTTCGATGCGCTTGATGTAAATGGTAACAAACTGCTTGCCTTTCGAGAACCTTCCAAGGTGGTTATTGGTTCCAGGAAACGGTTAAACGTTCTTGGGAGAGACGGGATGCACAGTCCTCGTGACCGTAGTTCCATCAAATATGGAGGGAGCTACAGTTCATCCACCAAATTGCGTACGTCTGGTAAACAAGACACTAAATTAGATTAAGGGGAATGCTGCTGCTGTGGATTTCACAGGAGTGTTGGCTGGTTCCGCTGATGGAGCGGGGCTAACATCCACATGCCTTCTGGTTTACACTGCATGTGATGTGTTCGGATGGCGTTGTTGCGGCCGCTCTATGGGCGCACGTGTCCCGTATCGGCCGCCATGGATTCCTTGTGGCAGGCAAATCTGCACACCGACGCCGACAAGCTCATTATAAAAAATATATATATATATGTATCGTTAACGACCAGTTGCTGTTAGCAAAATGATTGTGTTCATAGTGGTCTAATTCCATGCAGTGGCCGCACCTGGACTTGTAAATAACTAGAACTTTAAGAAATTTTTTTCCACATATTCGTTATCTACAATTCGAAAAACAATGAGTCGAACTGTTTGGTATTTGCCGATGATATCAATCAATAGCTAGCGGTTATCGACCATAACTTTCAAAACCTGCCACAGCGAGTCATTTGCGGTGCGTCGGAAATGTCAAAGGTAAAGCTACCCCTGTTACAAGCAGATGAACACAAACTGGTTCAGCAAAGTTATCCGCGAAATAGCATACTTATATTGAGGGAGCACATCATGAAAATAGCTTTATAATGCTGCGACCCAAGATAGAGATTCAAAATGAGTTTGGTTACCCGAGGCGTTTTTCAAGGTATCAAAACCCGTGCGCTGACATGTTGAATTTAATGATTGCATTATAAAACTACGGCACTTCAAATTTTCCCGAACGATGTGTCTTGTAGAGTGATCGGTTCAATCTTGGAAACTCTGGATGGACATGCTTTTGACGACACTCAAGACCATACAGCGAAGAGCAACTACAAACGCAAAATTTGATTATTCCATTTGCTATACACTCTGAATCTGGAAGACCTGGGTTAGGTCATTGCTACGCCAAAGCAGTCTATCGTTAAGAAACACCCCAGCGATGCATTACTCCAAGTGCGTTACTTAGTTCAATCCACCTTTAATGCGTTACGGGAAAACGCAAAATCTCTGTGCTTATCATTCCTCTAAAAATCGAGGTGGACGGATTTCCATTTGTGTCAATTGCATAGTAAATTGGTGTCCACATATTTGTTGAACTTATATTTGACATCCCAATCATCCTAGCTGACTTGTCAGCCTTTGATTTTCGTCCTTAGTTTACAACTGCTCTAGTGATTTCTTCTTAGAACGCGCCACCTGAGGAATGAAATTTGCTGAAAAACGTGAAAATAAAATTTAATGAATTTATCATCATTCGTTTTATATTTGTGCTTAATTGTAACAATGTTGCCTATGCACATGTCCCATAGGCTTCACATGTTGGCGTTTTATAATTCCCGTGGTACACCACGCTTGGTTTCCGTTTCGCTTGGACACACAAGACTTTCCCGTTCCTAGTAGCGCAATCATAATTACATACATAGCGATGTGGAAAGAAGGTAGAATTCGGAAAATAATGCATGTTTCATTAGAGAGAACACAATATGTAATTTAAAATTGCTAGCGAAATTTCATTTCCGTCGCGTGTGAAACATTAGCATTAGTGGAGGATGTGTTGATATTCAGCGAGTCAGTTGGGAAAGAAGACCGTCTTAGATAGGACATAGTAATGGTTCCATCCAATTTGTTTCCTAACAAAATCATAGGAATATATGCTCCACCTTGTTTCGTAGACAATGTACAAAGACAATTTAGATTGGTAAATTCTATCGGAGGATCAATCGCTGTAAACACGAAGTTTAGTAACTGATCTTTTTTAAACATATATCCACCGCAGAAGCAACGGGCACATTCGAAGTTGACATCATGTTTGCTGAAATTGCCCACTGTGGTGCAGTATTCGGTAGGGAATATACTGGCCAGACGGGCACGCTGCATTGATGGAGTTGTTGGGCTGGGAAGACAACGTGATAATACTGCCCTCCAAACCTCGGCTTACATAAGCAAAAATCCAACTTCAACAGGTGTGTACGTGTGTGCAGTGAGTTGAATAGTAGCGATTAGCAATTTGTTCGGGTAATATTCCAACGGGTGCATCACGGGAATTGATTTAAAAAAGCGTAACGGACAACATGTTAGGCAACTCCACCACGTCAGTGTGGTATACGAGAACCAGGAAATCGATCTGCCTTGAAGGTTTCGGAACCATCGTAACGGTGTTATTGTTTGCATTTACCGTAAGCTCGCGTACGTTGGAAAAAGACAATACAAGCTCTTTTCTATGCATCTAACGGTGAGTTAGCTTACATTGATTTCCGCTAATTGGATTTCAAATCTCATTGAATAGCTGCCACAAAATAAAACATGTTTCTTCCCAATAAATGACCACAAATGAATGCCCTATGTTGGCATAGATTATTCCGTTTCCAAATTTTCATTTCATGTGCTGCAAGACCGAAAGTAACTTTCGCTGTATATTTCAGTAGGTGACCAGTATATAGCAACATTAAGCAAATCAATAAATAAACGTTTTATTCCTCGTAGGTGCGAGTCAAAGCCTAGCTGCGTGGCTTGATCAATTTGTACATCGCGAACGTAAAATTAGCTAATTGATTATGATTTGTACAACGGATCCCAAATGGGTTTTTAAGTGATTGGCAGTCTGAAACTTAAGGGCAGATTAAGAAACTGGGAATAATAACAAATGCAGACTAAACCAAAATACGGTCATCCATGTAATCTGTGGTGACCTGAAGGTTCCCCTGTATGACTGCGTAAAGTAATCTAAAAAGTTCTAAAATTATAGTTTGCTTATGTTTTACAGAATGAGGTGATTTGCATGTTTGAATTTTGCTCCCGTTTGTTTGCTTCACACACGCAACGAACGGACATTCTCTTTGACACCAATCGGATACGACCTGCAGACTGGGCACTCTTCTCGCCCTCGACACACATCCATATCCTCCCTATCTAGCTCTCCTCATGTGCCACAATTTTAGTTTCATCCACTTTAACAAACTCCAATTAATCTTTTCTAGGTGATTTTCGTGTGTTGGTTGCTCGTTAAGCTGCGAATCTGACATATAACGCATGATCGCCGAGCTGTAACTAGTGACCCCGGAAATATCGGTGTGTATACTAGCTTATATTTGCAGATCCATTGGGATATCCAGTCTTTCCGTCTAATTTTTATGTTGTACACTATACGATTGCAGCTTTGCTGGCCCAAAAATGTTCTCGAAATGAAATTTATTCTCCTAGTTGTTGACGACCAGGTTAGTGGTTTCAGTCTCCCTATTCCGATTTTCCGAGAGACTAATACTAAGTTCTGACTTACTCAGATTAATTTTATTTTTCCGTGTGTGGCGTTAGGTCCGAGGATGTCAATTTTCACTGAGTTGTCGCAGATCTTCCTCCGCAGGTTGGTGATGATCTCGACCACATTTTATAGTGTTCTGAATATCAGCAGAATTTCGAAGAACTAAAGGCAGTCGTCTTAAAACGAATCGTCGTAACAGGGCACGCTCGTGTTACGCAGTTACATAAGGAAACCGCGTCAGGTGATCGGAAACATTCTAAACTCCTGCATCAGGTTTGGACTCTAGCTAAGCCTCTCCCTGATGTCGATTCTTTTCATATAATGATGTAGCTTTGTTGCCTACAGATGATGGAAGTAACGCTCAGTATACAAATGCTGATGCGCTTCCATCCCAGCTAGCAACATTGCCGACCGTATTTGGGAATCTAACACCCAAATTTCTCAACCTCAGTCCACTGCCAGTACAGAAGTGGCGGAACTAAGAGCACAAATAGCGGCGCTTACAAGTCAAGTAGCAGCCTTGACACCGTCTAGATCCAAACGCCGATTTCAACCCAGCAGCCGATCTCGTTCATGATCATTTTTGTGTCCTCAGTCACGTTCGTCCTATTGTTGATACCACGAGCAATTCGGCCATCAAGCCATATCGTGCCACCCGCCCTGTTCCTTCAGTCATAACACGCAGGGAAACTGGCTGCCAGCACGTAGAGGCAAAGGACATTGATGGCTGCCACAGTCGCTTTTTCTTCGTCACCGCTCGAGAAACAAGAGTTCGCGACTTGGTGGACACTGGTGCTGAAGTTAGCGTTCTTTCTCGCGATAAGTTAGATCCGAATGAAAAGGGGATTAGTTTATTGAGCGCAGCCAATGGTACCATCATTCATGTGTATGTCCAACGCGCAAGCAAGCTGATTTGTACTTACGACGTTCCATTAAATGGATCTTTCTGGTCGCACATGTGCAAACACTTACCATTCTGAAACACTTCGACTCGCTAGTTGATGCGAGGCAACGCATTCTGATCGATCGCTAAACGAATCTGGCAGTTATAGATACTTTGACCGATATTGAATCAATCAGTCCTGTATACGCCCACCAATGGAGCCCAGCTATCGGTCAGATGCTCCTGAGCATATTACCATATTTCTTCCATGCAACAACACCGTTGCCATGCGTCACAGATACTGCAAGTCATCACCAAGTTATCGTTGTTCCACCTGTATGCGCTAAAGCCAGACCAATGACCCATGACAAGCTAAAATTGCATGCATTTGAGCACATGCTTGAAATAGACATCGTTTGCCCATCTAAAAGCTCGTAGGCGTCGCCGTTTAAAACGGTGACTCAAAAATCAAGAGACTTGCGTCTATGTGGCGATTACCACAGGCATAAAAATAAAACTGTTCCCGACCGCTACCTTATTCCTAACATTCAGGTCATCACGGCTAGCCTACGTAGCTCCCAAGAGTTTTCGAACAGCGATCTGGTCCGCTCTTATCACCAGATTTCAGTTGCACAGGAAGACATTCCAAAACCCGCTGTTATCACACCGTTTGAGCCCTACGATATATTACGTATGCAATTTGCTCTTCGCAAAGAAGCAAAGACTTCACACGGATTCAAAGATTCAGTTGCTCGAGGTCAAGCTTTCGTCTATACTTACATCGACGATATCCTGGTAGTAAGCAGTTCTGAAGAACAACACGTAGAACATCCCAAGTTTCTTTCCGATGGGCCGGCAGCTAATACCATTGCTGTCAAAGCAGAGAGTTGCATATTTCAGTAGCCTTCCATCAAGCTCCTTGACCCCCAAATCGATCAGCATGGCATATGCCCTCTAGACGATAAAGTCCTCTCCATCAGAGGCTTTCTGGTCGCGACAACCCTAAGCGCTATTAGCCGTTTTAACGGCATGGCCAACTATTATCTATCCTTTTCTCCACACTACTCCAACTTGCTAAGTCAACTAACAGACCTAGTCCATGGACGTAAAATCGGTCAGGTAAAACTGACTGGTGCTACTGACAAAGCGTGCAAGGCCAGCAAAGTGGCCTTTGCCAAAACCGATCCTCCCAAACTGGCTGTTGACGCGCCGGACAACGCCACTGACGCCCTACTACAGTAACTACAAGATCAACAGTGTAAATTACTTGCTTTCTAATCTAGACACCTACAAACTGCCGAAGTTCAGTCGCGAACTGCTGGGCGCTTATTCTATATTTCGACATTTCTGGAACATCTTTGAAGGCAGCAGATTCATTTTCTTCACCACTTATCTAGCCTTCGAAATCAATGAGCTCGTCAGTCATCACGTGAGGTGCGTCAGCTGGATTTCCTTGCCCGGTTCTCTACTTTACCCGACACAATTCTGATCAACGAAAATTCGTGGCTAATGTATTTCAAGAGTATCTACGATCGGCCTGCCCTGTAGGCAATCGATCAGTGCCATGACCGCTTCACAATCAAGTGTCCAGCGTTTTCCGGAGCTCCGCGATAATTCTCTGGAGATAGCTGTGCATCCTCAGCGTCACCTGATGACAAAATTTTATTCAACATGTCTACCCGAATAATTCGACCCAACGTTCCAGAAACCTTAAGCCGTATCTCTTTTTAACACACTTCATAACATTGCCCACCCAGGCATTAGAACTACTGCTAACCCCGTCTTCGAGAGATACGTTTGGCCGAGGATGCAACGCGACCGCACGCACTGGGCACGCTGCTGTCTTACGTGTCATCAAGCCAAGATCCAGCGACACATGCCGGCTCCGCTTCCTCGCTTCCCGTCCGTTTCAGCTCGATTTGTCCATGTCCATCTCGACACAGTCTCACACGGCTTGATTGTGGTTGGGAGCCAAATACACAGAGGAGCATATCCGCTTAGAAAGAAGATGAACCACAAATTTGTCCTGTATCCTGGTATACCCAGGGTAAAATATTTGTTAAAGTGGTCCCTCCTGGAACTTTGCTGAAAAGTTAATGTGAGCATTGTCATAAATTAGGTTGTGCAACAATAGCAAGTCTTGTTTTAGTCTTCGCAACCGGAGCCGATCGCGATGGAGCCGCTGGCATCGCTCCCAATAGATGTTGGTACATGATGTCTGTACACGGTAAACGTTTCAGGCAATCTATTGATGTTTTGTCAGATTTCGTCATCTTGCGACAAATTATGCAACAATAGTCCAACATGAGACGAACGAGGATTTTAAACATTTTGACTGTAACTAAAAGATTTTGTGAACCTTTTTTGTATTTGCCACGGATTTTCTTCGTCGTGCTATCTGGTACTCATTCCATTCTTAAAACTTAATTAGGAATATCTGCTTCCGAGCTCACCATCAGATCTTTGCACACAGGTGAATTCGCTGTTAACTGTGAAATATACTTTGAGCATCAAACAACCGCGACACATCCTTCTTGACTTTTGTGCTGGGAACTTCATAGATAATAATAAATAACTTGTACATTTCTCCACTGTGCGAGACACAGATCGATTGGGTTGTCTGATCATTATGTAAAGCATACTCAGATGGCAGCAAAATAGTTTGAATGTCACGATAAAGTTCTATGTGAAGATTTTCGTTGTTCGATTATTCAAAAGCGGAGAGTAGAGCATAGGATTAAAATAAAAGCACAACCAGCAGTTCAAATGAAGTAATCCCATCCTCCGTTGAACCGTCTCTTGGTGGCCTGCTTCCATGTGGGGTAGTCCTTCGATAGGCTTTATCCGCACCCACGCCACATCTGTTCACATGCTGATGCGGAATTAAGGCAACTATGGCGCTATTATGTTGAGCAGTTATTTGTTGGCCGATTTTTTACGCAATAGACGATCAGCATGAAGATGCTTTATGTACGACCGCTGTTAAATCTAATAGGCCATCAAAATTTAGAATCGTTTTATGAGAGCAGCATCTTTGTTTCTCGCCAGTGGGTTTGTGGAAATTCGCCTTGTCTGGGTCTAATTACTTATCTTGGAAGCTGCAATTCCTCATCTCAGCAGATTGGTCTAGTCATGAACAACCATGGAAAGAAAAAGAAAAATGAAAATGAAAACTGCAATGAGTAAATGTTAGGTGCTTCTCTAGAATGTGATGTGATCTGGCTGTTTTCTGTGATTGTACAATCAATGGAAGGGAGTAGGTAAAAAAGCAATACAAGGTTGTTTTCGGCAAAGCCATTGCTGCATTTATTCGCTGTGCAGCTTCTGAAGGGTTTTCAGGTGACCCAATCGTGTGGAGCTTATCGAAAATGCAGAAATTATAATCAAAATGGATTTTGCTGAGTAATGAACACTGCAGCGTATCATTCGCATATGATCTCCAGGAAGGAATAGAAGCTAATTAACGGTGTCGAACAAATGGAACGAAAGAAATTAAAAATCATCGACAATTTTTTGAATCATGTCACAAGAGAATGTTTGTCATTCTGAATGAATAGAAGTACATACTAAACGTCAACTCGCCTGAATTGGTTGAGAATATTTATATCATCGGCAAATAAGTATTGCACATCTTGGTGGATAACCAACCTGATATCATTGAGATAAATCAGTAAGATTAGTGGACCGAGAAAACTTCTTCGTATACCTCTACTGGTAATTGGAGGCGGAGAAGTGATCGTATCCCAAAGTGACTGTTTTAGAGCGACCGTACAGATATGTAAATAACCAGCTGAGTAGTGGATCCTGGACTCTAAATGAAGCTATCATTTCAGTCACCGTCTGGTAAGCATGCCTAAGCAAATGGTTTAGTTTTCATAGTTTGTATCAACAGAGTCAGTTATCTAGTTCATGTAATGCAGCTAGCAGGTTATGCACGATAGCTTGTCAATTGGACCATGTTGGTCCTAGTCTATCGGCTCCAGTGTGTTGATGAAATTCATTCAACCCTATGTTAGCAATTTTTGAATAATCTGGCGATTATAGGAGTATGGTTGATTTGTCTTTATTTGTCACTCTTCGGTCTTGCGTTGCCCTTGTGGCCAGGGATGATAATCGAAGTATTCCATTGATCTGAAAAGCAGCTTAATCCAAGTTAAATCATGAACATACTCAAAAGAAGCAATGGCGTATCAGGTCCTCCCTCCTTCTGGCCGGTGGTGGATGTTATCAACTTCGTGATTGGAGAACAGCCGAACATAAGTAGTTGCCTGGTGGATATTGCGAAGAGCAAGCACAATGCTAGGTAAAGCTTCAGTCGTTTTTACATTCATGTGTGTTTTGTATGGACAATCTCCATGTTCACGAAAGTGACAATGAACAAACTATGCGCTTCACCGTTGATGACTGGGTATTACAATGAGGGACCTCCCTCTTCGACCAGTTCAGTTATCAATGAGGAGCGGTTATTGGTTCTGCGGCGCACAATTCTGACAAGATTTTGCTTCAGATAGCATTAGTCGAGCTGTTTGCTCTTCACGGGTTCTCCGCATCAAATGTGAGTGCTTGACTTCAGTGATTAATTGATGCATCAATAGAAGCTTTATAGAGTCTTTTGTCCTTTAGTAGCGCGCGATCAGGTTTCTAGTTTCTGATTGAGCGAACATTCAGGTTGCTTATTTCTGAACATGACTGATTCACTTTTCTTTTGGAGCAAGGACAGTTACGGCTTGATGAACTTGGCGACAAAAGTGTCTAATGGCTTTGTAGGCGTTGTAGGGGAGGAAGAATGCACTCCAATCAGAATGTCGGAAAAGTTCCCATTTAATCCTGTGGATGGCGTGGTAAAAAAGAGAGACTTGTTTGTTAGTTAATTTAACGGCGAAGGCAAAGTGTGTCAGTTTGTGGTCGCTGTCTGTGCTTTGGCCATACACAATGGAACACATGGTTAATGTGTTAGTCCACCTAGGTGGTGTTGCGGACCTCAGTCCTTTAGCGACAAGCGTTTATTCGGCAAAGTCAAGTCGGAGAACATTACAGCACGTTTGGCAAGCCAAGCCACTCGATAGAAGTTGCACGTTCACTCCATAACCAACGATATTCTGCGTCGATGTTCCTCTTTGGATTCAGTTGAACAAACAGTGCATAGCTCGTACGAATGTTGGCCAATCTGTGTCCAGTAATCGAATTCGTTACCATCGTCTCCCAATGGTTATCTCGCTCACACGGTTGGTGCATCCGTTCACTCTCATCCGACACTCCCATCACCGTTTACATAGTAACAAACTGTGTACAACCACCAATTCTGACAGAAGAAAAAATGTGTGTCTAGATGAGGAGGTCAGAGAATTCTTGATAGGTTAAAATCACCTGCAATTATGTTTTATTTATGTGAAATCCCAGATGCAAATTGGAAAACTGCAGTGACACGGGATACAGGTGTTTTGATGAGTACGGCGGGTTGTAGAATCGTGCAAGTAAAATTTAACTCGAGGTTCCTAAGAAGAATAGCCAGAGAGCTTCTAGGACATTTGCTACTTTTTATCTTTAAACAATTCAGCTGTAAAGGTGTGGTGTGCGTATGCCAGTTATCCTCCGTCTTTTATTCTACAGCGAATTTTATGAAAAAGGTGATACTTGAGGACCATTAGAGCAGAGCACACTGTGTCGGATTGTCACCACTATCGGGTTATTAAGGAGAAAAGTGGTCGCAAGTTTTATTCACAAATCCACTAAAATGGATTTTGCAGTTAGGTGCGGTGAGCGGATGCATATGAATGAGATGGAGCGGGAAGTGACGATACTAGCTTGACACAATTCCTTCTCCTATTATTATTATTGCCTTAAAGATGCCTACAGCTTGGTACGGGCTGATGGTTAGGAGTAAGTAGATGTGTTGGCTTTAATCGGTTCAGCATATCGCCTCGCATTGGGGTTTTAGGAGGATGGTTTAAGGGTAATGTGTTGCTGACATGCTTTTCATAGTTCTGTGGGCTCTTTTGACGCAGGCTGCTAGAGGGCTCCATTTGTCGATAGATAGTAGCACGTTATCTATCTCACTGGATTGTCTGTCGTTAGTTGTCCTCGGTAAATTGGTCTCTGATTTTCACTTTGCTGTCGACAACTATCTTTCCCCAATGGTTAGGATCAACCCAAGCTGGTATGCTCATGAAGTTTAAGTCCGTTGGCCCACCGGTTGTACGACTGTTCTCCTTTTTGTCCAACTGTGGTGTTAGTGACTTTGTGATGTTTTCTTGAATCATGGGGCTTAATAACTTTACCTCATTATAAGAGTAGTCGAGATCCACTTCCATTTGTATATTTACCTCAATGGATACCATTTCTTTTTGGATGTTTCTATGAGATTTCGTGAGTAATCTGACCCTTCTTTCCGACGCTGGTTATGATAGTCCGAAGATGGTCGTTTGTAGTAGTGTCCTATTCGGTTAATCAATAGACCGTTAAAAGCTTTATGCTTGACTTTGCAGAAATGAGTATCCAGGAATCCGTTCGCCGATTCCTCATTTAATAGGTGATGATGAATAGGCAACAGTTTTTGGTGTTTTCCTTGCTAATCGCAGGCATTTACAATGGACTTCAATCATGTTTTAGGCTCACAATACTGCGGTTTTTACTTTACCCAAACTAATCTTCTCTGGGGTGTTAAAAACAATTGCGTTTCTCAATCTAAGTATTCGGTTACGGATCTCTGACGCAATTCGGTGGTATTCTGTCCTAAGAGGCAGTTACAATGAAGAGAGATGCTGTCAGTGGTTGCGTCAAACGCTTGACTCCCACGGAACAGCTGTTACTAATAAGTGCCTGCTTATATGTGCCAAATCACCGTGCCACACTGATCTGGAACGCGACTTCCAGGAAGTATTTTACCAATCCGGAAGACAGCTGCGACTTGCATCTTATTCGTTTGCGCTGAACTCGATTGAAGGCATATGGAGTGTCATCAAGTCCTAGGTGAAAAAAGCCATGAAGTATCGATAATCCGAAATACTTCGAGAAGAACCATCTGGTGTGCTGGGCAAAATGGAATGGAGGATCCAGTTCTTGGAACATATTGTATCAGAAACAGGAGCCTGTGAATTCCAACACCATTGTCAACAACTGGTAGAATATGTAAGAACGATGCTCGTGCAATAAACCTCATGGATTTATAAACCCTTGTGCTTTCACTGCTATATGTATCCGTACACTTTACTGGCGCTTCCGTTCAAAAACATTGCGAGGTTAAGTTGTGCAATGATAAAGTGTAACTATTCCATCGCCTAGGTGGACTGGCAAATGACGAGTAACGATAAAATGGACAGTTGAGCGCATTGAGATTGGTTTGCAACGAAAAGCAATTGGATTACAGTGGGGCGTAAATACAGTGTAGTTGGCACCATATCATAACTGACGCGAGACAATTATCCAGGGACTGAGCAAAGAGAAGGACGGAGCATTTAGCATCATGCGTCAAACGTTGGAGACATGGTTACTGGATGGCTCTGATGGAAGCTAGGGGAGCGATTTGCTAAATCGGTGCTTCAGTATAATTTATGCGAACGTAACAAGTGAAGTTTCCGGTGCGCATGGTCAGTATTCTCTACAAGTGGTTTAAAATTGTCATTGTTTGTTGATATGGCATTAAACTTTGCACATTCAGAAAAGTGTTTGTCGTCAGCATCCTCATGCGCATCGATGTCAACTTCTTGATCCAGGTCAGGTGTAAGCCGTTCGTATTTGAATGCGCTCGAGACTGGCTTATGGGAGCGACTATTCATAACAGAGCTAGGATATCGCTCACGGTCGCGTAAAACGTGTCTTCTCAGTAGCTGTTCACTTCTGAAACAATGTCGGCTGCGTCGCAACTACGTTGCCTCATATAACTGGGCGGTAGGAGCTTAGGCGAAACCGTTTTCCTCAGCACGTTCTTTCGAGTAACAAGTTGTTAGTATTAGGGGGAACCTTTGGAACCATAAGAGCAGTAGTGACTTCCCTTGCACCTAGCTTATAAAAGCAAAACGTAGTAAATGGAACCCACAATAATTTCCGTCAGGAATAGTAGAGATCTCGACTTGTTCCCCAGAAATACCTTTACGTAGCTTCAGATGCAAGCATAATGTTTAGTTACTTGGTCGCCGTAAGCCGCGTGAGTGGGTAATACTTCAACAATGAGGTGGTTCAGGGACTAGAGGTTGTTTGTACTTACTGGTCTGTACGCAGCTGCAGAGGGCTGGCATCAAGGTGGCGGCTGATTCAGCCCCTATTCAAGGAAGATTGTCATGCCAGTTGGTACGCGTCATTTACCTAAGTGCACGCCACACTCGTTAAAGGGAAAACGGGAAATACCACAACCATCTGTCTGTTCGACTCGATACAGTATGTAACCGCTGCTCTTCACGAAATGGCTAACTGTAAGACGCGAGCAGCCCTGTCCGTGTTTTTCACCATCTCTTCTCTCTCGCTTGCATTACGTAAGCCAACACATAATCAGCTCTTGCCCACGGTAGATGTTCCATGATTCCGCGAAATGGGCAACAATTACTTCCCCATCTAACGGCATGTGAGTACCTTGTCCGTTATCACATGACAGCACTGCCCTTATCATTGCATAAATAAATGAATTCGAGATGATTGATTACTTACCGTACCTGGACTATTCATCAACCGAAGGTATACCGCGCTCATTAAGCCTTCCGTCTACGGAAATCAACATGGTCCGGTCAATATCTATGCCTTACCAGTTTCACACTGATGGGCCACAAGCGTGCACTAATGAAAACCTTGTTCACTCATGCCATGTGTATCTGCTCGTGCGATTGTCTAACTGAGGAGGTAGAGACAATAAACAGAACGCTTATGGAAGGCAGTTACCCTAAGCGCCTCATCACGAAGCATGGTCAAGTCTGACCGCCGAACGAAACGGTGTTGACTATACCTAAGAAAAACGTATACCTCGAGCTCGTGTTTAAGGTTAACATCGCTTCATCGAGGGCCATCAAGCACTTAATCTCCGCCACTGAGAAAACCTTTTGCGCTGCAGTCGCTGTGGTGATGAAGAGAATCCGGAAGTTGTCGCCAGTTTCACTAAAGGAAGTAGAAACCACCAGGGCCAAAGCAAGCTGTATTTACCAATTTGATTATACCTGCGGAGTCAGTTGGATAGGCAGGAATGAGAGCGCTTTGAATTCCATAGTAAAGGAACACCTGACCAAATGGCATAAATGCGAGATATTCCTTGTGCTCGCAAACCGCCAGCATTATCGATAGGCCGACATGTTTCATTGACCCGCCAACGGCTTGACCACGGCTCCGCATTTCAAATACTATTACCTCATCCCAATCCATGCTTCTCGCGGTTCGCCTAGGCAGCGAAGTTAAGCCAGGTAAGACCTGCCCTGTGTGTGCAGAATCAGACAGTTTTTGACTTACGGATACCCCGGTCCTGGGACGATGGCCGCCGTTCACCTCACGACATATGATTGGTTGGTACCACCCATGGAACGGTATAAGATAATTTCTAGTTATTGTATTGGTACTGTTGAGACACTACGAAATGTGCGCACTTACCAGTGATCGTCTTCTTATTGCATTATTCAAAGTATTTTAAGACTAACTGTTTAAAAATACAAACAGCTTATTACTCGGCGGTCCGGGAGACCGTGACGGTCTAGGGACAGATCAGTATTGACATGAATGAGTTCCCTGAGACCGGTCAAACATGCAATTGTAGTTTCGCACTGACGGAAACCGAACTTTGTCGTAGTATGTGAGCCGATGGTGTGCTTCCGTTCACATATGAGTTAGGCTGTGCGGCCAAATTTGGTAACACGTCATGCCCTAGTTACGTCGCTCGCACATGTTCACCTGTGGCCACCGTACATTATGTAACGTAAGGACAAGCTTTCAGGGCTTTTTGCAAGTGTCCATTCAGGTTTAAATGTGGCCACCAGCACTTTTCACTACTTAGCCCCTGTTTCAGTCGAGCGGTGGATCAGATGTCTGCCGTCACCCTGACGGTGAAGTCCACCGTTTCTGATCACGCATGTAGTTTCGATATGTGTCTGCGTAGTACGATGGTTGCATGTGTGACCTGCCAGCAAGTTCGATCAACCCGCCGCACCTTCGGTAGCTGCACCTCATCCAGTCTGTTCATATAATCATTGGCTTTGGTGAAAACGCTGGATCAGCGATCAAAATGTCGTGTGTTGAACATAACTCCCATTTTATTTCCACGACAATGTCTGCATAAATCATATACACTCAAGGTGAGACCGTGACGCATTTCGAGCTGCTGTCCCGCATTTTTAGAATTGCTGGACGCAAGGAAACAAAATACCGCCTTGAGGTCTGGACCTTAGAATGTGCCGCTTTGGGCATGTAGTATGTAGGTGAATAAACCAGAATCACACTTTGGCGGTGCGTGCACACCATAATGTAGGGAAGCAGAATGCATTGATTTCCCCGAAAACAAAAGAGCACTAAAATGGGAGCGGACTGAAACTGGAACTGAACTGGAACAGCAGACAGAGCAGCACTCCCTTGACGGAAGTAGACGAGAACTGGGCACAAGCGGGATCCGGTAACGATCCTGAGCCAGGTAGAGCGGAGACGGTATTCCTCTAGAACGCAGTATATGAGACAAAGCGCCGTGATTGTAGCATCCTGGACCAACCCCAAGCACTGTGTGTTGCATCCACGTTCACGCAACTCACGAGCTATGGAAGGATATCCGGGCCGTTCAGAAGGGAAAAAGTAGAAGCGTAGTTACGGAGGTGTAATGGGCGGGGAACACCCAGTCACGAGCCCCCAAATGTGCAGGGAGACGTTGTGAACGTGAGTCAGAAGAGACGGTGCGTCGTGGGAAGGAAACGTGACTCACTAATGTTCGACTGCCGGAGTGTTGGGATAGCACGTGATCGAGTCAATAAAAGGTGTTCTTCATTGTCGCGCCATTCTTGCTGCAATACGACCAAAATAAATGAGCCTGCATGCGTTTGGCGGTATACTTAACTGCGTAGGTGGATGACGCGGCATTTTACCACAAGATGCAAAGAGGGGAACTATAGCGGGGAATGCTTACATTATGTCCAGGTTAGTAGGGAAACCAAGTGTAATCGGACGTGTAGGAAGACTACTTAATTGATGAGCGATTTTCCATCCATTATAACGGCAATGCGCGACAACGAATCGCATGTTCGGTGTAACAAATACAAATCAGAAGTTTCTTTGGATCACGCTGGCACATCAAATATCATAATGCATTTAAAATCGGATTTTTCTAAGGCAGCCGGGTCTGCGGCCGCATCTTCTACCTCTGAAACAATTATTTCCGATCAGAAACCTTTGGAAACACAGAAGCCAAGTTAGTAACCGAAGAGAATACCATTTCTTTGTGAGCTGTATATCATAACCACGGTTTACACTCCATGGATTATATCAACAAGTTGATAGGTACGTTGTTTGAACTGAAAATTGCTTATGCTTGCTCACCATGTGTACCAATAATAAAAATAATAATAATAATAATGGTAATAATAATAATAAATTTTCTGTAGTTATTTGCCAGAGGTAAACTTCAAGCAAATCTGAAGAAGTGAAATTCGTGTCAGGCGCCTCAAGTCACAAGGAAGTAAATATTTTCGCACTCCTTGTAAGGTATTTGGTGCCGTCATTGTGTATTGTACTGGTTATTAGTTCTGAAGTCACTTGCTGATGACACATCGAACACCAGTTTTTAATTTCTAAAGATTGAGTTTGCGCAAACTAACATGAGCAGAACAAATGAGCAGTAACATTTGGAATTTTGTGCTGACAACACCCACACAAATTTCGATGGGGTGCGGAGTAGAGGACAAAACAATCTATTTGGGTAATGGAAATCTTTCATTAGGAAGCCGCTGTACAAATTCGTGCGTGGCTCAAATTGTAAGTAACATATTACAAACGCCAGCTGACTGTTGTCCTGTTTATCCGGGAATCAGATAAAAACATAAAAGAAAGAAGGGAAAGTATATAATGGTGATTGAAAGCTGGGCTGAAGGGAATCGCCTACCCCGTGCGGTCGATCAGGCAATCGATCGAGCTGACGGACGCGTTTTCAAACACCCGGCTAACTGGACTTTTGCCTCAGAATTGAGAGGGCAGTGTTTTCGACGGCATTATCTGGCCACGTTGGCAGAGTTTTGTTAACACGTTTTACGTGGTCAAGACTGTTGGAATTTCGGTTTTTCTTCGGCTGGGCTAGAATTTTTGCGGAGAAATTTCTGGGTGGTTAATTCGGAATAGCGAAAAAAAGTGAAGATCTAACAATGGCGACGGACAAGCACGGAAATGTTACAAATTTTTCTACCGAACATTTTCAAAGCTGCTTCTTTAGCAACAATCCCAGATGGAAGCACAAAGGAAACTGATTGAAAATTTAACGCAGTGCTTAAACGTAAAATCAAACGGAGCAGCTACACGGGACACGCAGGCTGTTTCACTTGATCTTCTTACGAATTCAATCACTGAATTCCATTATGAGGCTGATTCTGACTGCATTTTCGAGGCATTGTTCGAACGTTGGGAGGATATGTTCCAGACGGATTTCAGCCGTCAAGATGATTCATGGAAAGTGCGTCTTTTGCTCCGCAAGCCCGGCACGAATGAACATACAAGATTCCTTGACCATATATTGCCCAAATAGCCGAAGGACATCACTTTCAACGAAGCAGTGGCAACACTCAAAGAAATCGTTGGTGAGTCGGCATCTTTGTTTAGCATTGTCTATCAATGTCTAAAAATCGTAAAGCGTGATACAAACGGTTATGGGACACTAGCAGGCATGGTTAACCGTGAATGTGAACGTTTCAAGTTACGCTGTTTGACGGATGACCAGTTTAAGTGTCTTATATTTGTCAGTTCTTCACAGTCTCTACGCGACGCGGAAATCCGCACTCGGCTCCTTGCTAATTTGGATCAAGACCCAGATTTGACATTGAAGTCTCTTGTAGGCGAAAGCAAAGGGTTAATTACCTTGAAACACGACACGGCTATGATTGAGCAGAGTCGCCCCACCATTGCCGACACTGTTCATGCTGTGCAAAAATGCAATAAAGTCTGGCTCGAATAAGTCGTTCAACAGAAAGTCGAACAAGCCGCCTACACCTTTTTGGTCATGTGGTGAATGGCATTTCGCACTATACTGTCCATTCAAGCGTCATATTTGTGATAAGTGCCATAAACGCGGCCACAAGGAAGACTTTTGCCATCAGTCCCGGCCAAGCAATGTGAAGCAGTCCTACGGAAGGAAGAATTTCAGAAAACCTGACGCAGAATCACTATCGGTGATTGCTAGGTTTCACAACGATTCTAAAACAAGCCGCCGTTATATCACTGTGCTAATCAACGGAATCCCGACCTGGCTGCAGTTCGAAACGGCATCAGATATAACGATCATTTCCAAGAACACTTGAAAGCACATAAAGTAGCCGAAGATGATTGATTCCAACAAAGTCGCCCACAATGCATCCGGTGGAGTGCTGAAGTTGGTCGCAGAAATAAATTGCAAAATTGTATTCAACGGAGTGGAAAAGGCCGGAACCTGCTACCTGTCTGATCAACCAAACTTGAACCTCCTTGGACTTGACTGGATGGAAAAATTACAACTGTTTGATGTTTCAATGAGTCAGATTTGCAATGGAGTACAAACCGAACCAGTACATTCATCATTGTCGATAAGAAAAATGACCAGGAAGCTAAAGCAACAGTTTGTCGCCTTGTTTGAAGATGATCTCGGCCACTGCACTAACTTCAAAGCAAAGTTGTGTCTTCGTGGAGGAGTCAAGCCAGTCTTTAAAGCAAAAAGACCGGTACCGTATGCAGCCATGACAGCAGTTGATCAGGAGCTCGACCGATTGGAACCAGCCGGTGTCATCACCCCAGTGAACTATTCTTCATGTGCTGCGTCGATTGGGGTTGTGAGAAAGCCGAACGATAAAGTGCGAGTCTGCGCCGATTTTTCGACTGGCCTGAATGCCGTATTGGACGACCATCAATACCCTCTTCCGATACCAGAGGATATCTTTGCCAAGCTGAATGGTGGGAAGTGTTTCCCCAAGCTCGACTTGTCCGATGCCTACCTCCAGGTTGAGGTTGATGAAAGCTCGAGAGAATTGCTGACAATCAACACCCATCGTGGCTTGCACCAGTACAACCGTCTCCCATTTGGCGTGAAAAGAGCACCAGCCATTTTCCAGCAGCTGATGGACACCATGCTCGCGGGAGTTTCTGGAGCCCCGGCGTACCTGGATGATATCATTTTAATGGGTCGGACGGCAGAAAAACTATTTCAGCGGCTCGCTGAAGTGCTTGTACGTATCCAGTCATATGGTTTCCGTATCCGCGAAGATAAGTGTACCTTTTTTACACCAACCATCAAGTTTCTCGGTTTCATCTTCTCAAAAGACGGTCGTCGCCTTGAGGTAGAAAATATCCGAGCTATTCAAAAGATGCTCCCACCTGTGGACTTGCAGTCGCTGAGTTTATTCTGTAGCCTAATCAGTCATTTCAGCGCTTTTCTGCCAGAACTACATCGCCTGCGTGCCCCGTTGAATAAGTTGCTGAGCAACGGCCAAACCTGGAATTGGACGCCAGAATGCCAGACTGTGTTTGAGCGGGTCAAGTCATTGTTGGCTTCAGACTAACTCCTAACTCATTTTGATCCTTCCCGGGAAAATGTCCTTGCCACAGACGCATCGAGTCTAGGAATCGGTGCCGTAGCTTCCCATACGTACCCAGATGGATCTCAGAAGGTGATCACACATGCCGTCAGGACGCTAACGAAAGCTGCAAGAAACTACAGTCAGATCGAGAAGGAGGCATTGGCCATAGTGTTCGCTGTGAAGAAATTTCACAAGATGCTGTATGGTCGCCGCTTCAAACTCCTGATGGATCACAAGCCGCTGCTGGCCATTTTCGGCTCGAAGAAGGGAATCCCTGCCTATACAGCCAATCGACTCCAAAGATGGGCACTTACCTTGCTGGGCTATGATTTTGAAATCCGTTATCAGTCAACAAATTCGCTGGGCCAAGCAGATGCGTTGTCACGCCTCATTGATTCCCAGCAGCAAGAACACGAGGACACCATCATTGCCTCTGTTGAGATCGAACCTGATATCAAATTCCTGGTGAACGAGGCACTACATGGTATACCAGTTACAGCCGATGCTGTGCGTGCCGAAACGCTTCGAGACCCAATCCTGAAGAAGGTGACACACTTCCGCAGAACCAGCTGGCCACGTTCGTGTTCATCCGCCCAAATGCAGCAGTTCTATCAGCGAAGACATTCGCTTCCCATTGTGGACGATTGCATCATGTTCTCAGACAGAGTAGTCATCCCGCAGGCGTTGCAACAAAGAGTGCTGCGACTGTTCCATGCAGGACATCCAGGGCTCAACCGAATGAAAGAGCTTGCCAGAAGTTATGTGTATCGGCCGTTTATGGACACGCAGCTGGAGCAGCTAGCTAAAAGTTGTGGCAATTGCGCTACCGCCTCAAGGGCACCGCTGAAGACTAAACTCCGCTCATGGCCTAAACCAACTAAACCTTGGAGTCGTGTTCATGTCGACTTTGCAGGCCCAATCAATGGCCAGAGCTTTCTCATAGTGGTCGACACTTATAACAAGTGGCCCGAAGTGTTCCTCATGAGAAGCACGAAAACCAGCGCAACCGTCTCTAGGTTGCGACAAATCTTCAGCAGCTTCGGCTTCCCTGAAACTTTGGTGACGGACAATGGAGCACAGTTTACTTCGGCCACATCCACGGAATTCTGCCAACGTCGCGCCATGAAACACGTGCGGTCTCCACCATTCCACTTACAATCGAATGGCCAAGCGGAGAAGTTTGTGGATACATTCAAAAGCGCTCTCCTCAAATCAAGGAGGGAGGGAGACATAGAGGAGGTGATCGACCGCTTCCTATTTCTGTATCCATCTACACAAAGTTTACAAACACCGGGTGGAATATCACCAGCAGAGGCAATGATGAAGAGAAAACTTCGCATGTCATATAATTCAGTTCGGCCGTCCTCAGAGTCTATGGCTGGTGAAAGGAATCTAAAGATGGAACGTGATTTTAATCGGCGGTTTGGTGCCAAGCAACGTTCGTTTAAACCGGGTCAGTCAGTACTTTTGAGTGATTATCGGGGTGGACACGTGAAATGGACGCCAGGCACGATCAAGCGCAAGCGCGGAAGCGTCATTTACGACGTGCTGGTTGGAATGCAGGTATGGGTACGCCATGCAAACCAACTGCGAACAACAATGTATCAGCCACAAGCAACAGAATCCGCCAAGCTTCCATTTGACCTGTTGACAGACAGCTTCAACTTGCCTACAAAGCCAGTAGAAGAACCCTGTCATCAGACGAATGGTACCAGACCGCAGAGCACGGAATCCGAATCCAGAACACTACAGACAAGGCGATACACCGGTAAGCGAAGAATCCCTTCCAGGAGGCTTCAGGATAATCCCCGGCCAGCAGCAAACACAACGGCAGTAGCTTCAGGAGGGGAGGTACCGGGAATAAGATAAAAACATAAAAGAAAGAAGGGAAAGTATATAATGGTGATTGAAAGCTGGGCTGAAGGGAATCGCCTACCCCGTGCGGTCGATCAGGCAATCGATCGAGCTGACGGACGCGTTTTCAAACACCCGGCTAATTGGACTTTTGCCTCAGAATTGAGAGGGCAGTGTTTTCGACGGCATTATCTGGCCACGTTGGCAGAGTTTTGTTAACACGTTTTACGTGGTCAAGACTGTTGGAATTTCGGTTTTTCTTCGGCTGGGCTAGAATTTTTGCGGAGAAATTTCTGGGTGGTTAATTCGGAATAGCGAAAAAAAGTGAAGATCTAACACATTTTTAGTGTTGAAACAGTTGTGGCTATAATATATTTTTACATTTATGTTTAAACCGTAAGTATTCGAGTACTGAAGGAATTCTGCGACCCTGCAATGGGAATAGCAGCGCATTTTAGGATACTGGAAAATCAGATGTCCTTCACTTTTGTCAGTAGTGGAGATAACCCAGAAGGTATTTTCAGCGTTGAAAGCCTGTTAAGTCTCGAAAGCTGTGTTCTACGTTATTACCACATTTCTTTGAAAATCCCTTTCATGAGCTGTGACCCTTCTTTATATAACACTACTGAAATTTCCCACGCTGCTGTACTGTTGATAATCAAAATATTTCAGCACTGGTACAGTCGTCTGCAACGCAAGAACTCCTGCAGAATTGCAGAGACAAAAGAAGAAACAGCTTTGTTTCAAACGAGGTAGATTCGAATTGACCAACCCGAAAATGCGGATCTCCTTAGCAAAATAGTTGTGATGAATAGTATCACCAGCTTCTACAATAACTGCGTCGATTATCCACAGGTGAGTACGAGACGGCTTCAAAAACTGCGTGGCTTTAGTTGGATGGCATTGGACCAACCACTGTGCTGATAGAAAGATGAAGCAAGCGTCAGTATTTTTGGATCTACACTCCTAAACTTGGAAATCAAAGACAACAAGCTGGTTGACAAAGATACAAACAGATGTAGGATTGCATCAGCGGACAAATTTTCCGATTGGAACTATGAACAAAGGTAATTGATGTACAGTGGGTAGAAGTATTTTGCCATTTCCAGACTAACTCGGTCCCATATGAACAAGCACAACAAACTTATGGAATTTACTTTCCGTCTCCCTAGGACTATTGCAACTAATGGAAGAATAGTCTCACAAGGGATCCCTTTATGGACAAGCAAGACAACGCAGCTTAGCGTTTAAACACTGAAAGTCAAACTTATGGACTAGTGTCTTGCGTCCCTGCGAACGACTTCATGACGTGATGAGGCAGCGCCTGTTGTGCCATCTGTTTGCTTCGGGTTGACCTCGTTCCAGCAAATAGTTCGGTGGCAGTGTTCCATGACATGGTGGGTTTTCACCTGGCAAGCATACTTCTATAAAAAGCCACAAATGTCCGTTTGGCAACACTGCGACGTGGCGGATGTGACTTGCCACTAACTAAAGTCACTGATTCTTACGTATCCGAATGATCTAACCCAATCCAGAGATATGGGTCATCCAATACGAAGATTTCTTTTCTCTCCTTTTAAGTCTGGCCGAAAACAACCACAAATGCGGCGTCACATTCACAAATTCCAGCAACACAATCACACTCGTGCTTATCTGCATGCATTCATACACACTGAACACAGGGATCAACATACTAATTACAAACTTGTGCCACTTTCACGTTACCCGGTCATTGTTGTGTCACAATGATCTTGCCTAATTAGCCATGGCTCGCGAAGCAGAGAATAAAAAGTTTATTTATTTATTTGCGTATTTCTCGATTACTCCGTTTCCAGATAATATCTGTCAAGCAGCAGATCAACATTTAATCGGAAACACTCGTATGGACCTTTTATTTTGGTTCCTGCGCTCGTGAAATAATGGATTTTAACATGAGGAAATCACGCCAAACCTTGGCTATTGTCACAATTGTAGTAGCCTTGAATTTTTCGCAAAGCAGCGCCGCAATATTCCTGGATCCCACTATTATCCGACGAACTTCTCAAGTGTAAAAACTACGAAAAGTTTGGTTATACTTTATTTTATCAACACGTTTTAATGTTCCAAAGCAGCTATGCTTATATATATATATATATATATATATATATATATATGCCTTCACCTATGTGCCGCGTTCTATCCAGAATATACCATTCATTCATTTATTTCTAGCTTCAGTAGCGCAACCATGGTAGTGACTAATATCATAAGTACCTTTCGCTATTGCATTGAAACATTACATGTGAATTTTTATCTTCTCAGATTTTGTACGGTCGGCATATGCAGAAACAACCGGCGGTAGGATAATTGTTCAGGTATGGCGCGCAACTAATCTGGGTCCGTCGCGCTTTGTCTCATGAATAATCTAGCCACCTTACATAAACTATACCTGGCACGTGCGTCGCCACCGCTCAATTTCAGTAGACCTCCTTATTCAGACGTCACCGACACATGCGCCTCGTATGTTCTACCAGCATTGTGTGCAGTTTGCGCGCGGGATGGACTATATACCCATGTTCACAGTTGGCGCGAATTCTTTTGTGAACGCATTTGGTCCTCTCACCTACGGAAAGTTTCTCTTTCAGACACACGAGTGTGGAACAGATCCCGAACGTTATTACTTGGTTAGTACCATCTGAAACCCAAACGAAATTCCTTATACTGAAATCTTTCCGTCGTATATTTTTAACATGATTTTAGAAAATTGTGAAACGAGTGTCGCACTAACGTTTTCGGGTGTCCACTGTTTAGCAAGTACATCACTGTTTGCTTCCAAGCGGCATCTCCAACTTCCTGCTCTGTGAAACACGGATAAAGCGTTTCCAACATACACATGCTGTAGGTGACTGGAACTGTAGTTCTGTGTCCTATCTGTGTTCGCCGGTTGACGAAACATCGCTGTGGAAGCTAACCATTCTTGCAAACAGAGCAGTCAAGGAATGGCGATGTGCAACTCGATGGTGAACGATTTCAGGTTCCTCAACAACTAGCTTCCCTTATCCACTTTCGTTTTCAAGTGGTGTCAGCAACTTGATGCCATAAACGTTTGGCTATTTACTGGAGTTTGCCAGTAATATGTACAAAACAGCGGACGTTGAAAGTGTAATATTAACACTATGTTTTGGAATACCTCCTTCCAACTGAAATCCGAGCTAGAACAATATATGGGTCAATGTCTTCCTCTCGGTTGTTTTAACTACCTTAAGCTTCGGCCACTCCCCAGGTGACACACTTCAATCAAACGGCTTTTCACCATATCCAGTACATCGCATTTTGTCACCTTTGTGAGGAGTGCACTGACGTTAACATAGATCATCGGCTCTCCCGCGCTCATGTCGGTTCTTGACAAACGGCTGCAATATACTAACACGTGCATACAGACCAGCAAATGCAAGCTGTTGCTAACCCGGTAACCTAATCACACGTGACGCGGTACCCTTTCGCAAATTCAACTGCAGTACATCATGCGTTGCCGTGCAGATGTTTATGCTAACCACGTCATTGAGGCCGATCCACTGCAGGTAACAGGTAATTCGACCACACCGACCGATAAGTAAAGGGGTGTTCCATGATAGGGGGTAATGAAACACCGTACGCATTGATGAGTTCAACTTAGCGCTAGTAACCATTTCCGATCACACATAGACACAGATAAGCAGAGATCTCACCACATGTGTTTGACGGACATGCCTGCGAACTTGCATGCAGCTACCTTAAGTGGAGGCAATCGACGCTCAGTGTCATTGTGGTGCGCACGTTTCGTCCGGTCGGCTGCCAGCAACAGTGAGCACTATGAGCGCGGATGGCGAATCTCCGGTCCCCAGTTCTATGTTGTGCATCTTGAAGCCGCATAACTGAGTTGGCACTTCCTCAACCATCCGTGGATGTCGCGTGCTAGTCCGCACTACATCTTACGTTGACTGAGTTCACAGGTTGTTTTCACGTCCACGCGTGTATCGGGTGGTGTATTGGGTGAACGCAAAAGCCCGACGTTCACATAGACCTAACGGCTGCACCAACCGATCCAGGTGTTCTGAGTGCTCGTGCGCTTATCTGTACGTGGTCAAGGCAATGGGCACGCATTTGTGCGTTGCGCCACATTTGTTTCAACTTGATCTGTTTATGGACTGAGTTCAATACTTATAAATGAACATGATTTGCTTAAGGAGGGTCATGTTACTGTTATAGACTCGAGAAAGGTATGGCGTAACGACAAGCACCCAGGGTACCTCAATGATCCGCGTCACCGGTCGCTCACATGTGAGGTATTCTTGTTCATGTTGCGGCTGATTCACGCTCCGAGCAGAGTTCGTCTGCCGATAGCATTTCACATGGTCTGAAGAAGCTCTTGTGTCAAGAGCGAAACATTGCCACAATAAAAACCTACAAAACCGATTTGTTATCTAAACCTGAAATCATGTTGCCAAAATTTGGCACTCTAGAGTGTTGGCTTTTTCAGGGTTTTAAGATGTGCGTTTGGATTAGAGGAGATTGGCCGTTCTTTTGATGTCACACTTTGTTTCCCTTTTCCAACAGTGTAAGAAATCCTCTCTTTTGCTTGTCGATTACTACTGGGTCTTGTTGGGGACGTTGTAATTGGGTGCTAGCAACCTTATGTGAGGACAAGAGGACTTAGTTACACGATGTAGATGCGAAGAAACAAACGCCTACTTGGGTTTTTTAACACTTATCTAGGGAACAATAAGCAGATATACAGTACGCGTCGAAAACCGACCGGTTTTTATTCCACGCTATTCGTTGGCTAGGAGATTATTGCGAATGCAAATTCAGTAGGTGAGTTCTGCTGGGTGCGTCAAGTTGCGTAAATCAGTCGGATGGATGCGTCAACTCCGCATATTAGTCCTATGAATATTTTAATCTGGGGGAAAGCTGACTTCCCCACGAATGTATGTGCTTACTGTTGCCTAATTGTGATCACCAAGTACGTTTCATGCACCTAATCACTTGGTTCCATATTATGCCAGGTACGAATATCATATACACTTTGGTCTGCTTCAAATACAAACTTGGTTGTCGCACATCACTCACTATGAAATCACCGCCTGTCCGGTTACTAAAAATATATCCTAATTAACGTTGTTTCTTGCTATTCTCGCAGGTTAAATTTTGCAGTCAAAGTCAGCAAACGGAAGGCACATATCCTTCTCAGTAAGCCCGTCACGTTGAGCATAAGAAGTTATGTTTAAAACTCAACGAAGCGCGGGAAACATGTAAGCCTAATGCAACTGCCAAAGGATTTAGCAACCGTTTTAATGAACAGTATTTTTCGTTCCAGCACGTCTCAGTAGTGTTGTCAACTCGCGATTGATAACACTTGTGAATAGGTTAACAAGGTAGATATTGATAGTCACGAATACCAAATAATCAAGCGACCATATCTTATTTGACAATTGGGTCACTAGGAAATTTTCTGGTTAGTGCTTCTAGTTTCTGCAACAAGTACCAAACATTTATGTCCATTGTACGATTCCAACTATCCGGACGAAGGCGGTTCAATGCGAACTAACTTAAAGATACAGTTTAGATAGTGCTTTGGGATCCGCAAGCCGTTGATCGCTCCTGGAAACCTTGCAGTATCTGGTGGGTCTTCTTTCTATTGCGAAACTTAAGGTCATATACACGCTGTCTGGGTGTAGATACGTTGAAGATTAACTCTTCTGCGTGACGGTTCAGAGGGGTATTGAAGCAGCCACAGACAGAAAGCGAGTGCATTCAATTCTGATAATAACACTTGGGTCTTCAAAATTGCCCGAGAACTTACTTCAACCAATTATTTGCTTCTGTCATTCGGCGTCGATCCATACTATAATCAGTGCTCTGATAAACTATATCCACACTATTTCGCAATTCCTGTGCTTTTCTACTCCACCCTACACGTCGGATTTTACTCGCTGCAGCTAAAGAAATAAACTGAAGCGAATCTACTAGAAGTAGAACAATTCCACTGAAACGCTCTGTGGAAGAAATCACTGAGTAGCATTTCAAGCTTTACATATTTGGCTCGAAGATACGAGCAAGAAATGGTATAATCGTTTAGCTCAAGACACATCCTGGTATCGCGAATACTCGGAGCTAGGCGTAGGTATGCCTCGAGACGTAGCTCCAGCAGGATGTGAACGACATGGTTGTGTCGAGTGAGGAAGTAACGGACATACCGGAACCGTTTCGATGGTGTCATCGATCCCTCGTGGTGCACATGAACAGAAAATATGCTTCGCTATTTTACGACACGGATCAACTACTTCATTATAAAATATAATCAATTTGTTTACGTGGTTACCAAACGACTTTACTGGCAAATACCCACATTTCCTAAGTTATCCCATCACTTAAATATATGAATTATACGATGGGTTCCCCACAACTGTACTTTTGCTAGTGTTTTCAACATATTTACACTCTGTTCGCACAGATCCCGTGCTACAAAATGTCAAACTTCCACACCAGATTTGGAGAAACCCTAGGCTTTATACCTGTTAAATAAGGCGAAGCTATTTTGTGTGCGATTAGACACCTATTGGTAGCTCTGATACTTCAAAAGTAAAGTTATATTCTGTCACCTATAGCAACCTAAATCATATAGAGTTTACTCGCTCTAAAGACTGCCGGCTTCAATATGACAATGTACTCCTCATAACAAATATCCATTACGAGACATTATTGTATGCTGAGGTTTGGCATTTATGCATACACCGATGTACCTACGTGCCCTGACCAGTTAACGAGCTACCACAACGTCTGCTTTGAAATCTGCTGTCTACTGAAAATCAATTCATCCGTGTTGATCAGCTTTTGTCTCCGTACCTAAAACGTTTGTGTGGACGCAAACTGAAAGTGTTCAGAAGGAAATACCACCACGCACTTTAAGCACTATCTATTTTAGCTACGTAGAGTTACACCGTCTAAACGACCAGTTTGTTCAGAGTTTAACTAAAGTAACAGCTGTCAGGAATTTGGACGAATGTTAAAACAGCTTAATGTACTATTTCATTTGGTGTCAAATCCAGACGTGGGCCCAGCAAAACTGAACGCCAATGTTTGTTGCTTCAATGCCGAGTTAACCATTTATCCTTCATTTGCCCAAATGAATTGTCCGACCATCTTTTTGCCTGTCATTGATAAAAAACACCGCTCAATAAACAATTCCAGCTAAATTTCAACGAAGCAAGTGGCCCGTTCTATCAGGGTGTGCCGATTGCTTAGCCTGGCCAGTTGCTTCCCGGTATACGTTGTGCAGGAAAGAACATCAAAGTGCTTACTGTTGGAGAAGTGTCTGAATTGCACCAGTGCCAAAGTAGGGTCACATAAACACAAGCCAACTGCATGCAACTCAGTAAACTTGAGGGTTTTCGATAAGATTGTTGGTGAAAAAAATTTGACCGAAGCGCATTCAGATGATCGGCTGCCGTATACTTCCCGTAGCTTGAGGTCTACTCAAGATGCAATGGCCTTCATTCTACATTAGATTCTGGCGTCACCAGATAACAAAAAGAAATCCGTGAGCAAAATCTTTCTCGTCTTAAATTTAAATTTTGGAACTGTAATCTGTGTGCTTTTTTGGGTGACATACATAATGTAGGAATCCAACCTTCTACCGCCTATATTCTGAAGGACTACTTCACTAGATAGTTCCACTTTACTCGACCTGGTGTTGAAAGTTTCCCGCTGTGCACCATAGCTAACGATGTTAGTCAAGGAGACATGCTGTCTCCACACATATTGTCCACTTACATCACATCAGTGCCTAGCCATGATGAAGCGATATTGCTGATATACATGAACAATGGAAAAAGATTTATCACGGGATAAAAACGAGTGCTTGACACGTCCCCTAGCATAGTTGGGGTGAATATGATGAAATCAAACTATAATTGGATGATCTACAGAAAGTATGCCGAGATAAAAAAAAAGATTTGATAAATGACATCAGTGTAAAATTTAAAAAAATGGAGCGTAAACGTTCAGAAAGACATTGGGGTACTGTAGTCGTTAATTTAAAACGTGAGAAAAGTAGAATATGGACACTCACTTGGGTCCATTTGATACATAAATGCTGTGTAAAAGTGTGCTTGGCGGAATCCACACTAGAGAAGTTTAGGTAACCAAGTTCTGGAAGCTAAGGGCAACATCTAATCGTTTTTTGACAATGTTTAAGGTAGGAGAGGATACAACTGTGTCTGGGAGTGCGTTCCAGGGTTGGCAAACCCGAATGGAAAAGTAATTACGTCGACACACTAGACGGTGATTGTGTTTTTCAATTTTAAGCAGATATCCCTGAGCTCCCTGTTGTGGCTAACTTTCAGCAAGTGGCGGCATACGTGGTGGGGTCACACAATATCTGATACGCTAATATGAGATCGCCGCGCAGCCTTCGATAGCGTCCGCTGAGGATTCCCAGCAACTTAAGTCATCGGTGGTAAGAGTGATAGCACAGGCCCTTTACTATCTCTGTCGCTCTTTGTTGTAGTGTCTCAAACACTTCTACGTAGTGCTTCAACCAAGATTGCCAAGTTTGGATGAACCTTTCAACATGCGGGCGCAAATAGGAATTGTGCATCATTGGGATGATTGAATAGTCAAATCTCCTGAATGCCTTTCGCACCATGCCGACGTGCTGGTTATCTCTCTTCGCAGCCACCTCAGCCTGTTTTGAACAGTTGAGGTCGCTCTGTACGATCACACCTAGGTCACGTTCCTGGGAGCTATTCTGCAGTCCGTTGGACCCAAGTGAATAGGTGTAGTTATGTCTATGGCGTAATTGTACAATGCGACACTTGTCTACATTGAACGGTAGGGCGTTTTGAACTGACCAGTTCGACACGGTTTTAAGATCCTACTGGAGTCGTTCGTGGTCGTCCGGTCCTCTGATCCTTCGCCATATATTGATATCATCAGCGCAAAATAAGAAATGGGAAGCAATTGATGTCGTCAAATCTTTAATGAACACCAAGAATAGACGAGGTCCAAGCGCCGAGCCTCGTGATACACCATACGACACATCGATTGCATCGGACAATGATCCTCGGAATCTCACCGCTAGCCGTCGCTCGTGTAGAAAATTGCCAATCTAACTCAAGATTGGGTTGCCAATGTCGTAGCACCGAGGCTTCGGAGGGAGAATACGATGATATAATGGATCAAACGCTTTTGAGAAGTCCAGCTAGATGACATCGACTCCTACTACATCATCAACAGCTTCAGTCCAGCTATTACGTGCAAGTAAAATGCTAGTGTTGCAAGAGTGCTATTGACGAAAGCTATGTTGCTCTGGGGCTATTAAGTCTTTGCTTTCCAGATACTGCATCAGCGCATCTGCGATGACTGATTGCATCACTTTGGATAGTACGGGAAGTAGTGTTATTGGACAGTAGTTGGCAGGATCAGTACGGCAACCTAATTTATGGATAGGACTAATGAACTCTCGCTTCCATACTGGTGGAATACGGTTCCTTTCTAGACATCGCTGACAGAAAACAGCCAGTGACGACGCGAACTTGGATACCCAACATCCTACCGTAACCTCATAAACCATATTATAAGCATCTGTGGACCACATTACAACCTGGTTCAGAGCTCACTGTTATAAATGAAGATACTAAAATGCAGAGACCTTCTTTTGTATTAAATGCAAAATTTCGTTGTCAAATAAAGCTTATGGATCACCCTAAAATGTTGAGCGGTTTTACTCTAGCGTCTCAGTGAAATGTGTGCATGTCACACTTAGCCCTGCTTTCAGTTGGTCACTCCATGCGAATGATTTTTCATTAAAGTGAGAAGAATTTCATACTACGCTGCACATTTGCGATTCTCCTCTGCCCACAACTACTTAATGTGACAATTTGTTGCTGCTTGTTTCTTACACCACTGGACCTGTGGCACTTCACGGTTTTCTAAAGAAGCATTACAGAATCATATATAGGACATCGACGCAACTGGTTCGATGGCATTTTTGTGTCTACACATAGAAGTTCATGTGACAGGCTTGCTTCCAAAATACTCACTGATGCAACTCACCCTCTTCATTGTTTACTGTCGCACTTCCTCAAGCAAACAAAGATAGAAATCTCTATATATATGCTCGGACGAGTGTTTATCACTCATCTGTACTTCCCATTTGGAGCGTTCTTCATGCGACCAGACCTCAGTCGTTACGGAGCTTAAAATCAATTTTGTACAGTAAACAACCTGCTATCGATGCCACATATTAAGCTATTGTGAGTTCATTGTTTTAACTTTTATACTTTTTACAATGCTGAAAACATATATGTAACAGCTATAGGTACACCATTGTGGGCGCGTAGTACTCTTCACAGAACTGAATTGAAGTGAATCGAATGCTGATAGCCAAGACAAAAAATAATACTTAGAATCGACCACTTTCTTGCAATATGTTTACATTATGCAAACGTCGTCTGGGAATTTTAACCCAGAACCAAATTTTGACAACACACAGGAATAGATAACATGGAAAAGTAATCAATGGTATTTTGAATACCTCACAGATTAAGCATTTGCCTAATCAGTCCGAGACTCAATGTGCAAACTTGGAAGGAACATATAAGATTTTGTAGATTTTTAATTTTTATGATGCTGTGGGCATAAGCTAATTCTTTGGACCGGGATCAGCTTGTACCAACAAGAAAGCAGTCCACGTGGTTTTCATTGACAACGAAATGAGCAATATGTAAAGTGGTAACTTTGATCAAATCAACTGTTGTCAAGGGAGCATATAATCATTTAAAATTACTAGATCCTTATTCAGTTAATAGTGTAGCTTCACAGTCCTTCTTAACGAGGATTCATTAAAAATCCTTAACAGCATCATTTGATTCAGTGTTAACCCATGAATTGCGCTAGCCCAAAAAGCATTCAATGATTTTGCATTCGTGTTCTTGCGACAAACGGAAATATCATGATTTATTGCTTCAGTGCATGCTTGAAAACAGGCTCTGGGCCCGTGAATCAGCAGACTGCTTGTGATTCTAGAAGCACTTATGAAGTACCTTGTCAGTTGGTACCGGATTTCCTGGACAAGTTCATAATCACTATTAATGGGTCAAAGGAAGAAGGCCGCATACTGTTAACAGCGCAATCAGAGGTGCTCCTACACGAGATTACAGATGACTTAGTTTAAAGAAAACAAGTAATGGAAGGGTATTTTAAACATACAGAGGAGAACATTCCATCCAACGCTTGTTGTGCCACAACTAAGGCTGGACTGAGCCGAGGAATTTTACTGACTACAGTTAAACGTTTCCTTCATCATGTTTGCTCAGAAGTTGCCACAATTACCCCAGGGAAAACTGAGGCGCTCTAAACCACCGCTTCCATGGGCAACCTAGGGTCCATTATATTCTGCGAGTATGCATGTTACATGCCGGATTGGTATTCTGGTTCACAACTTGAGCAGATCTCATACTGTCTGTTAAGTCAAACAATTCATATGATTTAGACTGTCCCACGGTATTAAAGCGTAGAGACGCGTGCAATCTTGTGAAATCAGCTGCTCTCATTGATTGGGGAGGTCACCAAAAAATACCAACCATATAAATATATATATATATGTGGTATGGAAAAAAATATTGGTAGCTCATGTTGTTCAGGTGGTGGTCTGAATTTTCGCTGAGCTCGGCAGTTTGGCTGCAAACGTTTCGTCACCACTCGAGGTGACATCGTCAGTGGGCGTTTAGGTGGCAGAGCAGCGCGGTACGGAACGCCCTCACTTGGAGCTCGTATAGTGCCCCTCAGTGCACGTAGGCATATATGGCGAAATATTGTACATACGTGTGCAACCATTTGGCAGCATCCTTGTCCGAATTTGCCTGTCACTGCGCCCTCGATAGGACAGCCACAGGGCGCCCGCGTATATAAAGGAATCATGAGTGGCTTGCGCCAGAAAACCTATTCGTTTGCGTTTCTTCAACAAAGGATACAGTGATTTCTGTGTAACATCCAAACTTCAAAAATATTGTGCCTCTAGTCACTTGAATCTCGTCGAACGATCATAAATTTCTGAGTGGAACAATCAATCAGTATTGCGTTTGACTATGATTCTCATGGTAACGAGTTTCATGCTGTCTTCGAGCATCGGTCTACTTATGCGATTCATGCGGTGGTCTTTTACGCTCCGACTGGGCACGGCACGATTAGTTTCGGATTTCAATGGACTACGTAACAAAGGGTAACCGAGGTGAAAACCGTACACGTTTCCCGTGAGTTCCTCGGGGACCTCTTATCTGCCTCTAGCCTGATTGGATTCATTGTGGGGTATTCCTTACAACACAAAATTTAGCGTAAGCGCTCGTTCAATGCACTGAATGAGAGTGTCAACATTATGGCTCAATTGAAAAGCATAGGAGGGATTGGTTTCTGGTGTCCGTCAATGATCCTGTGAAAATGATGCAACCGTATGAACTTAGGGTATCAGTTACTGTCATGTGGAATATTTTCTCTTATTTGGATTGTCAACACGACTTTGTGCATGGACACAAGGTTACTAAAGGTGGAATTAGGTCACTTCGACGAAGGAACTCAAATATTTAACTGGCAGATAGCAGTTGTTTCCGATGTCATAGTTTTAAATAACATCAATATCAACATGTAAATATAACATGATCAGAGATATTGTATCTGCATATTGTATCTGCAGCATCACAGAGCAGTACGCACAAACATAACAATGGACGATAAGCGTATGTAAAATATTCAGACATGAGAAATCTATAAGAGGCATCTGTGGATGGTTGGGGTAAAGACTAAGAAGTAGATACGTGCTCATTTCAACTTTTTCGAGCCCTTTTGCAAAAAAAATCATCGGGAGATTTTTCCGAGCAAACATATTCATTGTCATTCAACGTCGAGGTAACTAGCAATTATGTTAATCAATGTCGCCACGTCATCACATGAGCAAAGTGTAATTGACCCTTAATTCCCCTGATAATTACATATGACCACGACGAAATTTAAGCGCATGCTTTCTCTAGCCTTAGGTGTAACCTGTGTCTTATCTTGGTTGCGAAGGTTTTGAACTGAAGTATGTTGCAGCTAGAGTGTAGGTAGATCGGAGTAGGTCCTTGTACGTATCAGTTTGTAGATGAGCAGCAGATAATGTGACATTCGTCACATCCAAAGTGATCCGAGTTAAAATTGCTTGAAACGGTCTCTGTAAACGACAAATCACTTGGATGTATTGTACATTTGTTGTGTTACTTGTTTGCTAATCGTATCGTAATCTAATGTCGCCTTCGCTGGTGTGATTTTCGGTGGAAACGCGCTTGCTTAACGCTTCCATGCGTTGTTTTGATTGCACGCTCGATAATTTATGTCAAGGTACTAACCATTCAGATGTGTAGTAAACCGCCTATGCATTTGTTCCAGGGAAACTGTCGCTCCTTCTCATGTTTCCGGAACTATGCTACAGTACTCGAGGATGACTTCGGCGCGTAACTTAAACACCGAAACATTAGCATGAAGTATGTGGAGTTACTTGGTACATTAACCACAGATTGTCTGGTACGCACTATTTGGTACTGGGTCTGTTTCGATAGTGTAAAGTTCGATGAGTACGTGATTCCAAGGTTATAAGTGTAAGGCTATATGAAGACACGCTCATTGTTGACAGCGGTACATCCTTTGGTGGATGCAACAGCTGTATGACATCGTGCTTGATCTCGTAAGAGCGACGTTCACCATCCCCGAGCGGTCCCACGCTACAAAAGAAGTTAAGTCATCTTAAGTGAACACCAGCGTCTTATCAACTTCGTCACGTCGAAGCTGATGGACGATCTGGATATTGTCGGCTAATAAAAATTGCCTGACATGTTTTACAGATGTGATGCTATCACCGATGTTGAGCAGGTACAGCGAAGGATCAAACACATTTCGTTATATAGCCCAGCTGGTGGCAGGGAGTGAAGCAAGCGATAATCACCTAAAGTGCCTATCTGGCAACGATCATACAAGTATAACGATGGCTAACCTAATAATGGGTTCTGGATCGCAAATGTCTCTAAGATTCCTAACAATTGCATAAGAAATATCGGATCGAACACTTGGCATATGGCTAGAAATGGATGTACAACTGCGTCGCGGCAGTCGATCGAATTTGAAAAGTAGTGCAGCTAATGCAATTGACTGATGATGCAGGATTTCTTTCCAAGAGGGCCATTCTGCGGCCTATCAGGCGTAAAGAATTGTTAAGGTTCCTCATGCACTTCTTAAATGTTTCCAAAAAAGTGTGCGGTTATTGGATTGTGATAGATTAAACGGTAGTACTTAGTCATACGTCTTTGCTCTCCCGCACGTTGAAGCTTGATAATTGCCATTTTCCGTTAATCTGGAATATAGCTAGATTTCACCGACATGGTGAACATTTCTATAAGGAGCAGTCGTTTATCAGCGGTTGGCTTGCCGAACTACCACCTCGTGGCTCCAGCTGGGTGGTTCGAGTGCACTTCGTTCCAACGACGTGTTCGGCGACACGGTTTCACCTACGTGAGGAATTGTAGTCCAGCAATTTTGCTGATTTCATAGGGAGTATTGGACCCCTGTTTGGTGAGCTACCAAACAAAATATGCATGAACTAAACAGTCAGTCAGCGCCTTACAATGGGCGCAATTCCCTGAATTCGCTCCGCTGTTTTGCGGATAGGTAATTTAGCCAATGGCTCGGGGTGGAGTCCCCTAAGTCAAATCCATACTTCGGCTTGCGCAACCGAGTAGCGTCATTCCCTCTCACAAAACCATGGACTGTACTACAAAATGCTCATCAGCTACTGTTTCTGCTCCTGACACTCACGAGACTTCATTACACACCAATTGTTTGTTTGCTGACAGCCCTCACTCTCCTTTACTTGATTCATGTGTTCAACAATCTGGCTGCGACGCCGGTTTCGCCGCGAACTACGGAGATCAACCTTTGGCTCTGCCTCGACCCCGGTCCTCATTCCGTATTGCGTCCTTCAAAATTCGGACACCCATGCAGCTTGGACAGCAAGCCGATGTAAGCTGCACCCTAGAGTCCTTAGACATTGATGTCTGATGCCATTCAGAAACTTGATTGCAAGATCCCAACACTGTGTTTACACGGCCATCCCTCGCTGACTACGAAGCCAGATATCACCTGCGTATTTCTGGAGATCCAGAAGCAGCCTCAGCTGGTTTGTTTGGTGTAGGTATTGTACTAAGTGCCAAGGTCGAGGTGGAACTACTTGACTGGTTCCCGATTAACAACCGACTATGTGCAGTTCGACTTCGTGGTTCATGTGGAATCAAAAAGCGACGTGAAGAGAGGCGCAACTTGATGTGATCTCCGTGTACGTGCCAATGGACTGCAGTGGCGGCTCGTTCAAGGACCAATTCTACCGGGATTCACATCAGTGCTTGATTAATGCTCAAATGTCGAATGTCGTCTTTCTTACTGAAGATTTTAATGCATGGGTTGACCTCTTGTTGCCATACGAACGCCATCTTGATGGTCACCACGCGCTCAATGAGAACCGTTCTGATAACGGATAGAGGCTTCTCACATTATGCGAAGAAAACCATCAGTTTCTCTCGAACACCAACTTCAGGCGGAAGAAGAACTGTTTCGCAACGTGGAGTCCTCTTTCGCCAGCACAACCGTTGTATCAAATTGATCACATTGCAATTAGCTTCAGATGGTGTGGCAGCGCACTGGACTGTATTCCACCTTCGTTGATTCAGATGATGCACTGGTCTGCGTAAAAATCCGCATATGTGTTGGGGCTTTCCGGAACAGGAAAAACCGCAAGACTGATGTAAACAGATTAACTGATTCCTCTGTCTAGGCGAGCTATCAGTCTTCACTGGCACACGAACTCGGTTGCAATCCACCGCAAGGGGTGGGGCAATACTGGACTTGTATACAGAAATCGATGACCGTTTTCGGACAGTCCAGCTGAACAATGAACAATGATTTAAAACGGGGTAAAAAAGCATATGCTTGACAGGTCCCGTAGGGTGGTTGGAGCAATAGATAAAATGGAAGGATAATCGAACAAGTAAATCGTTTTTTTATGCCTCTACAGCTGCGGCATAGCTTGACGCCTCTTAAACGCTTGGATCTCTGCTCGTTCTCCGAAGCTGTTGTAAGGCCGCAAAATTATCCCGGTGAAATAAGGTTGCAGTGAGCGTCGACGTTCTGCCAACGGGCTGCTCAAGCAAAGCCTACGCAAGGATCGCGAGGCATTGTGATCTGGGTGTGCTTTAGTGATGGAGACGGCTGCCCTCTCATGTAACACAAGCAAGCTTTTCCAACTCATTCGGTCCTTTGGCCTCAGGAAGCCTGGTGTCATTGGTTATTTGCGAGGAGGATGCGTCTCCAATCATCAACCAACAGAAGCGTATGGACCGCTGGGTCGAGCACTTTGACTCGCAGTTCAACTGGCCTCCACCGTCCATCAATACATGCAGTACACCTTAGTGTCCATCCTGACTCGTCTCACTGAATCCACCCAGCGAAGCGAACGTCTGTCTTGAGATTCGAAGCTTGAAGCGGTACAAGGCCGCCGGCTCAGACGGACTTTCTCCGGAACTGTTCAAGGACGATGGCGTGGCGATCAGTAACCAGCGGACCTCACTGTTCGTAAAAAGCTTGCATGAAGAGAAAATGCTTTCTTCTTGGAGCGAATGAGTTCTTGTCCCGAGTTTCAAGAAAGGCGCTCGCACTTTATATGTAAGCCATCGCGGGATCAGTCTTATTTCGGTTGCGTTTAAGCTAGTGGCGTCCAATCTGCTCCGTAGACTATCTAATACGTGAACATCCTACCGTCAAGAACAAACTGGTTTCCATCCCGGTCGTGGATGCGCAGATCAAATATTCAAGCTCCACCAACTCCTCGACGTCACCACATTTATCACAGGTCCACTATCCTTGCATTCCTAGAAATACGTGCCGCTTTTGACTCCGTTGATCGACGTGCTTTATGGCGTTGCTTGCTAAAGAACGGGATGACAGAGAAATATACTATTATCTTACGAGCGCTTTGCCTTCATACACGCGGCAGAGTGAGGTTCCATGGCAAACTTTCCTCCCAATTCACTGTTGATAGCCGTGTGCGACAGGGCTGCCCTATGTCGCCATTCCTCTTCAACTTCGCAATCGAAGACGTTCTGTCGAGTGCTCTAGAAGGTTCTCAACCTTTTGGCCCAGAACTTCTACCGGGTGAACGCGTGACCGACTTAGATTATACTGGTGATATCGCCTTAGTTGGTGACGATCTCCAAGGTATACAGCGCATTCTGGATCTTTTGACGGTTGAATCATCAATGTATAGCATGAGCTTCGCGCCATCAAAGTATAAAATACTGTTCACAGATTTGCTTTTACCTGTTCCCGTGATCACCTTCGAAGGTTTACGGCTTGCAAAGGTAGATAGTTTCGTCTACCTTGAGAACTGTGTTTCTGCTGATGGCACTATCAGCAAAGAAGTTTCTCTGCATCGCTAAAACCCGATCAGCAGGTGCCAATCTAAAGCACTTGTGTCGTTGTTCCGACGTCTCATTCTCACGAAAGCGCTGCGTTTACAGCGCATCTGTTCTCTCAGTATCGCTGTATGGGTAGGAGTCCTGGCCTCAACATGTGGGAGACATGAGTCGTCTTTCTGCCTTCGATAACTGTTGCTTAAGGAGGATTGCTCGTGTTTGGTGGCAACATCGAGTTAATCGTGATGACGTTCGATGTCGCATCTTGGAGAATGCGAGTATCCCCTTCAAAAAACTGGTTTTGTTACGCCAGTTGAGATGGCTCGGTTGCGTCCTACGCATGGCACCTGAGCGTCTAACGCGGCGCCCTCTATTCGCTCGTGAAGGACTTGGTTGGAGACGACCGCGTGGGGGCCAGCCTTCCACTTGGTGACAGCACATGAACTCGCTGACGTCGTGTCTAGCCGGTGTTGGACCCGTAGGTCTTCCAGGATGGGGACCCAAAGATGAGGAGTGTCAATGGCTTAACACTCTTGAAGACATGGCCCGCAACCGGAATCAGTGGAAGAAGTGTGTACATAATTGTACTGATTCATATGTTTAATACTTCAAACATTGAAAATGACAAAAAAGAGAAAAATCGGCGTGTGGTAAACAAACTAAACATGTTTTGCTCTACTTAATGTCAACATATTCCTTTCTTTCTGCGGCATAGTAGCTGAAGTGTGTTGCTCACCTTCAACTACTATGCCACGATGATTATGACGCGATGACTCCCCTTGTCCGCTAATCTCCATGGTTTATGTTGGCTCTATGTCCAGTTGTTAGATTGTTGAGATTACAAATACGCAAACGTTTGTCAGTTCACCCTAGTTTCATGGCGGATCAGGGAAAACCACCAGAACCCAGATTGGGAGATGAGTCGGTTGACTTAGTAACTTGTTGGATATCAATGAGCGAAATACCCATTATGCTTAAGACGTTTGTTCCTGCAACGTCTGCATACACAGGTCTACTGCTAATTTAGTGTTTTTCCGATATTTCGCGGCTGCCATCCAACTCCGGTTTCACACATCTATACGATATAGTGTGCGACGTGGTCAGAAATTCACTACTGTGTTCCAGCTACGCACACTTGGATGTGTGTTACGCGGACATCCTCTCGCTCGTGCACCAGACGCGCGACTCACGCGCGAGTGATCGGCGGCACAAGATTGGGACAGCGTAGGCGTGAAACATGTTACGTGCCAACCAGTCGCTAGACAGTCGACACAGTACGTCGCCTGATGCGTCTAATAAATTTCAATGGAAGACTATCTTAAGTTTTCACGACGTAGCAGCAGACTAAAAAACGTTTCCAGTGCACTGAAAACCAGTTACGTAAGTTGAGGGCCTTCGATTGTGACGCTGACAACAGTAATGATGGGGGATGGTCCTTTTCCAGAAAACCACAGTTTCGGAAAACGAAATGGATTGCGTTCGTTATATTATCGTAGATTTGCTAGTAGGCGGCAGACTATTACTTTGCGATATTCTAGCCTGCCATTGATGAAAAAACAAGACGAGTAACGCCGACAACGAAACATTTTATTAGCCATCAAGTCATTGGTTTTTGCAGCTCTCTGTGAAGATTGTATAAGTGAACTCTACCAACTTTAGCTTGACCAAAATTCCTTCGCCGACATTTACACCGCCTAGCTGAAACATCCGATCAGAAGGTTAGTGTTTGTCTGATTCAAAACAACAACATTAACTGAAGACTGCTGCACCAAGCGCGTAGAGTTAGACTGATACGTTAATGTTTGCAAAAACGAAACAACAATGCTGCTAATTTCTGGAGATATATACTGATATTGCAAGCTTTGACGACACCTCCTTTGCAGGCGGAGGCTGAAGAAACTTGGAGTCTTAATCGGATGCTACCGACGGATACGTGCAAACCTCATAAGGTTATAGCAAATACAATATGTTCGCAGTCACGTATGCGTCAAAACTTGCAACTCCATTCGAACACGAACCATAGAACTAATAACCTGAAACTGATTCATACGGTTACTTAGCTACTTTCGGAATATAATCCACGCTGGTTCACGTAAATAGATGCATGCGGATGAGCAATCACATTGTTCATTATATGATGCGTTAGGTATAATACGTTTCTGCACTGTGTTGCATTATGTTATCCCTATTCAACATTCTTGCTTCTAGTTTGTCACTATCCTACTGTTTTGATTTTCACGTGTGCAATCTCTGTCGTTGTGCTTCTCTCCCTAACCACCCAAATGGACCTGTTAGCTTAGTCCTGTTTCGTCCGTCGCAAAGTATTGTTCTAATGTACTCATCCCGTGAAATTGGTGTCATACACAACCCATGCAGCTAGAGAACGATGAGAGTTGATAAACACAGGATGTTTCTGGATACCAACAATACTCTCCACCAGCGATTTTGTGCTTAAATATCTTTGTCGGTACTTCGGTCGCAGCTATTCTACACAAATGAAAAGTTCCGTAGTAGATGTACTGACCTACATGAAGGCTGCGATGGATCATACATCTGTTCACTCGTTTAGAATTATAAGTGGGAGTGTTCCCAGAAAATGGTCAAATGTTCTGTAGTTACGACTTCCTACATTGCTTCTAATCTTATCATATAAGGCATTCCTGGACTGCACCCTACAATCTTGCGGCTAATGGTATAGTGGAGCGGCTTAAGGGGCCTCTCAAGGAGGCAATGAAAGCAATCCAAGTAGGGGGTTTAATTTGAGAATAATCTGTCTTAACAACTAAAGCATGGTTTTATACGGGTAAAAAGCGAAAGCCCAACAGTTGGTTATAAGGAAAGTTCAATAAATAGAATAACAGTTTGCAAAATTAGGCTTACAGTGGTGGACTCGATGCAGTATGCGTAGTATAAGCTGTACATCCATTGTAATCCATACAGAATGATAACAACTAGGATGTCGTTAACAAATCATATTGCGTTCTGGTGTAAACATAAGGGAGATGAAAGTGAGAGAAGGTATTCTGGGAGTTGACCGGACCCTTGTTTTACCCATAGGTTATGCCTCATATGAGATGCTGCATCGAAATGAGTACGCGGTCAACTCAGGCTTTCAACTCTGTTAGATTGCATGCATACGTGACAGATTCCGGTAGGACATTCCAAGTTTCCCAAAAGGGTACGAACAATAAACTTCGACGCTATTCCAAACGACGGTACTGTTGTGCCAGTCGGGGATGATGCACCTTCAAATTATTGCTGTGACTGATTTCTAACAAATAACGACACTTATGCTTGGAATTTCTTAACGTCTGGCCCTCGCGCAGTCGACGATATTGCCCGCTAAAGCCTACTAACAATTGAAACCTTCGGTTATACGGTAACTTATACAAAACTTTGACATTTTTGGTTGCCCGATGGTGGGTATCTCCATGGTGGGGAGATCACTCTTCAGCCATGACAGCCAGACCTGTATCGCGTATTCCAATTGGGGACCTATGTGTGAGCCGAGAAGTTGTGGAAAAATCGACGCACCGAAACATCAAAACGCACGCTTTAGGAGGCTCACGTGTTTGATACCCCTCCTTGAGACGGTTTTAGCGTGATTCGGGCATCCAAGTTCTTCCTAGACCAAAACACTCAGTTGCTCCTCGCCAGGCGACATTTGAAGCTCCGGGTTGCCGAGTTTGTGGGATCGCGTCACGTGTTTCCGTTTGTGCAGCGCTCTATCGTTGTCCACATTGAATCGAAGTACAATCAGGATTGACCATGCGTCTACCTTATCCAGATGGGCTCGTGGTATTGTGATATCATATGATGTTTTGATCGTCCTCCACAGTTTGATGTCATCGGCATACAGCAGGCAGTTTGAGCTTGTGCAGAGTGTACTAGCGTTGATACATGTCAAAAATATCTACGGTCCTAGCACCGATTCCTGTGGTACTCCGAAGTCAACTGTGATTGGATCTGATATGGATTCACGCACTCGTACTTCCAAGTGCCGGTATAGAAGAAAGCTTCCAATCCACCCTAGGAGAGGATCATCAATACCAGAAGTCTGGAGTTTGTCGAACAGGATTTCATGGTCTCACCGGTCGAACGTCTTTGAGAAGTAGAGAAAGACTTAGTCAACGCCTGTGCCATACTGCCTCTCTCAAGCCAAATCATGTTAGTAGTAAATTTACGATGCACGACTAATTCCGTCGGAAGCCATGCTGCTACGGTGCATGGTGGTTAATTCTAACAACTAGGCCGTTAGCACATCAGAAACAATACCGTTCATGATCTTTGAAAATGTCGGCCGCAAGATTATGGGACGGGAGTTTATTGTATCGAAACGACTATATTCCTTGCGAATAGGAGTAATCATCCCGTATTTCCACATGTCGGGCAAGTACATTTCTTCAAACTAGTGTTGTAAGAATCGAGACCAAGGCTCAGCTAATCTCTTTCTTACACCGCTGAGAATCCCACATGCACGTGAGCCTGGTACCTACCGATTGCAGGATGACTTGACTGTCAAAGACTGTCGGCATCACAAAAGAGCATGACCAACCAAAATACATGTAAAAGTCAGTAGTGGCCTCATCCACCGCCGTGTGAACTTCACAGGTCCAGAAAGACTTCAAATCAAGTAGATGTATACCAACCTGTATGCAACCAAGGTTTCCATGATGGGGATAATGTTGTTACTCGCTACGGTGAACTTACTCTGATTGATTGAAATTCGCTCAATGCTGTTTGCTTGATCTGCTGACTTGTAAGCTTTTTCCGTGTTGTTCTGATCAGTCGTTTACCTCTTGATGCATACGTCGGAAGTAACTGAGATTTTCTGATACAACAGTGGCTAACATGAGTGCTGAAAAACCTTGTACCGTCTTTAGGTGAGACAAAACACCAAATGTGGGACGGCCGAAATGATCAACACTATAGAAACGTCACCAATCTGAAGGATGGGGTGGGTCTTAATTTGGACTTGGAGCAAATGAGTGGAGATACTGTGTTCATCCTTTGCGCTGTTCAACCCAACAGGTTGCTGTTATCGTTCTTACCCACAAACGCCTCAACACGTCGCGTCATATTCGACCGATCTCCTCACAAATGTGGTGAATAAGGGGGAACGTTTGTAGGGCGCGCACGTTTATCGTCAAACTAGTCCATAGTTATTGCTGAATAGCAGCTGATATATTTGCCTATAGTCCTACGGTCAAGTTTATCAAGAAGTGGATGTTTAATTGCACCTGGAGTTATAATGGAATTTGATGAACCGAAAAATGTAGGATACGGGGACTTCAAGTAAAGAAGTACCAAATGTGAACGAACGGATAAGAGTAACGTAAACGAACCCAAAGTAACACAGGGGGAGAATGACAGCGAATCGGAGACACTCACAAAATATCAAGGTGAAGTGCAGCACACAAGGTGACGAGTGAAAAATTAGGCAGCAAGAAAATATCCAGCGAATGGAAATGCTAACCATGTTTACATTATTTGCACCACTAAATAGCCCACATTGGAACACAAATTTTTGGAAAATTTCAACGGATGAATAATCTTTGAAAATGTTGATAAAGGGTGGCTTGGAATTGATACAAGTTAGCTTGAACAGGAGACTAAAATGAGAGGTTTCGTACGATTATCTTGGTCGAGATTTATTTGCTTTCTATTATTATTGCTATTATTATGATAATCAGTATTGGTATTGTTATTTACTTTGGTGTAGGACGATGACCATCGTTGATAGGGCGTCGTAGCGGGCGTATAAGATTGCATAAACTTAACAAGTCTACGGCAACGTGGTTAGGAAATTCTCTGCGCAGCTTGCACAACGATGCGCTTCGTATTTGTCACTTCCTCCAGTATACCTCAAACCCACCATGACCGTCGTTCTAAGAAGAATTCCGAAAGCCTTCGTTGATTTCCTGTAACCAAGCATTTAAAGAACCTTTTGGTGAATACTATGAACCATTAAAGGATACGACGCTGTCGCTTGGTGTCAGGGCGGTTGGTTACGGCCATTTGCTTCACAGACTTTTCAGCCATGAAACCTAGAATGTTGTCTTCGTTTGGATTGGTATACTACTTTTCCAATGTACGCTCTAACTAACTTTTCAACGAGTCGATTTCCGACGTGAATGAATTACAGCGTGGGTTCCGCAGAGTTCAATGCTGGGGTCCACCTATTAGTGCTGTTCAATAGTAACCATGCAAGAGTTCTTGCCTTGAACGTCCCGTTTCCACCGACAATGCCGTGGTATAGCTCGCGATAATTAGCAATGATGATCGTGATTCTTTCCGAGAGGATCTGTGTAACCTTCATGAAGCGTTGAAGGGGAATCTTCTACATTTTAATGGGGATAACTATAATGCAGTTTATACACTTCAGCAGCCTTCTTAATTACATATACTCGGAGACTAAAACTTGTGAACGTCATTTGCAGATTAAAATAGGAATACTTATCCAGGACGACATCAGCTGCTCAAAACTATCCGCGAAGACATCTAAACTATCAAGTAACAAGCTGATTTTCGATGAGGATCGTTTGTCGGTCCGACGTTACTATAATTCCACGGTTGCTTAAGGCCTATGTGCGACCAGGCCAGGCGGACTTGATATCTCTAACAGAAACATGATTCTGTTGCCTTGAAAACCTACAATGGGGAACATCTATGCATGTTTCGAACCATGTTCAAATACAGTATTAACTTGGAATAAAATACCTCGGGACTCACAGCTATCTATCTCAGCGCCTTGGGTTAAAGTTCATGTTGGGTTATCATATTCTGAAGAACCCTAAATATATCTGTCATTTGCTCATGAAATTAAGTCAAAGTATCAAAAGGAAAGGCGTCAGCCACGCATTTAAAGTCAGCCACGCATTATGGTCGGCTGAAATACCGTGGTTATTTTCTTTCGTTCCGATTGCGCCAGCAGTGAAACACACTCCTATCCTCCGGTGTTTCTCCCCTAATTTAATGATATATAATAAATAATTTGATCACTAATTTCACCTTTTGCTATATGCTAGGTTTTGTGTGTACCAGGAAGTTACATAAAGTAAAAATACAGTTTATCCCCGAAAGCCAACGAAATGGCTGTTATCTTGAAGATAGGTCATTAAGACACCAGTGCGCCCTCAAATATATTGACATACTTCACACTGCTTTTGCTACTTTCACAGAGACTGACTTAATGAACTTATAAAATGTTAGAATTTTGCCCATTCCATATACGTGCCCCGTTGGTGTGAAGCTCTGGATGACTACTGACTAATAACTACCAAGAATAGAGAGCTAAACTAGAAAAATGTACCTTGTTCCATCATTGTATTAACGAGCACGCCTGCGGATTAACCTCATATATTACCGAGCACTGTCAATGTAGTTCGTCTTTGCGACGAAATCTTATTCATGTGCACTGCGCTGCTAAAATGTATGAAACAAACATTTAGGACTTTCCATAATCTCGATATCGCTTTCGCCTCAACTAGTTAGGGGAACACAATCCTCCAGTACATTACCTTTCGAGCCTTGAAGCATAATGACTTAGCTATCGACTTCAGATCAGGTACCACAGCAGTGGACCGGTGCCCGCGACCGCTTCTTGCTGCACGCACGTACGGAAGTAGCCTCAGTATAGGGAATCCACTCAGATATATTATCAAGGTCGCCTAATAATGAGTTCGAATCGAAACCGCGAATACGGCCGGATGTACAGCCCCAGTCTCCTGCATTGGTCTTCGATCCTCAATGAACCACTTGGGTTGGGTCCTGTTTACGGCAAGCGGCGTGGCGCCAATACGTCTTTTAATTTTCAAAAATTCAAAATCTTAATGGCTTTGCGAGGTAAAAGTGAAAACACACCTTTTAAACAAATTACAAGACATACACGAAATCTGAATATTGAACAGGATGCTTGACTTGATAACTACATCGGTCGGCTCCCTAAACTTGAGCCCGAGTGTGTGGAGCATCAAGAAGAATAGTGATCTCAGGGTGTGTCGACGCTCGTGAAGTCATCTGTGCGAATGCTCCAAGTATGACTTTAGGTGTGTCAAGGAAGTATTGATCTTGGTGCGGTCTATAAACGCCATGGTTCGTTGAGCGTTAATGAGGAGTGCTTCGAAATTCATTGCAAGTCTCTGCGTAAACAAGTATAGATATGCAGAGGAAAATCTCGGAATATGTCAATATAGGCGAAGACGTAAATACAGACGATGTTTTCCCTGTTTCTGCATTTATCTCCTTGGCCCAGAAGGGGAGTTGGACGTATCGGACACCTCCATTGGGCAAGTGGTGAAGTTATCTACAGTCAAACAAGATGATGAGGATGGCGAAATGAACTTTCTCGGCAGTTTCCGTGATGTGCTATGGACCAATTTTGCTGTGTCCAACGCAGATTAACTTTGATGCTGCTGCCAATTCCTAAACGAATATGATAAATGTTTACACATTATTTTACAATTTGGTGAGCGAAGACCTCTGTAGTTACTTTCACTGTCATTTTGTACTAAATGAAACTTAAAATATCTTATGCTAGGTGGAGTTTGTGAATCACATGTTCTTATCGTAGGCTTAACGTATGTAACTGGTGGCTTTTCAACTTCCATTTCAAGCAATGCAATGGTTTAATGCTAACGAGGATCAGTGGAAGATTATGAGTGTCACTGGTATATGACTGACAAGCTGTTTTCCTCTACATGACTTATACGAAATGTCCTGAATAACAGGATGACAAAGTATATACTATACTTCACTTTAATGCGTTATCCACTCCATCATTACCATTAATACACGGTACCTGGGCGTAAAAAACACACTTCAGCAATTATATCGCAAATAGAACTTCAAGGTATGTCAAGGAGGCTTCTTAAGTGAATATTACCCAGAAGTTTCCTAAAAATTTGCACAAGGGCATTTAGCACTGTGGTAGCGCACTTATCGGAACAGCAAACATTGCACCGACAAATCAAATACCAGTCATTTCCAAGGTGCTGAACAAAGCGAGATGAGCCACAGTAGTGCAGATAAAATCTTTCGAGGGACTACACCCACATAGCATCATGTCTCCAGGAGACAGTTCGACTGGTGGTCGCATTACTTTACTTGAACTGCTGGTTATACGCACATTTATTCCAACAATCTAATTTCCGTATTATTTTACTTTTAACTAATAGGATATCGTGAAAAGGTCCTCTAGGAACTATTTCCTACGCATAAAAAATTTTGCCCCACCATCCGATTATGTTGTAAAAAATGTTCGAACCACGTAGTTTGTCAGTTTTTGACACCGTCGAGTAATGTAGTTTAATCTATCCTTTGTTATGGTACACAAACACACGTCCTTAGGTCTTGGCATTGTGAGCTCCCAAGGACTACTCTAGTTCCCAAACTGATCGGTAATCGTGCGAAGCCGTCGAACTACCGTCCAATCACTCTCCTCCCAGTTTTATCCAAATTAATGGAACGTATAATTGCGGAGGCGCTGATGGGATATCTGGAGAACAACAATATCATAGTGCCACAGCAACACGGATTCCGCCGAAATCCATCCTGCACTACAATTGCTTTGTCCCGAGCAAGCTGGACGAGTCACTGATGCTCGATGAGTTGACGTTGTCTACCTGGACTTCTCGAAGGCGTTCGATCGTTTGGACCACCGCATCCTCCTACACAAGCCTCTAGGCTACGGAATCGGTGACCCTGTGCTTGGTTGGATCGCCAACTTTCTCACTCAACGTCAGCTGAACGTGAGAGTCCGCAGCCATGTCCGACCCAATTGACGTCCAGTGGGGTGTGCCACAAGGGTCAGTACTGGGGCCACGTTGTTTTTAACATTCATTAACGACCTTGCCAGTGTACTACAGTCGAACTTCTTGCTGTTTGCAGATGCTGTCAAAATTTGGCATGACATCCGGACAGAGGACGATCACGCAACACTGCAGAGCGATCTGGACAGGGCGTACACTTGGTCATCCGAAAACATGCTCCACTTCAATGTCGCCAAGTGCAAAGTCGTGAGCTTACGCCATCAGTTCATCCATGAATACTTACTCGGGGACCAGCCGTTGCAACATGCTTCCCAGGAATGCGACCTCGGAGTGATCGCGCAGGACGACCTTGGCTGCTCCAGACAAGCTAAAGGCATCGAAGCAGTCAACATCTTGAACTCTTACGGAGGGCTTGCGGAAATTTCGAGCCATCTGTATTTCCGCAAATGCTGAGCGCTTACGTGAGACCCCACGTGGATTCGACCGGCCTGCTCCAACTCAACTTGAAGCTGCACAGCGTAGAACTCTCAGAGGCATGTTCACATCCCTACCAACGCAGACTTATCTCTGGGATTGTACAGTGGTGAGTATCGTCGTCACTGAGGAGACCTCATCATGGTCTACTTAATACTGATGAATCCAGATCACCCATGTCGCAGTCTCTTGCAGCTGAGCCAAAATACCAACCTGAGAGGTCATCAGCTCAAACTGGCTTCATACTACAGCCGACGTGATTGTCGACGAAACTCTTTCTCACTCCGTGTGTCCCGTGCTTGGAATGCGCTCCCCACTCACGTCGTCCTTGCCCCCACGTTGGCACTATTTAAGAAACGCCTAAATGACACACTTTCCAACTTGCATTATTTGGCATAGCACGTCCTATTCGGAGGACGAAATAACGAGACCCAAACCATGAGGTTACTGACCCTCCCCGCAAAGTGGCGGTTATGTTACATACAGAAGTGTCCCAATGAGCGACATGGATGTATACAAACTGGAGTAACATACCACATCTCTCAACGGAAGCAACACACGAGTGAGTGTTATCCGTTCCTTTGATTTCTTTTTCCCACATTTGCTGTAATATAACAGCTCTACTTTGGGTGCAGACATCCAGTCCATACTTCAAACTATCATTATGAAGTGGTGCGTTGAAATCTGTAGAGGCTTAAAAAACGATTTACTTGTTCGATTATCCTTCCATTTTATCTATTGCTCCAACCACCCTACGGGACCTGTCAAGCATATGCTTTTTTACCCGTTATAAATCATGGTTCATTGTTCATTGAGCTGCACACGTAACAGAAGGTAACATTTGTGCGAACTTGATCCGCAATGACAAGGTGTCTCATCAGCAAGGATTAATGAAACGATTCTGAACGAACCGCAAGCTCTTATACAAGAACGTTAATGGCCTTCGTATAATGCCATGTGGAATGCCTGTACTGGTGATGACTGTGTGGTGCACTTGATCAGCGATGAAGGTATGGGATTCCTCACGGTTTCATTATTCACAAGCGTTCCAGAGGGTAACCAGCTTATCTAGTCTCATCGTCTCTATTGCTACACCGTCTGGTTTATCCCATGTCACATTTTAAAAAATAAATAAATAAATAAATTTTAGATACCTCGACGATGCAATAAGCTGTTCCCTAAAAGGAACAGATCAAATAATGGGACAACTTTTCCATGACATTGCATTAATACATTTTCAGAAATAAACATGGACGCAATTGCAAATTAGGTAACACAGCGTAATCAGAATCGTGCTGCTATATTTTTCCTGCCATTAAATAAGGATTCTTCACAATCACATGACAGATGTTTGGACCGAGAAAATAATAGTAATGAAAGGGTTGTTGTCAAAAAGGTTATGTGCATGTGTTTCGGAAGTTTATTCAGGCACCATGGATACCGTTTACAAATGCGTTACCTAGGGACTACGATGTCCCTTACATCTTAATCACATTTTAGAAGGTTAAATACTTACTAATCGCAAGCTTAACATTATAAAGTCTAGAGCATGTTCTGACATCAAATGGAAGTGTGTTTCAAATCTTCGAGTATTGGGTTAGAAACAAACTTTCTCTGATGCGCGTAGTAAATTTTGGAATTATAACTTTTACCTCTTTGTTACGCATTGGATATCTGCTGTTTAAAGGTAGGTGAACACCGCTTTCAAGACTAGGAATTTGACAATTTATGATTCTGTAAAAAAACATAGGTTTAGCTTCATTATCCGAAGTCAAAGTGGGTCAACTCCAACTGGGTCAAGTCATTTCGCTCTCAGTATATCAACTTTGAGGAGTATTCACATAGCTTTTTCGTGAAGCGTCTCTGGACCCTCTCAAGAACGTGTTGGTCCGATTTCCGCAGATTAGACTGTACCATTGAACCGTATTCCATACACAGTAATACATATGTTTTGTAAAGCAATATGCGAGATTCCGTGAGGTAAAAATGATGACAGATATAACAGTAGAAGCTTCGTTGGAGAAATTAGCATCCCAGCGCACAAACATTTGACCATAGCACTATACAAAATTTCCAGTGATCTAGCAGAACTACTGACCATTTCATATCCGTGCTGTCTAGAGGAGAACAAAATTCCACCAAAATGCAATCGAAGGTTAGTCATAATAACCCTGCTAATTGCCTTCTGATAACGCTGCTTTTTGTGTCTTTCAAACTTATTGAATCAATCACTTCAGGTGCACTGACGCATTGTCTGGATAACTACGACTCAAATGCTGCCGACCTTTTAAGTGCAAGCAGCAGCCACATTAAAGCAGTTGATGGTAACGCAGGAACCGATGTCAAAAGCGTCTGATCGCTTAGACCATCGCATTCTCTTTCACAATCTTTAAAACTATAGCACCGGTGCCTCAATCCTGAGTTGCATATGCAATTTTCTAGCTGATCGTTGGGTGGAGACGAAAGTCCGTAAATCAATCTCCGACGTAACTGAGGCGAAGTGCACTGTAGCACAAAACGTTGCTAAGATCACGCATATTCTTGATTTTATAAATAAATGATCAAGCGATGTCAATTGCTTCCGAGATTCTGTACTTCGCAGATGATGGTATGATATGGCTATCGATCAGAGGACCGATCTATCACGAAAGGTACGGGCGTAACCTTAACGCGATTTCGAAGTGGTTAGTTCAGAATGCTTTACCATTCAATGTGGACAAATATCGTACTGTTCAACTACGCCAAACGCATGACGTTATGTTTTGGCTTGGGCCGCACATATGGTAAACGAATTTCCAGTAACGCAACCTCGGTGTGCTTACACAAACTGAGTTCAACTGTACAAAACGTCTGAGGCAGGTGCAAGTCGAGGTGGTCAGCACGTCGGCGGTCAATGTTCCCGATGATACACAAATCTCATGTGCGCCCTTCCGTTGAGTAAGCGATCCAAGCTTGGCAAGCTTGGTTGAAGCATGACACATAGTTGCTACAGGCACCGCAACGCACGGCAAAAAGGAATGTCAAGCCTTTACGCAATTATCCTAATCAGCAAACTATAAAGATATTGGGATTTCGCAGCAGACGATAGGAAAGGCTACGGAGTGATCTACTATTAGTACACTAAATGTACTACCATTTCCTGAAACAGTCATTGCAAAAGCTTAGAGGCAACTGCCTGAAACCGAGTGAACAACACAGCCCTCAAGAATACTGATGGATTTACAGATTTTGGGGGTTCACCAACCCCGGAAATTTCTCTCATATTTCTTTGTCTCCTACCACAACTTTGTTATTTTCGAGAAAGGCTAAACTGTGATCTTTGCCTCCCATCAATTCGCTACCTAACATTTGCTATTGGGGATTATTTTAAGCCTGCCTTTATTCCGGATTTTGTGTAATCTGGGATTATGGAGGCCCTACGTGCATGAGCAATCTTATTTTTATTCTTCTCACATGTTGTTGTGTAGACTTGCTTTCAATTCATATTTTACACTATCGTTATTCAGCAACTCATCTAATCCGATAGACTCTTAATAATGAATAATGGTTTATCACGGGATATAAGTAAGTGCTTGACACGTCCCGTAGAATGTTGGAGTCAATACGATGAAATCAAAATATATGTGGGTCATCTACCAAACGTCTGCCGAAGTGAATGCGTTGATAAATAATATCAGGGTAAAATTAAAAGTCAAGCGTATACGTTCAGAAATACCCTGGGGTGTAGTGGTCATTGATGTTAGGCGTGAGAAAAGTAAAATATGGTCTCTCACTTGGGTCCATTTGCTACATAAATCCTGTAGAAAAGCATGCTTGCCGTGATCCACAATAGAGGTGTTAAGGTAACAAAGTGCTGGAAACGTCCAATTTAGGGTAGCACACAACTGAGTCTGGGAGTGCGTTCCAGAGTTCGCAAATCCGAAGGGGAAAGTAATTACGTCGACACTCTAGACGGCTACATTGTCCCTTCAATTGTAAGCATTTACCCCTGAGCTGCGTGTTGTGGCTAGGTTTCAGCAAACGGCGGCATACGTGGTTGGGGTCACTCATTATCTAATACGCAAATATGAGATCGCCGCGCATCCTTCAATATAACGTCCGCTGAAAATTCCAAGCAACTTCAGCCTTCGGTGGTAAGAATGATAGCGCAAGCCCTTTACATTCTTTGTTGCTTTTCGTTCTGGTGCCTCTAACGCTTCTAGGTCTCGCTTCAACCAAGGTTGCCAAGTTTGGATGACCTTTTCAACATGAGGGCGCACGTAGAAATTGTGCATCATTGGAATGATTGAATGGTCGAATCTCCCGAATGCCTTTCGCACCATGCCGACGTGCTGGTTGCTTCTTTTCGCAGCTACCTCAGCCTGTTTGGAACAGTTGGGGTCGCTCTGCACGATCATACCAAGGTCAAGTTCCTAGGAGCTGGTCTGAACTCCGTTTTTCCCAAGTAAATAGGTGTAGTTATGTCTATGGTGCAATTGCACGACGTGACATTTGTGTATGTTGCATGGTAGGGAGTTTTGAACTGACCAGTTCGACACTGTTTTAAGATCCTACTGGAGTCGTTCGTGGTCGTCCTGTCCTCTGATCCTTCGTCATTTCTTGATATTATCAGCGAAAAATAGGGAATCGGATCAATTGATCTCGCCAAATCGTTAATGAACACCAACGGTACACGAGGTCCAAGAACCGAGCCTTGTGGTACGTCACACACCACATCGATTGCATGAGAAAGTGATTCTCGGACTCTCACCACTAGCGGTAGCTCGTGTAGAAAATTGCTAATCCAACTCAGGATTGGGTCGCCAATGCCGTAATTCCGAGGCTTCTGAAGTAGAATTCAATGGTCCAGACGATCAAACGTTTTTGAGAAGCCCAGGTAGATGACATCGAGTTCTGCTCCATCATCAACAGCTTCAGTCCAGCTTTTACGTGCTAATAATAAGTTAATAATACATGAACGCTTTTGACGAAAGCCATGTTGCCCTGGGGCTATTACCTTCTAGCTTTCCAGGTACTGCATCAGCGCATCTGCGATGATTGATTCCACAACTTTGGATAGTACAGTAAGTAGTGTTATTGGACGGTAGTTGGTAGGGTCAGTGCGGCTACCTCCTTTATGGAAAGAAGTGATGACGCTGATACGTATCGCACAAGTATTCCTATTTCGTCGCTGGACCCCTGGTCCCGAACTCGGAGAAGACACCAAACCGGAAGACAAACGTTTTATTCGCTTAATGACGAGTACATCGAATGCGGAAAGCGTAAACGGAAAAGCAAGCCAATGAGAGCAAGAATAAAAGGCCAGTCGGTATCGACTAATGTGAGAAGGTTGTCCGATCGATCACGTGTGGGTGTGTGTGCGTGCTAGCCTGAGTAACCTTAGCACGTGCTGCTGTAACATCCCCTCACGTGGCAGATGAAATCTCGTTTATAAAACTTAACGTTCTATCGGTTTGGGTGAACGACGTGGTTTCCGAACAGCAATCGGCTGATCAGTTTCTTCCTTCTGGGTTTTGTCCATCTCTCCACGCTCTTCTGTAACAACTCCTTCCTCCTCAGCACATGATGTGACCAAGGTGCGGGGACAGACGAAACAATTGTGTCTGCGTACTGTTTCTCCAATTTCTAGTTGTATATCAGCCCCAGTTTCTGAACTTTTGTGCACGGTTCCTGGATGCCATACCTACTCGTGCGGGAGGTTGGTGTACACCTCTCGTTTAGCTACCAAAACCTGGGGTTTGGCTGGTGGTCGTCCTATCTCATGTATGCTCTGTTGCTGGCAACGTCTGGTTTGACGGGGATCTCGTCCCTAGTCGACGCCCAAAAATAACCACTCCTGAGCTTTTTCTGTTGGATTCCAGTGGTGTGGTGCGATATGCGAAAAGAATCTGTCATGTTTAATGGGCAAAGGGACATAACCTTGCTTCAGGAAACCGGCTTTCACGGCTTGTACCGCTCTTTCCGCTAAGCCGTTTGACGCTGGGTGGTATGGCGCAGAAGTCATGAGTTGCATGCCATAACGTGGCAAGTATTGTTTGTTCGCTGCACTGGTGAATTGCGGACCCTTATCTGTGACCAATGTTTTTGGTATACAGTGGATGGATAAACTACAACGTAATTTATTGATTGTAGTTTCCGTGGTAGCGTTAGCGACGACATGTACATCTATCCACTTGGAGTAGGCATCCACCAGGAATAGCAACATTTCCTTTCAATCAGACTGAAATAGTCAGTGTGGACACGTTCCCATGGACTGTCGCGCAACTCCCAATGGTGAAGGGGCCCGGTTGGTTTGTTTTTTTGATACTTCTGGCATGTAGCGCAAGTATACAGAAGCGCTTTGTTATCTATTGATCGCGGCCACCAGCAGTATGACCTATCCGGAGCTTTCATGCGGACGATCCCTGGATGAGTATCGTGTAACACTCTCAGTACAGCTGATCTGAGTTCCGATGGAATAACGATACCAGATCCACGCAAGATTCATCATTCGTGTAGGCTTAGTTCAAATCGAAAGTTGTAAAACGGACGCTGATGGTACGAGGAAAGCGGCCCCCAACCCTGCAGCATCAAATGTTTCACTTTCGATAGGACCGGATCACTCTCGGTACCTTTCCTAACCATAAAACTGGATATTGTTGTCGTGTCTAGATGTTGCAACAACCGGACAAACTCGCATGGTGCTACACTTTGTTCATCCTGTTGAGCAACCTGTGGCAGTCTACTGAGAGCGTCAGCGACATTATTGTGTGAATCAGCGATGTATCGGATTTGATAGTTGTAAGCAGAACGTAGAAATGCCCAGCTTACCATTCAGGGTGCGTTTAATTGCCCTATGCCACTTCCCTCCCCGAAAAGCGTGATTAACGGTTGGTGATCAGTCTTTATCTCGAACCGATTGCCCCACAAAATACTGATGGAAGCGTTTGACCCTGAAAATCACTACCAGTGCCCCTTTGTCCAGTTGCGCATAATTCTTCTCAGCAGCCTGCAATGTGCGAGACGCAAAAGCAATGAGGCAAATGGTTTCGTCGTGATTCTTATGCCCTAGGACTGCTCCCACTCAAATTGGTGAGGCATCACACTGTAAGACGATGAGCATACTTGGATCGTAATGTACTAACACTGGTGAAGAAGCAAGTAGAAATTGCACTTCCTTAGATGCTTGTTCCTCTCTCTCTTCCCATGACCAATTGGAGTCTTTCTTTAGCAAACCTTGCAGTGGTGCTATGACGGAAGCAAGGTTGGGTAGGAACCGACGATAGTGCGATAACATCTCAGCGAATGAACGCAGCTGGGCTTCGTTAAGTGGAGGAGGTGCAGAAATAATGGCTTGTAATTTCTTTTCGTGCATGTAAAGCATGTTTATCCAACAACTAACCAACGTAGTCAACCGAATCAACCATAAAAGCACATTTGGAGCGTTTCAAACGTAAACCGTGTTCGGATGGTCTATGTAACACATGGTCCAACGTGCGCAGATGTTCCACTTCTGTGCGACCCGTAATTAGTTGATCATCAAGGTATGCACAAGTGTTCGGTATTTCAGGGACGATGTTGTCAATTACTCTTTGGAGGATAGCTGGGGCTGAATTAATCCCGAAAGGAAGTCTGGTGCACTGAAACGAACCTAAATGTGTACTGACCGTAGTAAGGTGACGAGAGCCCTCATCTAATTCCACTTAGGAGTAAGCAAGACTCAAACCAGTTTGGTAAACTTGACCCCGCCCGATAAAGTGGCATATAAACCCTTGATTTTTGGTAGTGGGTACAGGTCTATGATTGCACCGCGATTTATGCTTAGTTTGTAATCGCCACAAATCCGTACCCTGCCATCGGGTTTAAGCACACGGATTATTGCTGCCGCCCATTCAGCTCGCTGAACTGGTACAATTATGCCTTCTCGCTGGAGCCATTTTAACTCTTCCTCCACTTTGGGCCGTAAGGAGTAAGGCAGCTTTCTAGCCTTAAGAATTTCGGCGTACTAGAATCCGCCATATGCATATTTGCTTTAAAATTGTTCCGTTTTCCCAACTGAACACGTCTGGCTATCGCTTAAGAACCGTGTCCACGGTGTCCTCCCCCACGACATAGATGGTATTTAATATTTCTGGCAATTGTTTTATCCAGTCCCGACTCAGTAGATTGACTGGAGCATGAGGCACAACATGAAGTACTACGTTGTGTGATCTACCCTGGTGTTTAACTAGTACCTGACACTTTCCAATTAGGTCAATCACTTCTCCTGTATAGGTTTTGAAAACGGTATCAGTCCGTTCCAGATTAGGCAATGATGAGAGCACGTTTCTACTAATCAATGTCACAGCGGGACCGGTGTCTAATTCAAATAAAACTGGTTCACCATTAACATGAAGCGTGACACTATATAAAGATACTCTCGTTATAAATAAATAAATAAATAAATAGCATATTCCTCGATCATTCAAGGTGCAGTTCAACCATGTGGTCTGCTCATTGTGTACAACAGGATTGCAAAAAATAATCAATTTTTTCACGCTTTTTTACAATGCATCCAAAACAGGTACTTAAGTAATTAAAAGACCAGGAACAATAACATTTGCAGATTTAAACAGATGTCCAGTTAAAGTAATACGGCCACTCGTGGAACCATCCCAAGGGGACCTGCTTCCATGCCAGGTATACCCTCGAAAGATTTCGCACGCACTTCCACGTTATACCTGGCCGCGTGCCGATGTGACATAGCAGCATATGAGCCATCACCTGTTTCTCATATGTTGTGTTCTTTTTAGGGCTGCTTTTATACATGCATTCTGAGCGATGAAACCTCAGCCCAGTCCGTCATGCGAATCATTCAAGTATGGCACCTTTTTATACGCCAGTAATTAAGTAATTTGCCTTGCATAGGTAAAGTCTTTTATAATCTGGAAGCTGTACTCCGTCACCACAGGTGATCAGCCCAGTCGTGGCCAACTATGATATAAGGAAGAATATAGAAAAGAAGAATTATGTGAAAACTATATCGTTAGTGTAAAAAATTGGCTGGTATGTTTTTTACATCGGCGTAGAAATGGACCGAGCCGATCATACGATAAATTGTGTGGCGTGACAGCGGGAGCAAAATGACTGTACGAGTTGTCCATAGGCAAAAGTCGCATAGAGAATCAGTTATTGCCATCACTGAATTCAAGTATATGTTTCTGGACTGTTACATACAGAAAAGAAGGAGAAATGATTAACACTGCAAAACAAATATAGCGAAAGGGATCGCAGCACAATATTACGAATTAGTCAATTTGTGCGGAAAATTACGAAAATAGTTCCTGACACCACACCAGTAATAATTTTGCTCTCGGTTGTGAAAAGAAGACAGTTGGTGTGAATTAAGTTAGAAAGAAGTAAAAGGTAGCATTAAAGAACAGCGTAAGAAACGGTTTGTAGCAGCTCATCCTAGGTGATCATGTTTGCTCTGGTGCAATCGAGTCGATGTTCGCCGGTATCATACATGATCCGGCCCTTCTTCATACTGCTTTTCATCATCAAGTTGAATTTCTAAGATCCATTTCATTCTGTCTGTTTACAGATAAGCCTTTATCATTTTCTTGAAAATGCAAAAATGTTCAGTACATCTAATCTCTTTTGGCACCTTACTCCATTTTTTAGCCATACCTAAGAAGATAGCAATTTCTCCTTAGGTTGGTCTTGAATTTAGGTAAATAGAATATGCATTCAATATCTCGCAGTTCATAACTGGTATTTTCCCGAAAGTGCAATTGATTTGTTCCAGCATATGCTTTTCGCCACGCGAGTTTGTGGAGGAAGCACAGATTTAATTGCATTCTTCGTAATCACAGAGGTTCAAGATTCAACTGCTTGCACCTATCTCTGTATGAAAGAACGGTTGAATAGCCAAATATGCGCTTCGTAAAGGCGCGTTGGACGTTTTCAATGGCTCTCAAGTCAGCCTTTCGCAGGTTACTGAAAGTAACACAGCAATATACAAGCAAAGGCCAGATCCTGATTTTGAAAGCAATTAGTCTGGTTTCTTTCAAGATTAGCAGGTGGTATATGAGCCCGACCGACTGCTTCGTCTTTTTCACGATATGATTTGTATGTTCACTAAAGTTTAACGAACTAGAATATCTTAAACCTAAGTCACGAACAGACTGGCTGATGGGAATAACTGCGTGATGAAGCCTGGACACTTCTGCTGCTAACGTCAAAGTGTAGTCACTTTACCTTTAAATCATCAGCAAACTAATAAGGCTTCCTAAATTATACAGCAGAAAAATGTCATTCATATACAGTAGGAAGAGTAACGGACCCAAGACACTGCCCTGTATCACTCCACTGGTGAAGAGATGTAACCATTGATATCCACGACTTGCGACCGTCGTACTAGGTACGATTGGATCCAAGTATGTGTCGGATTTGTAACATGGTAATTACTTAATTTATATAGCGGCTTTATGTGTGGCACTATGTCAAAAGCCTTTTGCTTGTCGAGGAAGATGACAAGGCACTGAAGACCTGAGTCAATTTCTTCAGTAAGATGGTTAAGGAAGTCAACTTGACAGGTAACACACGAGCGGGACTTCAGAAAGCCAGGCTGTGAATGGGAGAGAATTTTGTGGGATATTAGGAACGAAACCAAACGTTCCTTAACAATTCTCTCTAGAATGTGTGAGAGAATGGTTGTGTGACTAATGGGGCGGTAGTTCCGGATTTCCTTTTTCGACCAGGATTTATGTCGCGGTATAACCATAGCCGTTTTCCAACGTTCGGGATTTTTACCAAACTGGAGAGACAAAGAGAAGATATTTAATAATATAGGAGGGATATCATCTCCACCGTGTTTGACTAAAGCAGAAGAGATCCCTTCGGCGTCAGGTCTGTAAGATGCTCGTAGACAGGTAATCATATTTCTTATCGTAGCGACAATAAGATCGATCGCTGGGACTTGTTCAGAAAAGTGAAACGAGGTTGACAATTCCAGGGTTTCTTTTTCAAGATTAAAGGCTCTAACAAAGTATAAGTTAAAGGCTTCTGCCATGGCAATCGGGGAATAAATACATTCGCCTTCAGGCATGACGATGTGGGAGGGTAGGTCCGTTTTGCCGCCTCTCCTTGTTCTCAATAATGCAGTCAACGTTTGACTTGTACTAGTACTATATACAGCCCGTTGTTCTTCCTGCATGAGACGGGTGTGGTGTTTCACGTAGGTCTCTATTAAAAAGCGTTGGATTCTCAGTAATACACTGAAGTCGTTAGTACGTTCATTTGTTCGAGTTAACACTCTTATTTGCCGCTTGTCCATTGCGTTGTTGGCGTATTTAGAAGAGGCTCTCGTATTATCACAGGAGACAAGTATGCTCAAGCATATAGTCGCATTGTCACAGAAGATATTAGAGGCTCCCTTAATGTCAGACGAAAGAAAGAAATGGTCCCAATTTTGGACCCTAAGCAAAGCGGAGAAACCTACCCCAGGAAGTGCGGAACCATCGCAGATCTCACATGCGACGACTCAGCTATAATTCTACATCCGACTATTTTGTGATCAATGAACAATGAACAATGAATTTATACGGGTTAAGAAGCGTTGCTTTACAAGCCCCGTTGGATAGTTGGTGGGGATATCAACATAACAATTAGGATGAAAAGGATAGTAAAATAGTTAATACTTTAAATACCAAAATAAGGATTTATCGTTTGCATCGCTGCAGTCCTGCGATCCACTTAGATTCACAACACCCACAATTAACAACAAATAATTCCAGAGTAAACTCCAGGTGTAGGATGGAGACATAGTGTTAAGTAACAAAGTGTAAGTGGATGAGTGCATCGTCCAACCGTCTTTTAAATATTGTTAGTGTCGGTGCAGAGATGACCGATTCTGGGAGAGCATTCAACGGGTGACAGACACGGATGGAAAAGAAATTTCTGCGGCACTACAGATGACTGTATTGTTCTGCGAGTTTTAATGAGTGGCCCCTCAGGTTTGTATTGCTGCTGAGTTGCAGTAAAGGGCGGCACACATGATGTGGGTCTCGCAGAATCAAGTATGTCATAATCAGGTAGCCTCGTAGCCTGCGATAGCTTCCACTGAACAATCCTAGTTGTCGCAGCCTCTCCTGGTTGGAAAGATTGCGCATTCCAATTACCTTCTTAGATGCCCGGCGTTGTGGCTGCTCCAGTGCATTAAAGTCGTGTTTCAGCCATGGATGCCAGGGTTGAATTGCATATTCGACATGGGGGCGAGCAAACTCACTGAGCATTTGTCGAAATATGTAGTTGTTTATTTGTCCAAACGCCCGTCGCAACAGCCCAACGTGTTGGTTCCCGGTCTTCGAGGCCTTTTCGGATTGCCTGGAGCAACCCAAGTCATCTTGAACCAGGACACCCAAGTCACGTTCGAGAGTTGATTGTTGCAGTACATCCGTTCCGAGTCAGTATGAGTAGCTGCTTTGATGTCGGATGGAAACACCTTGCATTTACTGACGTTGAAATGCAATAAGTTTTGGGACGACCATTGATACACTGTATCTAAGTCAATTTAGAGCACATGTTGATCGGCGTTCGCCTGGATCCTGCGCCAGATCTTGATATCGTCGGCAAACATTAGGAAGTTTGAAGCGATTCCCTGTGCAAGGTCATTAATAAACACCAGAAACAAACGTGGACCTAGAACCGAGCCTTGCGGCACACCACACTCGACTTGTATGGGGTCCGATAAAGAGCTCCGAACTCTGACCACTAATTGCCTTTGAAATAGAAAGTTGGCAATCCAGCTTAAAAGAGGGTCGCCGATCCCGTAATGCTGCAGCTTGGATAGTAGTATCCGATGGCCTATACGATCGAAAGCCTTGGAAAAATCCAGGTAGATCACATCAACACCTTCTCCAGCGTCGGCTGCCTCGGTCCAACTACTACGTGCAATTAGTAAATTAGTTGTACATGACCGCTGTCGACGGAAACCGTGCTGTTCAGGAGTGATGAGGTTGCAGTTTCCCAGATAGCACACCAGTGCATCGGCAACTATGGATTCCATGACCTTGGAGAGTATAGGAAGAAGGGTTACTGGGCGGTAGTTTGAGGGATCAGATCTGCTTCCACCATTGTGAATCAGGCTTGTTATTCCAAGCTTCCACATGGCGGGAACTTGGTTTTTGTCTAAGCAGTGCGGAAAAAACTGAGCTAAATGTCCTGCCAGTTGGTTTGCTGCTGCTCCCAATGCCTCAGGACGAATGGCGTCGACACCCGGCGAGCTGTGTTTGCGTAGAGAAGTCAGCTTTTGCAATACAGCCTCTGCGGTAAAATTGATGTGGGTTAGTCCTGGTGAGCAGAATACAAAGCTTGGTAGATCGCTTGGTGGCAAGACCCTTTGAAACGTGGGGGCGTATTGCATCTGCAGCGCGTTTGCAGCTTCCATAGACGTTCTTGTTGGACCATCAGCCGTCTTGAGTGGAGGAAATCCTTGCCTCACCTTTCGTAGGCTATTAACGTGCTTGTACAGCAGTTTGTGGTTAGCACTGAAGGTTTTTGCGATGTTCTGCTGATAGGCGGCTTTGTCTTCTCTTAACAGTTGAGTGCAGTGGTTACGTTGGGCTACGTAGTTGTCCCACGTTTCTGGTGCTGGAGCTTCTCTGTACACTCGCCATGCTGCGTTGCGTACTGTCATCCATTTTCGGGTTCTGCTCCTAACGAACGAAACGGATTTGCACTTATTGCAAGCTTTTATATCTGAAGCCTGTGCAATCAGCTGACTGAATGTGTTGACCAACTCGAGCCAGGCGACTTCCGGGGGTTCTTCTTCTGGGAAAGACCATGTTGTGGCGCTGACTAGCTGGGTGAGTCGGTCGTACCTTGTGATGGATTCGCACAGTATCATCGTTATCATTCCGATATTCTGCATAGCAGACGAAGTTGAAACGGATGACTGCGTGATCACTGCGACCAAACGGGCAGCCTAAAACCAACGCATCAATCATATGCTCCTCGTTGGTAAGCACAAGATCCAGCACAGATGGCCTGTTACCAGTTCTGAACCGAGTGGGCAAAGTGATGTGGTTGCAAAGAGGAACAGTAGTTACTAGATCTTGTAAATCGGTTTTGAATTGTTCTCCGGTCGTGGCAGGGGCTTCTAAACAATGTACGTTGAAATCACCCATGATAAGAATGTGAGTGTACTTTTGTTGTAAACTGCACCTTAAAGCAGCCATTAGGTGGTAGTCGGTTTCGGGTGTTGAATTAGGGGAGCGGTACACCAAGATAATAAGGCAAGCGTCCCTGCCTTTTAACTGCAACCGGCACCAAAGAGAGTCGGGGAACTGCGAATCTGAATCCTCCACGGCTTCGCACTGTAAGTCGTTTCGGTAGTACAGGATTACCCCTCCTCCTTTTGTAAGCCTATCGTTCCGGATCAGCGACATGCCGGGTAGCGACACTTCAACGTCCGTCATTCCCGTGTGCAACCATGTCTCGGCAATACCAATGACATCATACGAGCCGGAAGCTTGGCGATCTTTCAGTTCAGCCAGTTTGTTAGAAAGTCCCTGAGCATTTGTATACAAGCAGGCCAGTTTCTCGGTCTCTAGGAGCCCGCAGAGAGGTGAAGCTGTCAAGTGTGCGAGAATTCCGACCGACGGGAGGTCGGCAGTTATTCGTTTCTTTGATGAGTCAATGATACCTCGTTTGCAACTTGATTCGGCCAAGGTGCGTCCCAGCCTTCGTTTAGACCTACGTCAGAGTCAATTAAAGCAGCAGTCAAGTTACACTTCTGTACATTCGTCAGGATGCTTGCTGCTTCAGTTGCTTTAACAGTTGAGCTGTGCAAAGTGTTTGCGACCTTTAACCGAATTTCGGAAGGAAGATGTTTCCGATTTCTCCGCCATCGATCCAAAACATCCTTTGCTTGTCGCTCTGACTGAACCACAAGTTTTAGGATTCTAGGGCCGCATCCTCTATAATTCGATGAGAGAGGTATCCTGGTGAGCGATAGTGCCACAACATCATGCAAAGAAAGTGTTTCACGAATGAACCGCCACTGTTCTAAATCGTGCTTTCTGGTATCGTTAACATGGTTAGAAGGATGTTCTGGCACGCCATGTATGAAGATTGTGTTTAGGCGATCTTGCTTGCTGGGCCCCTCTTCGGTGTTTCGTTTTGGTTGTCGCGCGCTCCAAGGGACATCAGGATAGATACGTATCCCACATGATTCGTGTTTTAGCGCGCTTGCGGAGAGCAAAACATTTTCCACGTCGGTGGAGGATTCTAGAGTTACTCCAATAAGTCTGGGTTCACCATAGTGTGGCGAGTTCGGATGACGAGTAATTCGTAACAAGTTTACGGGCTTGGCTTTGATACTCATCTGCATACACAATGAGTTCCATTGGTCATGGTCGTCTGATATCTTATCGCGCAACGTGATGGCGGTAGATTCAGGGACATTTGAGCATACAACGGTCCGGGCACTGTTGCTGGATCCTTTTTTCGTCGATCTACAAGGTATGGTACTCATTTGTCTTGACTTGTTGACAAGTGATTGTTTGCTGTTTTTCTCTCCATTTGCGTTAACGGTGTTTGCAATGGAAGAGGACGCAACGGCGACCTGTCGGTGGACCCTTGCAGCAATCTCTGCATATGTAACCGATGTTCTGGGAGGCTTAGTCTCGACAAGGGATACTTGAGCTACAGATACCAAGGGTTGGTGTTGGGCTGCTCCATCCTCGTTAATACTAGATGTCAGGTCTAGTGGAATTTGCTTAACCAGACGTTTTGAATGGTGCCTGATTTTCTTTGCTGTGAGTACTGCTTGATTCACGTAGGTACAGTCTGTTTTCGCCCGGCGTTCTACCAAAGTTGGAGAAGACAACATCCAGGGAGACCGTCAATTACATCAGTAGCTATCTTGGAGGTGCGTTAGGTAAAAAGCAGGTCTAATATATTTTTCCCCCCGGTAGCCACGAGAAAAAGTTACTCACAACCATCAGTGATGGGGGAGGTTATGAACTCAGCATGTTTCGCGTTTGTTACTAAGTTTGACCAACGGATATCCGGTAGATTGAAATCTCCACCTACAATTTTATCAAAGGAATTAAGTTCTGATATGTAAGTAAAGAAGTCAACCAACTGGTTCTCATTACTGAAGCTGACCTAAAAGAGTTCGCTTACTACCGAAGGACAAGAGTAACCAAGCGTAATCAATAGTGGGGCATATAAGTGGAAGTGTGAATTCAGATACAAGTTTCTGTGAGTAGTAAATTATGCAACCACCTCCTCTGCATTGCTTTCGATCACTTCTAATAAGCTTGTAACCTTCGATAGAACGCAGGTGGCTGGTCATAGAATCATGACACCAAGTTTCAGTGAGTAACATCATATCGGACTTATTCAGCCTTATAAAGTTGCGGAGTAAAAGTTTATTCAACAGAGACCGGATAGTAATTATCATCAGTCTTAAAAATTCCTGGTGCTGTTCATCATTCCACCCAGTATTTACTCTTGCAATCACCTTAGTTTTAGAGCCTTCCGCAGCAAATCCCTTACAGTGAGATTCGCCAATCCTATTGGGATTAAAGGGGGTGGGGGAATGCAAAAAGAATGCTGTGGTAATTTGGGGCGATTGAATTTAATTCGACAGGGTGTTATTGCCGAAGGGCTCTCAGAAGGCATTGTAAGAGGAGGAGGCGGAAGAGAGTATGGATAGGGGCATAAATAAGTGGTCTGTGTTTCAGCAAAGCCATGGAGCAATTTGCAATTATATGGTTCACAAAATTTAACTGGGATCAGGGCATTCACTGTCGCCCTGCTTCAGCGATTTAATCGAAGCTTGCGACCATGGGGAACAGCATACACGTGCCAAGTGACCAATTTTTCCGCAATTCCCGCACTTTGTGCGAATGTGAGGACATTGAGTAGGGGAGGTGTGTTGGTCAACGCATCGGTAACAGACGAATGTTCGTAACCTGTTTTCGGGGAAAAAGGTGGAGCGAGTTTGTTTACGCACTATGCATGCTGAATAGGGTTGAAGGTGGACAACTGAGCTTGCAGATTTTCTCTTTGACGTACGAGGTTGCAAGCGGTTTCCCATGAAAGGGTTTCTTCCTCTTGTGATAGAAATTTCTCTCATGCCATAATCTATGACCACTGATAAGACACTTAATTTTCATAACTTCTTCAACAAGCGTTGAGGGAATTGTATTATACCAGCATTCTGGTGTCGCTTGGTTAATGCGCATTAAAGTCATTTACGCTTTCTCCGCGTTGCTGCTGCAATTTGAAGAACTGGTGACGGGCAGAAAGTACACTTTGCTGAATTCCCCATAGCCCTTCGAAACACTGAACCACGTGTACGATACTCCTTTTAGCTATTAAGTTCATGGCGTCAAAATGCCGTTGTCCTTCTGAACCATGTGCCTGACGAAATAACATTATCCAGTGGGCATCAGGCAACTCAATAGAAGGGTTCTACACAGGAAATAGAGTCATCTGATGTTGGAATGACGTTTTCCACTGCATCCACAATTGTAAGGTGGGTTTTTCTGAACCATCGGGCCACAGAATTGACAGTCTCGCCAGAGGGTTCGTACTGCTCGTCGCCATCCTGATACGTATCACACAAGTATTCCTATTTCGTCGTTGGACCCGTAGTCCCGAACTCGGAGAGAGAAGACACCAAACCGGAAGGCAAACGTGTTATTTACTTACTGAAGGGCACATCGAATGCGGAAAGCGTAAACGGAAAAACCAGCCAATGAGAACAAAAATAAAAGGCCAGTCGGTATCGACCAATGTGAGAACGTTGTCTTTTCGATCACCTGGGTGTGTGTGTGTGTGTGGTAGTCTGAGTAACATTAGCACATGCTGCTTGTTAGCAGTTCTAAATCTGATGGGAGAGGTTACAGATCTTGTGCTTCTGTAGCTTTCACGCCAAGCATCCAATGAGATCTGTCAAGAACCTGTCATTTTACTAATGCTAAATCAGTGTTCATTGTTTATTCACCGAAGGAATTTCCGCTGTTGATTTAACTGGATTACAACTGAGTAACAGCAGTAATACATAACAAGGCTCCTATTTCAAATCCGCTTCTAAGATGACACATTCCAGTCCCAGTAGCATGGATGCAAGCTTGCACTCAAGTGATGCCATGCCAGTCAACACTGGGTTAGGTATCACCGGTGTGTTACCGTTCGATGAAAAAATAATGATAAACTCAGGACATATTATACATCTGTTTCGGATCCTGATTAGTAACCAGCTACTTTCCTGGTGGACAGACACATCACGGCTTATCAATATATGGTATAGTGGTTATTGCAGGCTGACCCTTTTCGTTTGACATTGCTCTTAGCTGTGTAATAGCTGATTTGGTGAGATGGGAAACCAACACCGAGAAAATCGGTACACAATAGCATGCATCTTGTTTATCTTTTCATGAAATCGCGTCTGATGCATATAATACTTATTTGGGAAGATCCACTCCACCGTTATCAGACCGCACCACGTGAAGAAGACATCAGTCGAGAGTAGTCTGTGATCCCAAAACCATGCGAATCAGTTAGTTCGGTGCGTGAGTTCCACCTAACATTTGTTGCACACTGACAAATAAAGCCGCAGCGTGTTCGTCGATGTCCTATAAACCACCAACCTTGGTTTTAGCATCTGGACTGAGTGAGTGGCTTGTGAACGAGCTTATGCAGAAGATGGATCCGTAGAACAGGCTAGGTGCAGAGCAATTTAGTGTTCCTCTCCTCCTAAACTCGACGCACATGCAAAATCTGACGCTTAGAAAACTTAGTGTTCCGAGAGTTGGAATAGTGCGGTAATCCTCGAGCCTGGGCGGCCGGGTACTTTATTCCTCCAACCACAGACAATTAACTGTGATTTATCTCTACCAGTCTTAAGCCTTATCAGTAGTAAACCTTGCAGATGTAGGAACCGTTCTTGCCAGAGAGGATCTATTAATATTTCCGTAAGCACCACTTCACTCTAAAAGGCGGAGGCTCTTCAGTGTAAGTTGGAGCAAAGCCAAAGACTTTACGTTCCACCTGACAAACCGTGCATTAACAGTGATTATCCGTTAGTTCGCCAAGCTTCTCTGGCTTAGAGTGTGTGTCAAATGCTTCGGATTTAATGTTCTGTTAGACGAAATTGTTTTCTCTCAGATGACGATCAACATTGATTGATTGTTGGTCACATACACTGATAAGCTTCTATATCTTGTTTTGGCTCTTAGCAAGATTTCAACTAGATGGTCTCCGTCCGCGTTTATCTGGAGGCGTATAAGCCAACTGTCCATAAAACAGCTACTTCGATATCCGCGTCGATCCCATACGGCACACATGATGTGCCATCTCAGGTGTGTGAGAAAAAGCAAGAGTCCACTACATACATTGCACTTCGACGCAACACCTTTGTGTCTGCAACTCTTCTGCACCAACCGATGCGCAGAATCCGTCGCAGACACTGTTGCTGAAACGACTCAACTGTGCGGAAGCGACATGTGGGGAAACCGACGCAACGTTACCAGGATATGATCAAGGTGAATCTATCATGTTCTAATGTTAAATTCAGATGTTGGGAATCGAAGGCGCTGGATCAGCAGGCATATCGCTCTCTGCACAGTACGGCAGCTGTCGAAGTGCAGGATAAACCCTTGGTGTATGCGAAGAAGAAACGACACGTGGGGAAGCGACAGGCGCCTATAGAGTGTACTCCATGGACGTCGAGTTCATGGTGTCGTAGCACATGCAGTCGCGAGCGCCTGATCAGGCAGTCTTAGTAAGCTACGAGCAAGACCACTTAGGACTAGTATGGAAGCGATGACCGGTCATGCTGAGGACATAAGCAGAACCGACATAGCGTTGGTAGGTAAGCTGCATACGTTTCGATTGGACTTATTAACCACGTGCTTGCGTGTCTAGTTTCTGTATTTCAAGTGCTTGGTTTGCTATATTTTCCTCAGCGCTTTTGTACCACATTTTTATGTTTATCTGAATAACCTTATATTAAGTTGCATATATCGCTTTAACGAAAGGCTGTTAATTTCATTTATCTTTCCTCAATTGTAGCCTATGTTTCTTTGCCTTTTTGATCGGGCTTCTTGAATTTATCGCGGATTTGTCGATAACTGGTTTATATCACATGCTAATTTAGGGGTATATCATTGCGGTCTTTTCAATTTATTTTTTTGATATCATCGTTTTAAGTGCTTGGCGGTCGCTTGATATTCGCAATGTGGCTGCGCTTGAGGTACATGTTAACAAGGTGACTACCTGTCTTTTACCCATTACCTCGTGTATACTGGCTGCAGGCTACACTTGACTGTTGCTGGAGGGGACACGGTGTACGATCCTCTTGACCCCGCTAGGCTTTAAAATTAGTTCCATTCAGTGTGAAGCGGAATACAGTCCAGCCACCGCCTTGTGTGCACTTGATTCCTCCAATTCAGCGTGGTTGTTTTTGTTGTGAAGCAGCGTGAGCCAGCCCCATGGATGAAACCTGGCTCCAATTAGCATAACTCTTGGTATTATTCCTTCGGGCTTCTACTCTGTATGGGGTATGTAGATAGCGTAGTGTGTGAAGCAGCGCAAGCCACCCATTGTCGCTCTGTAGGCGCAGGCTTCCTGTGGACGATCCCATGGACGCCGCAATGGCAGGCAAATCCGGAACCAGATGCCGCCAACCATGTTCCGGCAGACGAGGTATATGATATGGTTTATCGTCTCAGTGGGGATGAACCGATTGAATGTCTGTTGGTCATGCGCTTAACAGATGAAAACTAATGTGAACTTATTGGCTGTGACCGATGTGAATTTTGACCATGTGCCTGCCTGGCTATTACCGTGCAGTTGGGTTAGACTGGCTTGGGAGACGGTGCTGGGTTCAAAGACTGGTTACTTCCTGTGTGCAACAGGCTCTGACCCAGACACTACCTCATGTTCTTCTGGTACGCATACTGATTGAGTGTGGGCTAACTAGGTTGATAAAACTTGGCCCCCATCCACATGTGTCACAGTCGTATTCCTTCGGGTTTACAGTGCATATATGATGTGTGGATGAAACTGGGGGTGCTGCATTATAAGCGACCCATAGTCTCAGTGTAGGCGCAGACATCCTATGGCTGTTTTATGGAAGCCTGAGTAACAGACAAATCCGGGCACGGATGCCGCCAATCCAGCGATATCCTGGGATTATAAACTGGTTGTTATTTAGATAACTGAGGCTCTACTCCAAGTACCAATGTTACTTGCAGTTTCTGAGCGTATTTTGTCCTCATAGAAAAGACAGTCAACAGTTAGGCTATCAGTTTCACAGCCTCTCTGAATCCGAAAATTTATCTTGTCGTAATTTTACTTCGGTTTCTGAAGATTACAGCGTGCATAACCGGGGGCATTGAAGCAGAAAATTGGCTGACGAATCAGGTAAAAGCCGCAGTGACACACTCTAATGTCATACGTTCTGTTACACTATCCAAATTGTTCTCGGTTCTACAGTGCATTTCTGTACAGTAAACTCTATATTTTTCAATGCAAAACTAGGTGGAGAGTTTTGGAGCTGCTGTTTTCAAAGACTGCACTCCATAACTGACCGGTTTCGTCCTCATTTAGACTCGTCAGATGAAGATAGTTTGTGCTGACAGGGAACCTTGATACTGCGGATGGTGTCTTTCGTCTTAGTGACTAGGTCAGAGCTCCAGGACAACGCTTGACATGGCGGTTAGAAGTTCATTATTCGGTCTCCGAGTACCCACTGTGTGTATGGATAGTGACACGCATGCTTGATTTATGCTATAGTTTCTCTTGACGTAAAACTATACCATTTCGATCAGTGGGCGAGCACCTGAAGTGGAGAGGTTCCTAACTGAAGAGGATACCCGAATCACCAAGTATACGACAGATTAATACTGTCCAGAACTTAGCGCCTACTCATATGGCCCAATACAAGCCGGGCTCAGTGCAGGCTCCATAAAATATAATTTTTCAATCCAATTTTACTTGACGTTTCCTTCTTCCTTCCTGAGTAGATTTTTGGTGAGTTCCTTTCTTAATATTAACAAGCAGAAAGTCAGTTGTTTCTATGTGTGATTGCTTACAGATAGCAAAATAAGCAGTTATGGTAGTATGGAGAAACAGACTGTATAAAGACCTATATTCGGATACAAATTCGAGGTATTCCAATAAGCCTACGTGCTAGTTTACTCACTGGGATTCTTAACTCCGGCAACCTGAAAACAACGGATTAGCCAGCAAAGTGGACATTAAAACTCTCATGATGAAAACGTCAGACTTCCACATGTTAACTAAGCATCGGTCCATGTCTTCCGTTTCCAAGCTTTGACTTCAGTGACTAAAACGCAACAAAAGACACATAGCCCCATTACTTAGTACGAATCTGCGGGAAATATTCTTTTTAGTCTGAGATCGGTCCTGGCTCCATTGATAGCTGGTTACAATATGAATGTAGTGGACCCACTCTGAACAACACACTAATTGTTGCCATTCTCGCTGACTGTCCAAATCGTTGATCACACGCTTCAAAGAAAAGTTACTATTTGTAGTGTTAATCGGTAGCCAAGGTCTTCCAAGCATGAACTGCAGTCGGACTGATACAAGTAAGAACCATGCCGTGTGATCGAGTGCTTGTGGGAAGTGCCACAATTTTGTGCATTAGCCTTAATGTGTCCCATCAAAGTGTATCACAGACCGCCCGAAGCCAGTGTGCAACAATTCGCCTCTCTAATTACTGACACATGTTTCAAAGAAGTCTGAGGGCAATACCTTGGTCAAAGTATTAATCAACTGCAAAGACAATACGGTAGTAGCCGTTTGCCTTGAACCACCTCCCGAACGGAGTGAACGTATTTAACTGGACCATGAAATAACGTAACAATGAAGTTAGGAGGGAATCACTAAACACTGACGACCTTTGATTTGCAAACTGATAGATATCATTAGATCCAACTCTAACCAACTGTCGTAACGAATACACGCTTCGCTAATGAAATGTCTAAGACATTAAGAAAAAATTTAGGAAGCGAAATGTTTGGAGATGGAAAATCGTTTGCGCTGTGTATCTATTCTTGATCAAGGTTACTAAAATATATGTAAAGAACTGGATGCCGATACTCATAGTTAGAGAGGCAGCTGTGTGCATTAAAGTAAAACACAGCATCTAGCACTACAAGTAATTCTTTCAATGCTTTTGGGTCGAGGAATCTAAATACAAAAATCAACATCTTTTTTGAAACATGACGCCTCACTGACCTCACAATCCCATGGCTTGCTCCGTCTAAATCAGCCGCCGTTATCAATTTCCGAAAGTGGTTTTCTGATTCAGATAGATGTATATTTGCTATTATAGCATGTTTGGCGTCTTTGTATGCAGATCTCACTATTGATGCTGGTGAAAAGAGCACAATGCCAACATGGTGTATATCTGCCAGTATAACGTTTACACCTATTCTGAAAACAAATCTGTCTGCCTGAAGCAACAATCCAATGACCACATGCTTGACATCTGTTCCAATGTACTTCAAGCAAGATCGGGGGGAAGTTGCATGGTTTCAATTGATGCATGAAATCGTCATGTTTTGACAAGATACGATGAATTTATACTGGTTAGGGAGTACTACTTAGGTAGTCCCGTTTGGTGGTTTAGTGGGCTTATCAAAAGTAATATTAAACCAGTTCGTACTTTAAACATGAACAGAATGGTTTATAGTTTGGTACTTTGTAGTCCTGCAATTCGTATAGTTTCACAACGCTAACAGTTGACAACAAATAAATTCATGGTATATTCCAGGCGTAGGATTTATATACGGTGTTAAGTATCAAAGTGTAAGTGGAGAAATGTGTCATTCAACCGTCCTTCAAATATTACCAATATCGGTGCAGAAACAACCTATTGGAGGAGACGGTTTCACGGCTGACACGCACAAATAGAAAAGCAATTTCCGCGGCAATTCAGACGGCTATACTGCTTCTGAATGGTAGTAAAGAGTGGCAAACATCAGTTGGACTATGGGAAACCAAGTATACCATTATCACTTCGCCTCGTAATCAGCAGAAATTATCTCCGGGGCATGCAGTATCCAATTGTTTGCGAAGACGGGATGTGCATTGACAGTGACGTTCGGTATGCTCTGTTTGTACTAGAACTAAACATCATGAATTAGATTTGAAGTGAGCTTGCTTGCAACATCACTGGACTATTTCATCCTTCACAGGGCTACTAAAATAGCACTCAAATGTGTTGTGATTGAAACATTTGTAATGGATCTCGTGGTAGAAGAGAGTTGAGCTAGTTTGCTCCTTGTCCCAGGATTTATCTGGCTGATACAGGACACAGTCGGTAGGCTATCTAACACTGTTAGAGTACGGTAGTAAGCGGTTGAATGTGCCAAATAGCATTCTCCAAAAGAGCACCTGCAGTATTGTGGAGGTTGCTCGTCCATGTGTCGAAACAGAGTAAACAGCTAAATTTCCACTGGAGTTGCTTCAGTGTACCCGCATGTTTAAAACGATGAACTAGAGGTTTGCACTTTGAGGAAAAAGCGTACAATTGTCATACCGACTGGAATCATTTGTTGAGGAGAACCATCAACATTCAAAGTTGAACGAGCAACACTATAATGTTTCCACTTTACTTACGGTCCTTGTGATCGGAATGACTGAGGTCCACCTCAAGTGAACCGAGGTCTCAATAGAGGTTGCTTGTAGCAACCCAACCACCAGCGGATTCTCCAAGTCCAGCTTTGAATTCGTTTCCGCTGGACCAAGCGTTGCTCGCGGATCTCAGTGGCATAGTGCTTATGGCGTCAACCATGAGCCACTAGGCTCTGAGTTCCAGCCCAACTCAGGCTATCTCCAAATGATGAGTCCCAACCAGGACGAAACCGCAGTCTTGGGGTGCCAGTGTTGGGACGAGCAACACTATAATGTTTCAACCATCAACATTGTTTTCTCCATAGTTTAGGATAAGCACGCATCTCTAAAGCCCTGAAGGAGATTACAGTAACGGTGCGGAATGCTTGAAGATAGAGCGCTTAAACTTATAGTGAGCATTGGAGCTGCATCGCAACAATGGACCGGTGGCGCTACTGAAATGCCTACTGGTTTCACCGATTGCACGGAACCAAACCCTAAGTTACATAACACGAAACGTTTGCATCCGGTGCATCTGCAGAGAAATATGTTTGTGTAGATTAGTTAGAAACCGTTCCCTACAAATCCTTAGGGTAGCGATAATTGTACAATAGCTCGTAGTAAGTGATAGTGAGAATCTTTTTTTCTATAAAATCGCATCACTTGTTAGAGTTCGAATTGTTCCCCTGATGCAGCTGGGAGTGTTTCTTACCTGCGGACAGCGTGGATGATATCGTTATCCTAAAACGGAAACTCAGTTCTCTGAAATAATTTTGAACGATATTTCTATTTATATAATCCCTTAGTTGGTAAAAAGTTGTCATGCCAGATTAGGGTCGGTAACCAGCCAGAAGCGGTTACAAAGCGGTCTGGTAGAGGTATTCTGTTGATAATCCTTCATGTCACAAGTGTCAAACGGTGATTCTAACAGCATTCACAGGGAATTAGATGATTAGTTTGGATTACTTGCAAGTTCTCACGGCATACTAGTGATGATCCATGCATGTGATTTCTACCTGAGCAAAGGAAAATAAAATTTCCCACGGAATATATCTCTTCTCAATCAACTGCATCTATAGCGCTTCCGGATTCAACCATAAGGAAACTATATTCATCCATCGATCTCTCAAGTTGGTCGATAACGCGATCAAATTACATCCAACGGACGCTAACAGCCCTAGAAATGCTTTTTCGTTTAGTTGTAAATCCCAAGTCAGCCGATATTATAACGTATTGTTACACATAGTGGGATGTCACTGGTTGGCCTGAAATTAATGACTCAACAGACAGTAGCTTTTAGAGGTGATCGCGCCCGTTGGATACGATTTCCAAGCGTCAAGGACCATCTTATGAGATATTTGGAGGAACATGCTTTACTTAATGAAGGATTTTCAAGCCCTATGGTTGCAAATGACCAAGAAAATGTATATAATTTGAAATCTGCTTACTTTGGTTTCCACAGGATACACGTCCAAACACCTTAACAGTCCGGTCAGTTTCAGTATGTGCAGTACGCTCTGACTAATTATTATTGCAAGCGCAATATAGGGAGAGAGGTACACTTTATCTTGTGGGGTTGTTGGTGAGTCGCTTAAAACAACTTTCAAATCGCGCATACGGCAGCTTACTGATGGAAAGTCGTAGCTTCTGGTAAGTGCCACTGCGTACGTGACAATTTCAAATGACGTATCAAGGCAGCTGTCACTCTGCGACTCTAGTTATCATGCGCTGCCGGACTGCAATGTTGGGAGTCGGTAACACACTAAAATTTATTTCACTCATTTTGATGACCTAAGCTGAACTTCAGGATAAACCGCAGTCCACATTGAGGCCACAGGTTCAAACAAATTTTAAAACGTACTCTAATACCCAATGACGTGATTTCAGTAGCCGTGACAAACGCTGCCGACGAATTTCGCTAGTTTACGGCTGACGGATTCTACTGGTGGGTTTCCCGTCGTATTTTCAGGTAATATACGCCTCGTAAGCTCCGTCAAGAAACAGGCGGTCCCTGAGGTGAAACGTTCGAAGCGCGTACTTACATGACAGTTCTTACTTCAGGTGCGATCGAAATAACTGATCTGTATGTCGAAGCCCCATAATAACATGACCGCAGTTTCTTTCGCTTTTAAATTTAGAGTTCAGTGTCAATTCAGACCGGCGGCATTGTAAAAACAACTTGACCGTAACATGGTCAGGTTAGAAATAAGTATTCGCGATAACCTTTGGGCGTTTTCGTTTTGAGGCTACCTTTGACTTGGATTACTCACAGTCGGTTAGGTCCTGATTGGGCTTGGTCATGCGGCACCAAAAATTCAATCAACCCAGTAAGTGGGCGTGTGCACTGGCTGTGCCAATTGCGGAATCGTTCGATCGGTTCGAGGATATAGGTGGGTAAAGGATCGTGAACAAGCGGAAATCTACAACAGTCTAAACGACCACGTCTGCGTCTGTGGAGCAGAAGTTTTATCACACGGATTACTACGAAATTTGGTGGCTTGAATCCCTTTCATTTGCGGATCTATAGTGAATCAAATGCGGCAGCAGCGTTTCAGTGAAGACTGTCATCCTGGTCGTCCTAGTTGCTTCACATTTGGCGAATGCACTGCTAAGGTTCTCACCCCCGATCTAGAATTATCAGCTTAGCTGAATGGATCTGAGTAAACTAAAATCGTCAACGTACGCAAACATCCACAAACGTCCATTTGTACGCGGTCGCTGCGAGTAACGAAGAAGTTCTGTTATCAAAAGCCGGACACTATATTTTAATTTTCAAATTCAAGGTCTGCAAAAATCATAGTAAATGAATAAAATAATTGTTAGATATTTAGCGCCAGGAATTGTATGTCAGGAGTGATCACTTTACGCAGAATTAGTGCCATCGTTTACGCGGCTTAAAAACAAATAATAAGGGTAAACGATGAAAAATGTAGTTTCGGAACATAAACATTTCTTTTGATTCAGTGACCCAATCACTCGAAACGTAGAACGTACGCATATTTGAACCCCTGTTTTAAATTTTCTAATTAGTGAAACACTGGAGCAAGTAGGAGTAAGTTGTACAGGCATGTGTTAATTTCATGAGTAATACCAACCAAAGTCTAAGTGAATTGCAGGCTATTGGCTGCTCATATGCTGTTTACACTTACCTCCATCCATTGTTCTCGCGAGTGTTGTCAGTCAAGTAAATAAATAAATAAATAAATTGTATATGGCTCGACGATGCGAGAAGCCGTTCCCAGAAGGGACGGATCAAATAATGGTACAGCAGTTTCATATCATGGTATAATAAATTTTTAAAAAACGTGAGCACAAAGGAAAATTTGTGTAGCGCGAAGCGGTCCAAAATATTTACATTCCTCTTGTTCTATCGTCTGACAAATTTGTAGCAGTCACCTGAGAGTTGATCGCACACGAAAAAAAGAGAGAATAAAGTGCTGCGGCTCAACAAAATATAACCACTTGTGCACTTGACCACATGCATTTTCAGGCACCATTAACTCCGTTCTCAAAAGCGTTATCTAAGGACTGTGCTGTTCGAAACATTATTATCACATTTTGAACGGTTAGATGATCTTTTATCGAAAGCATAAACAAACGCAATGTGCAACAAGTTCTGATAGCCCTTGGAAGTTTGTTCCAAAGCTTTGAGCAGTGTATTAAGAAGAAACGCTCCCTAATTCGCGTATTGAACTTTGGAATCATGACCGTTGTCTCCTTATTTTGTAGCTCGTATCTAGTGTTAACGGACATACGGACACAGTTAGCATAATTGTGCATGTGATGGTGAATTATTCTGTACAGGAAACACAAGTTCTTCTTCATTATCCGTAGCCAAAATGGGTCAAGTCCAAGTTTTTCACTGCGCTCTCTGTAGGTCATCTTGGAGGAATATCCGCACAGCTTCTTTGTAAAGCGTCGCTGTACCCTCTCAAGAGCATGCTGGTCAGATTTCCGCAGATTCGACTGTAGTAGTGAGCAGTATTCCATGCCAGGTAACACATATGTTTTGTAAAGCCAGATACAAGACTCTGGGAGTTGAAATTTATGACAGATATAGCCAATAGTCTTCATGGCTTTCGAAACTTGGAAGTCACAATGTTCCGAAAAGTTGAAGGTAGTGGAATACCGCACACCCAAGTCGCGAATCACTTTGCATTGTGATATAAACGTGCCTTGTAATAATAGACTCTCTGGTGGAACTTCGCATTTGTACGACAGAATATTACACTTGTCTTTATCCCATTTGTTGTACTGAGGAAGTCGTTAGTGAATTTCGGAACATGACATGGTTAGCACTCGTGCTTATTTGTGGTGGCGTTTGGTTCCGCAGATTGACATCTCTCACTGAAAAGAAACTCGGTCGGATATTTTACTAACCTGCTGTGAGGGCAATAAGCCATGGATGAAATGGGGTTCCTTGTAATACATAACACTTATTCTCTCAGTGTGATAACGCTCAGACTGAGAAGTTGCCGTTGGCAATCACAAGGGCTAAACGGTTCTAATGCTGTTGTCCGAGTTACTGCTGTAGGTCTGTCAATTTCCTCTACTAAAACGGTTTACTTCCGCGTAGTTAGGAGATTTGAGGTGGGTGACGGTAGCCGTGGGCGTATGTCGCAACATTAGATGGAGCAGTCGAATTTGTAACTTGACTGCTAGCTGCAAGAGGTCTAATGGTCATCCAAGATTCACCCACCCATCTGTGTGGGTTAATTAAATAACAACATTACATATCTAATTTGTTCTTCAGTAGAAGATACACAGGTACTTTGCGGGTAATGATCGTAGAACTCTCCTGAACCAGCTTTCCTAGCTCATTGAGCAATGTTGTCGCCATACTTCGACTCCGCATTTAAACCGCGGTCATCTGACAATTCATAATGTGCAGACTCCACCTAAGCTTCCAACCAGTAACACTGCTCTTTTTATGATCACATAACTCACTGACCTCTCCTAACCTATTTTCATGACGCTTAAAATACTCGACAAATCGTGTCCTAAACATATTTAACCGCCCGCATAGTTTGGATTTAAACTGAAGCAGTTCGTTATTGGCTGAATCCGTAAAACAAATCTTGCCATTGGCCACTTTCTGTGTCCCGGGTGAAATTATGCTGGGTTCAACGGTTCGTCTTCTGTCTCAGCTTGCGTGTACAGTGGATAGGTCTCTTAGGTCGTGCCGTTTTGAATGTAGTTGGCTACTCTAGGTATGCGGTGCTATTAGTGAGCATCTGGTCAGTTGTAGGAAAAAAATCGAGAAATCCACGATATTTTTAATGGCAGTAAAACTAGTGTCTCCTAGTGTTCGTCATCGGCCGTCTAAAAGGAACTGACCAGCTCAACTGAGTGCATCATCTACTTTTGGATTGTTGTGCGGTTGTGCAAGGTCACATTGCGTTTCAAAGTAAGCACCGAAACTGTGAAGGCATAAGCGGTAGATGCATGGCCGAATACCCACTCACCGATGCAACATGCGTGCACTTCATGCAGACAACTTCATGACTGCGAGATCAATAGCTTGTAAGTGGAATGGCATAATTGTAAAACCTGTCGCGTTTCAGACTCTTACAGAACAGTTAACGCAAAACTATATTCTTCGTACAACATAGGTAATGCAGCATTTTCTCGTCCAGTAGATTGCGCCTGATTTTCTGCCTAAGCTCCGCATTTCCTGATGGCGACACAACATGGTGATGGATGTAAACGAACAGCAGATCCGCCTGCAGCAACCAACCCCAGGTTGTATTTTCTAAGTTGCAACATTCAGTTCAGTGTAATTGGCGGAGGTTCTACTGCCAACAAACTGGAGAGTGCGGAAGGCAAAATGTGCGGATTTCCGCTGTGATATCGACCCGCAGATCTGGGTTTGTCATGTTTTGACATGCAACTTGTGACAAGTCCAGGTGCTTAATGACGACAGTTAAATCTAATGGTGAATAGCAACAAGTTGTTTTGCCCACAATAATTAAAATTATTTAATTAGTTCAGTGAAGAAGCTAGCAATGAAAACAGTCAAGGTTGTAATCGGATTTTCGTGTTTGCCCAAGCTTGGGCACCGATTAGTATGGCCGTGTTTCTCTGTACACCCACTTCCAGTTCAGTCATGTCTCATTTCCAAATATTTTGTCCCCACTCACTCACTCCCTCGTCAGTGCTTGTGTACGCATTGTCTACCTGACAGTTGAGGCGACTTGGCATTGATCGGTTGGGTGCGTGATTGCCCGAGCGCCCCATGCGGTCTTTATGCGACTACATGCTTGCCGAAGCGAGCCTGATTGGTCAGCGCCCACATATCCTTATTGGTCAGAATACATGACATATCGGGAAACGCTTACACCTTTTCTATGACTTTGCCGAGATCACTTGATTGTATTTGGTTCACAGATGTGCCTGGAGATTTGACCCATAGATTGTTTTTCTATTGGAGGTCCTGTTGGCGCAATCGTGTTTGGGAATGGTTAATGTATTACCCGTTTTGATATGTCTATTTTGTTCAGTATCACCGTTATCGCCCTTTGTGCTTTTTTGTTGCATTCCCTGCGGAATAATCTTTACTTTAGTTCTCAAGCTTTGTATGACGCTTACAATCACTGTTTTTTTCACATGAAAGAGGTCTCCGTGGAGAACCAACGAATAGCTACGCCAATGAACTAAATCCCTTGCTAAGGACATCCAACTATCGTCAGAGGCGTTAGTAAGAGATCGAATTTTGCTGAGCATCCGGATTGAAAATGTAACCCGAAGAGTGCTGCAAGCCAGCGTTTATGAGAACAAAACATTGGTTGTGTTCTACTTTGACAGATTAAGTCCCGTACAATTGCGGAGCTATGTGAGGTAACTCAGTGCGCGCCACATTGTCATAACCTACTCATAAACGTGAAGCAATTGGCAAACACCGTGGCCCCAGCCACCCCTCAAAAAAGAACATCTGTAGAGCCTAGGAAATGGTGTGTATGAGGTACTCAAAGGTAAGCCGCGTTGCTTGCTGCTGTTAGTAAAGTCGTTTGGCTAAGTCAAGAGTGCCAGTTGGTCAGCTAACTAGGAATTCACCCACAGGGCATTAAACATCGGGACGATCAATAAATGCCAACCAGACACACAGTTTTTAAAGACAACCAGGGAATTTTCGCCCTGACTAAAAAGACATAGCATCCTACCGGAGGAAATTTAGTGGCGTTCGGCGCGAACATTTGTTACATTCTCCTAAAATGCGAAATCGTCTGCTGCTTCCACCAAGGGGCACTGTCGCACCGGAATGCACCAATCCGAAAAAACGGACACAATAGATTGACTTTCTGGTAATGGATAAGGACCGCGTGCCCCTCCTTGAGCTCAAAACTTCCGACAAGTTGGTTTGTTTCTTTTAAATCCCTTCACTTGGTGGATTATTGTCAACAGGTGTTTGCTCGCTGTTATAACATGATGGATAAATGCGAAGACTAGGGATGCGCGCACATTTATCGTTAAACAGGTTCCTCCTTCCTGTTACTTCGTAAGCTGGAAAACATATCGTTATCACGTTGCATCAATCTCGCTAGAGACGGCACACCTGGACGAATATTGACAGATCCACGGATACAGGATATGACTTTGATGCCAATCAGCACGTAAGAAAACGAAAATATGATATAAAACTAATAGTAAGGCGGTTGTCCTTGACTTGCACTGTGCAGAGATTTGGATGGAGGCGGAGACTTGAACAAAGGCCGAGAGGAACCCAAATTTCAATACCCGTAGGCACGACCGCCCGATTAGCACCTACACGACACCCAATAGTCATCTAGTTGAATAGGCCTCTAGTAACGTAAATTTCGGACACTCAGTAGAAACTTCCGCAGCATTCTGCCAATAACAGATTTCTAGTTCCCACTCCTTGTGCTTCCTCGACCCCTCCCAGGACGACCGCCCTATAGGCACTCGAAAAAGGTTCTGAGGATACAAATTTCAAGTATTCAGGAACGTTTCTCAGCATTCTGCCATTCGCTTTATCCGATTTCTCGGTAGGCTGCCCTACTTTTCGCGTCGCGCCTCATTGTAATTCACACTAGCCTTCCACGTGTTTCTCAAAAAAGGCCAGAAATGTTCAGCAAAATGGATATGGTACAAGAATCATAAAGTTACAATCGTTATGTACCGAAAGGTTCCTTTTGAGCTGCGATGGGAAGCCTCATGTCTTGGCTGCGCTGTATCCAGCGTCATATTATTTTGACGTTTACACTTTCGGTACCTCCACGTAAACGTTTGCACTCCACTCCATTGGTAACAGATGTTGCCTCATGTAAGTGTGTGGCTAACCAATAATTCACATGTCAAAATATGACATTAGCCATTATAATGTATTTTTAATACTAGTTGTACTTAATAATAATGTTATACACGTTAGCTACAGATGGAAAAGACCTCAACTATTTTGTCGCAATACAATAGTCAAGAAGAAAAAAGCATCAGTGACACGCTGGCTGCGTCCCCAGTAACGGATGGACATGGTTCCTGAGAGTTAACAGCCGGCTATCGTGCCGAAATAAAGGATGTATGTTATCCTTAAGGAATGACATGGTGATTGGAGGAGGAGATGGAAATAACACATTTTGACAAAAAGGTTGGGAGTATTATTTGATAGGAATGTAGTAATCCAATTAGAAAGATGGTACGACAAAACTCAAAGTATTGAATCTATTGGACTAATTTTAATAAGTTATTTGTTTCCTCGCAAATGGCTTACAACAAAGTAGGCTAAGTAGCAAGTAGGAAAAGTAGCGAACTACGGTTTTGTCTTCTTGGAACTTGTCAGTAGTGCGTATTCCCTCGGTCCCCTTCAGGAAATGTACCCGATAGCCGCCAGTACCATTTGAAAATAACTAGTAAATTATGTCACTGAGGCATAAGCGACCATGGTTAACCAACATGGTTTTGAATCGAAACGCGATGCACTAAATAAACCAGGCTAAATCCCCTTACACATGAGCACGTGATTAGCAGCAGTTGAAAAAGCGTCAAGCGGAAAAGCACTACAACAGGTGGAAAGTCAATATTCGCTCAAAGCTGGAACTACTATCGCTGCATGGGAGCATAATTGCTTCTAACAGCTTAGAAGAACAAAATACAAATTTATGAAGAATGCATAACTCAACATTGGTGAATAGGAAACCACACAGTGCTACATGTTTGATTTTCATTTTCGGCAAAACTATTTTTGGTGGACAGGGCTCCGCATTCCGCTTGTTTAGATGATCTAAAGTCTACGAAACGGGAGAGCAAATTGAGGCAAGGAGCACAGATGTTTTGGAGAACTTACTAGTTTTAAGAAACGCTTAAAGCAAATAAACTGTCACCTAAGCTGACTGAACAGACTTATAAACATTTGTCAATTGACATTCAAATCCACAAAACGGTGACGTTTGCTTACTTGTATATAGGTGCTGAAAAAATGCGCACGGAATTGTCAAATCAAGTGAAAACGTTAATGAATTTCGCAACCAGCAAGACATGAAGAGATTCGGATTCACATACCCATCCCTGGCGGCACCGTCGGGCGCCCAGGCGCCTGATTTGGGACTAAAGTAGGGCGCTCGAAAATCGTCATCGTTATCGTTGTTATACCTATATCTTTATCCTCTTAAATGAATGTATTCCCTATTTTCATGCTTTATATACAGTCCCAGGTTTGTCAAGAAATTGTTTGTATCTCTCATATCTCTGCAAAGTCGAGACCTGGACTTCACATTGAATTACTTTTCGGTTCTCAATACCCGACGGATGGTCAATATCATAACCGGTTTCTCGTCATCTACTGTACAACGCCCAATATGCAACAGTACTAAAGAGCTTACTAATCGGAACTTTTATTCCCGTGCACCTGAAGCTGTGCGACGTTTTCTTGCCCGTCCATTTTGGCTTCATCATCATCAATTCAAGGTGCATGCAGCATGAGCGATGTGTTTACGATCGCGCATTTGCTGGCACCGGTTTTGCGCCGCTGCAAGAAGCAAGCTATGCGTCCAAAGACATTGCTACCACTGCGTAATCAGTGAGGAAAGTCACGAATGCCGTAAAATCAGGAATCCACATAACAAATATTTTGTGGTAAAAGCTCACCCATCTCCGTGTCTGTAGGCAGCGTTTTACGACATTCGGAGAAAATTGCATTCGAGGAAGGTTTCCATGATGACTGTTTGAATGTGAACCATTTAATGACGCAGCTCAATATTGTACAGCAGTTGTAAATTTTTCCCTCCCTATTACATCCCAAATTTTGCAATTTCGACGACCGGTGTTAGTAAGGGATATTTGTAGTGGTTAACAACCATGTGATACCAAGGGCAGTAGGCGTAGATATTCCGTAGATTTATTAGGAAATTGCAATGTCAGTGTAAGGGATCTTGTACCTGAGCGCCGAAATTTAGTACCAAATGAGGCTACCTTTGAGCATTTAAATGAGATATCTTATTCCGGTATAGAAAAATTATCTTCACAACCGATGGGTGATGCCTTCCTGCTTAATCAAGAGTTGGTCGTGGAAATGCGTTAGAAGCGATGAAAATTGTTTTGTGGGAACTGGGGAATGCTGCACCTATTTATCTATGAGTGCCCGAAAATTTTCGAATTGGACTAAGTTCAAGCGCACATAATTGGTGCCATATGTCAGTATTTGGGAATAATGTTGGGCTTTGAAGATTGCGCTCCTGGAGAACACTGCAGTAGTAGCAGAAATGCGGTTGATTCGATTAAAAGCTACGATTCTCGAATGGGGTAATGATGCTGCACTTTTTCCCTAAGCGAAAAATTTCCTGTCTTATAGGACTTATTTCGGCCACACACGAAAGCCCGAACTTGTGTCACTAGGGAGACTTTCGGAGCCTCGAGGGAACGTAACGCGTGTCTAAAGGGCGCCTACGGGCGTTGATGCCGACAGGGTTGTTGCTTATTTTAGGAATGAGCTGTAATTTCTGCTGTGTTCTATGGATTTGGGGCTATTGCATAATATGCTACTACCAGATATTGTTTCCCGGCTTGGCTAGACTGGATTCTACCCTTCTTACAGGAAAATAAAATACACAGCGTTATTTAGTAAGCATAGGGTTCTAACTCTTGTGGCTATGTACCGATAAGAAAGAATCTGATTTTCACACATCCACTGAATAATATTTGTCGACCATTGTGCTATCACACAATCTGTCAGAAAATGCTAAGGAAATTTTATGCAACATAAAAACTGAGCACAAATGTTCGGATTATACCAAGTCACCCAGTATAATTAACCGAAGGAATTAGTAAAGCTTATTTCATATAATGCTTTTTATGCAAATTAATAATTTTGTGGGGATAAGAATGCATCAGTTCGTATCAACTCACAGTCACAGACACAATTTGTGTGCATGAGATTTCGCTTAAAGTGAGGCTCAGGTTTCATCTACAATGCTAACTGCTGATAATACCGCAAAATATAGGCATTAAAACCCGGCATACGAAGAACAAGTATACATTAGATTAGGCACTGTGAGTGGCTTTAAAGCGCTCCTATTTAGCGGACACATTATACTGCAGCTGAAGGCGCTGCTTGTTTTATAGGCAGCAATCCTACTATATGATAATTACCACTCGATATTTCCTGTGTAGAGATCGCTGATTCGCTGAGCCCCATGCTGGTAAATGTCTGCCAAGCTAGTTAACTAAAACTTTCATTAGGAATATATCAGCCTAAGAGTGTAGTCAATGCACATTTATTGGATTCTCCTTCAATAGCGTTTGTGCAGCTAGAGTAATTCTGTGTCCTCAACAACACGGTATTCTAGCTTCGCATGAACGCAGGCGTACGTTTGCTAACAAATAATTTAAACTATTGTTTGCATCGTTCTAATCTATCGTACTACCTCTTTACTAATGATTCACAAGCTTCGATTTCGGTATATTATCCAGTGCACACCTGCGAGAATGTCACTAAAAGTACTTTCTAACTGGGAATTTATCACATATGGACTCAGCCAGCAACCATGTGCCAGGAAAAGCACTGTGTCGCCGTTTCATTCTCTTGAGAGTCGTAGCAGTGCATGAACAATTTGACCCTTATGAAGCTGGAATGGGCAACTCGACAGTTGTCAGTTTGCGGTTGAGACGACATGCCTACTTAGGACAGTAACGATTGTAGTGACTGTTACTCGTTACGATATACCGCCTCTCAGTAATCACTAACCTGCATATTGATACCGTACGGAGGACATGGGGTCCCTCTCCAAGTGGCTAATATAGGTCGCCAATTAACTCATGACATTAAAAGCAACTCGGTCTGCGTACTGATTACAAGGAAGTAGTAGCAATTCCCATTGAATGAGTAAAAGCCGATGCAATCGTACATGTTTTCATTATTTCCTCTTCAGGTTTGTACAGTTATATATGAACAAAATCAAAATATTTGACACAAGTAACGGTTGGTAAGATAATTTCGGCTCACAAGTATTGAGCAAGCACAATCATTATACGTTACAGCACAATTCCGTGACCTGGATGTCGCATTTCGAGTGGATCAAGGCTGTTTTAACGTCTGAACTAGCCGTTTCTGAACACTCAACTCCGGCTCCTATAGTCGAATCACGATGGCTTCAAAGGCTGCAAGCAAACGCCTACGGACGCAATTTGCTCAAACGTCCGGTGCCTGGTAGATCACTTTGAATGATTCAGCGAAATTAGTGGCATGGCCAGTGTTGGCCAGATGTTTGGCAATGGATGAGTCGGTTGGATTTCGACAGTCAATCATGAGACAGACCGGGTGGTGTTCCTTCACCCGGTCAGTCAGGCGCCCCATCGTTTGGCCATCGTAAATTACCCCATATGAACGAATAAGTGGACAGAGATTTGGCGTGGAGCGACCTCTTGCCCTTTAGGCTAGTTCCAACTACTGAGCTACGGTTGAACTGGATTTGCAATTCAGCTGCTGGGAAAGTATGTCTGAAAGTATAGAAAAGGCGAAGAGTTATGTTTTCAGCAGTGATTTTTACCATGTATTATAGTTGTAGAAAGGTGGAATTATCTTCTACGAGTAAAGTCCTTGACATCACTAACCGTTTTCACTGGCATCCTTGATTAAGCGCAAGCCGATAACTGAATCATATTAAGCCGATTTCTTTTCTCTGTGATACCATTCGTTACAGAATCCTAGATGCAGTCCGAAAACCTAAGCTTGGTCCAATCCGGTGTTTCTTAACGCAACTGTGAAAGAATTTGTGATCTTGAAGGATGTTTGTGAGTAGCGTAAGGTTCGTAGAAAGTAAAGGTCCACGATTAAACTCCACACGATACTGTGCCTCGACGGGGAATCGAACCCTGGTCCCACGGAAATTCGTGCGTCTGCTCGATTACGATCGATTAGCTCAGCTCAGCTCTAAAACGTGGTCGTTCCGTGTTGAAGAAACCCCGGGAGTCGCCTGGCTAGAGTTTGTCAACAAACGCAGTCAGCTGATTGCAGAGGCTTTAGAGATATGAGTTTGCAACAAGTGTAAATAAGTTTCTCTCGTCAGGAGCAGACCTCGAAAATGGAGGACAGTAAGCAACGCAACATGACGGGTGTAGAGTGAAGCTCCAACACCAGAAACTTGGGACAACTATGTGGCCCAACGTAACCACTGAACTTAACTGCTAAAAAAAAATCCGCATCTTGGCCGAATTTGGCAAATGCCATTATTGCTAACCACAAGCTGCTGTACAAGCACGTCTATAGCCGACGAAAGTGGAGACAAGGATTTCCTCCACTCAGGACAGCCGATGACCTGACGAGAAAGACGGTGGACGCAGCATACGAGCTGTAGATGCCCCCACGTTTCAGAGGAATCTCGTCACCAAGCGATTTTCAAACTTTGTCGCCTCGGCGTCAGGACTAATAAACATCACTTTTGCGGCGTAGGCTGTTTTGCAGAAGTTGACGTCTCTACGCAAGCAAGGTTCACCGGGTGTTGTTACCACTCGTCCAGAGGCACTGGAAGCAATGGAACAACGGCACAATGGTTTATTACGGGTAAAAAAGCATCGCTTAACAAGTTCCGTGGGATGGAAGTTATTGCGAAAATCAACTGCATAATAAAGTGAAAAGTGTTGTGATGGACTGACCATAGACTTATATGGAATAGCAGAGATGTTCGCGTATTAAACATATAAATCCACAAATCCATTGGTTAGGCATTTGGCAAGACTCCGGTTGATTGCGTTTCGTAGCCCTGGCTAACAAGTCATAAAATGAAATGTAAGTGAGACAATGCATCGTCAACACGTTTTTTAAATATCGCCAGATTAGGAGCAGAGACGACATAAATAGGGAAAGCGTTCCAAGGCTCGCACACGCCGAGAGAAAAGAAATTTCTACGGCATTCAAGCCGGCTATACTGAATTGTCAGTTTCAGAGAGTGACCTCCTAATTTAGTGTCGCGGTTCAATTCCAGCAGCGGAGGGCAACTGTGGTTTGGGTTCTTCAGAATCTGGTGAACCATTATGAGATCCTCCGCAAAAGCTGCAGCTTCTTAGAGAGTTCAGTCTAAGCTTATAGGGAGATGAAAGAGGCCCCTGACGTTCTTGGTTGCCCTTCGTTCAGGAGTCTCGAGAGCAACGAGATCCTGTTTCTGCCACGGTTACCACAATTGAATAGCATATTTCACGTGAGGTCCCACGTAGACGTTAAGCATTTGGGGAAATATTGATTGTGCAAACCGACCGAAGGCTCTACGAAGAAGGCCGCAGTGTTGATTTCCGGTTCTCGTCGCCTTCTCTGCGTGTTTTGAACATCCAAGCAAGCCAACTGACAGGATCTTTTACTTTATTTTTCCAGCGCTGCTTAGATCAGAACTAAGTTCTTCCTATGTGAATGCTTGGAATAATCAACCTGGTTCACAAAGGCGGAAGCAGAAATGAGCTCTCCAAGTATCGCCCAGTATCCCTTCTTCCTTTGCTCTCTAAGGTCATGAAATCCATAGTTGCTGATGCACTGGTGTGTTATCTAGAAAACAGTAACCTCATTACGCCTGAGCAGCACAGCTTCCGTCGACAGCGGTCATGTACAACGGATTTACTAATAGCACGCAGTAGTTGGACCGAGACAGTTGACGCTGGAATGGAGTTGATGTGATCTACTTGGATTTCTCAAACGCTTTAAATCATCTAGATCATCGGATCCTACTCTGAAAGCTGCAGCATTACTGGATTGGCGATCCTCTTTTAAGCTGGATTGCTGACTTTTTACTTCAACAACAATTCGTGGTCACAGTTCGAAGCTTTTTATCGAACCCTTAAGCAAGTCGATTTGGATGTGCCGCAAGGATCAGTTCTAGGTTCACATTTGGTTGTGGTGTTTATTAATGACCTCGGTGAGGGAAACGCTTCAAACTTTCCAATGTTTGCCCATGATATTAAGCTTTGGAGCAGGATCACGATGAACGCCGACCAGCATCTGCTTCAGAGTGAACTCGATACGCTTTATCAATCATCAACCTGAAATATCCTGCAGTTCAATGTGAGTAAATGCAAGGTACTTTCAATCTGACATCAGATCATCTACTCATACCGACTAGGAACGAATGTACTGCAGCAATCAACCGTCAAACGTGACTTGGGTGTGCTGATTTAAGATGACTTGGGTTGCTCCAGCCAATCCGAAAATGTTTTGAAGACCAGAAACCAACTAGTCGGGCTGCTGTGACGGGCGTTGGGGTAAATAAACGGCTCCATATTCTGCCGAATGCCCAGTGCGTACGTCCGCCCCCATGTTGAATCTGCAATTCATGCTGCATCCATGGCTGGAACATGAATTTATTGCACTGGAGCAACCACTACTTCGGGCATCTAAGTATGTAATTGGAATGTGCAATCTTTCATACCACGAGAGGCTGCAACGATCCGGTGTATTCATCAGAAACTATTGCCAACTACGAGGCGAGTTGATTATGACATACTTGATTCTGCAAGATCCACATAAGGTGTGCAGCCCTTTACTGTGACTCAACCCTAACACAACCCTGAGCGGTCGCTAAGTGAGATTTTCAGAACAGTATATCCGTCTGGATTGACGCAGAAATTTCTTTTCCATTCGTGTCTGTCAATTGTGCAATGCTCTTCCAGAATCGGTCGTATCTGCACCGACATTAACAGTATTTAAAAGACGAATGGATATCGCACTGACCCACTTACAGTCACTTAGAATAATGTCTCCATCCGATACTTGGAGTTTAGCATGGAGTTATTTAATGTTAACTGTGGGTGCTGTGAATCTACGCGGACTGCAGAACTACAGCGGAGTAAACGCTAAGTTCTTATTTTCATATTTAAAGTACTGACTGGTTTACTATTATTATGAATAACATGATTATTCTTATTGTTCCGATATCCCCTCCAGCAATCCAACAGGACTTGCAGAGCGACGCTTCTTAACCCGTTAAAATTTATTGCTCATTTTTCATTGTAAGGGTTACAGGTGTATACTTCCTTTGCCCTATGTAGGCTTTTAGAAGACTGTCAGGGCAACAATTTTCCATCAGTGTCGAAGATATGCGCTTCAATATTTCGCGAAACGTTTCTTTCGAGCAAATTCTTTCTGCTCGACTCATTAGACTGAAATCAGGTTCCGTTTTAAATACAGAGGGACGAAGCTGTGTAAGTTGAAGTACTGTCTATCTCACATGTGTTTCCTAAACTCATGACGTAACGCATTAATCTCGAATCGCGTCATTGCCACGTAGAGGAAGTAAAAATGTCACTTACCTCTACTTTGGAGGTGAAACTCAGGGCTACTTGCGTTTGGTTGAATTCATTGGTAAGCTCCTCGATGGCTCAAGATGAATGCAGTAGTACAGAGATATTGTCGACCGAACGACGGTATGGACGGCGATTCGTCCTGACCGGTTTTAATTTTCCTCGTTCAAGCATACGCATGAAGACCAGCGAGAAACGGTCCAAGTGAAGAGACCCTAACAGCTCGATCGTGCAGTTCATACAATGCACGGTTAATCAGAAATTGTATGCTGAAAGTGTACAGAAGCTACCGTTCCTTCAGGGCCACAGTAGATATGTCAATGGCCACTTGGTTTTCTTCGACAAAATCACAGATGTAATTTATACTTTTAAATAACGGCACATTTGTAAAAGTGAAGTAACATCGAGATAGCACATGGTCAGATCCGTGACATTTAGATCGCGCACAGTATTCACGAAATCAAAACGGTCTTCAAGGCTGCGCACAGCAACTCGTTATTATATAGGTTCTAGAAGCTTGACGAACCATCGCACAGTAGAGTGGTACGGCGAGTTCTTCAAATCTAAGACTGATCGTAGGGGGAACTCAGGCCTATGCAATTTCGGAAGACTACAGCCTAGGAATCGTGGCGCATGTGTGACGTAGCTTTTCTTGGATATTCTCACTGATGATGCCACTATCCCCAAGATTTTTGAGACCGTTGCATGTTTCACTTTCGATCTGCTTTGTCTTGTCTTTCTCATTAAGTGGCTTCGAAAACCTTGTGTCATCTGCCAATAGTTCGTTCATTTTCTGGATATAATCTACCTCGTTCATAACAACTGTACTCGCGCCTTTATCCCGCCGAATATACCAGCATTTTATTGCTATCTAGTTGGTATAAGGCTTAGATGTGCTGATGTTTCGCGGGGTTTCACGCTTTATCCGAGCTCGGCGATATTGGTAACATGCCTGCACTATTAGCGAAACAAACTCGTCTACCTGTGATTTGGATGACGGAACTAATTGTATGGTTTGCGCGTACAAAATTTTTAATGGAATCTCGATTGCTAGTCGATTGTTCCTTCGAGTTGGGACACCGTAAGAGGAATGGAATGGTATGGTGCGAAATTCATCAAAGCATGACTTAGTCAGACAGCCATATAATGCCCGGAAAAACACTGTACGGCCGTTTCATCATTTCGGGAATCGTCGGCAGTGCGCATTCCATCTGACCCCTAACTCACATATAGTAACTTACTCTTGACGCCCGTTGTCGTCCGCTATAGCTCAGCGGTTTCGACCACAGACTGACAACAGTCCAGCTGCGGCTTCAAGATTCACACAGGTCAAATAGCAAGTGCTCTGGCTGGCGATTCTAGAATGGATGATACGCCTGCATTTTTTTTCCGGGCGTGCGCTGGCTGCGTGACATAGCCTTAATATGTATAATTTCTACCTATACCACTTAACTGCATTACTAGCTTCTTTTAATCTAACTATTATGGGTGAATCATAAGAATCTGTCTTATCGGCAACCGAATAAGGTTAACAGTTCGGAGTAACAAGAAAGCTAATTTTCCAGAATTTCAAAATTGCTCTAAAGCACGTCGATAAAAAACGATTTTGAAATGATGGTAACTTTTACATCCTAGTACCAATGAACAGTAGGAACGTTTAAATGCATAGATTTAGCTTGGTGAGTCAAGCAATTCTAACTAGATAAATCAACAATGGTTATATTTCTTAGCACGCAGAAACCATCACTATTGTGGAGCGAACGTTTGTACAGAGGAGTAGTGTTTTGGTTCCGTATTTATGCATTTCATTGGAGGAGATTTAGTAATTAATTTTCCCGCGCTCCTCCGTTCTACTGGATTTTAAACTGATTTTGAATCAAGCACGAGGTGCGGTATTTTTCTTTGCTGCCGCTTACAGATAGAGTGGGTAGACAGTACGACTTGGTCACATATCCGCAGACATCAAATACTTATTTAACCTGAGCTTTGTGTTGGCCTCAGACCGTTTGTGTTCGGCAGCATTAAATACACGCCCTACATCAGGTAGCAAACTGAATAACCAAAACCGAGATGGATGAACCCCCTCAGCACTTACAAACGAATGCAGAATACAAGAAAACATTCGGGACAGAAATGGCGATTATCAATCTATAGGTATGGTTCATGCTATTCCAGAACCACGGCAGAAAATGTAAACCTTCTGCAGTATGTGGGCATTATATCTCCAAGCAACTCGTCCTACCTCCCGTAGAGTAAATGAAGCATCAAATCTTTCGTCGAGCACTATCAGACATGTTACTACCTAGAAGGAAAGCGATCATGTGTGAGACGCAACTACAAGGCAATAAATGTGCTTCTGTGTGTACTGATAACGGGATATGATAGGCGGATTTCCCACCACAACGAACACACTGTTAGTTTTGTAGATTCAAAGTCTGGGTACATTTCACTAGCACTAAATCGCTTCATGGTTCTCCTTTCCTCATTATATTGTTCTTTCTCTCGGAAGATTACTTTGTTTTACTAGTCGCCACCGCATTTTCGACAGCTTCATTGCCGTTTCCCTTACTGCTAAGCAATTATTTCCACTTTCCACACTGGAATGTGAAAGCACGGACGGCCCCGTATATTTGATAAGTGGGTACACATCGCTGGTTCTTAATTCTTCATTGACAATTTTCTCTTATGTTTATATACCCATCCTTATCAGTTCGGCGAATTGTGCGTGCATATCCACGCACTTATGCCCATTTTGCTTATCCGTAGTACTCTGTTAACGTTAAATGCTAGTTTGACTATAAATAGCTTTTGTTATTCTTGACTGATTTTGTGCTTGCTCCGTGACGAAGGTCAACATCAAAGTATCGGGTTCTCGTTCGGTATACTCTGTCTAACTTTGTTCCACGTGGAACACTTTGTGCCACATACTGCGTCACTTTAAATGTACTTGTGTTAATCGCTGTCGCTCCTAGTTTCTTACCCCCTTCTCCGTCGATGTTGTTTATCTGTTCAGACAATGCGCGTTACCTGCGCAAGGTGTGCTGGAGATCTGGATTCGGTCTCAACACTTCAATCGGGCTCGAACCACAAGCAACATGTACAATATTACCCCAAATCGACTTGCTGGTAACAGCCTATAGATAGTCTGGAATTTGGATTTCATCAGTTGAATCCGGGCCGGTGCTTGCTTTCTTCACTGGAGATGAAGAAATCGCTGGCGTTCCAATAGTCTTACTCCCACGAACCGATAAATGCCTACAAAGCGCTTCGTTGACGATACTCGCCTCTTACATCGAAACATGATTAAGCAAAGTGCATGTAGGTAACATAAAGCTCTCATAAAGCTTTACCCTACGAATAAAGCCATCTGAACCCTTTTATATCTACTTCCAGATCATTAAGTTACTGTTCTTAGGCAGTCTGGTATATGGTAAAATTCCAAAAGCCATTGTCAGACATATCTGCGTTCAGCGCTCTCCTTCGTTCATGTGAAATGGTCAAAAATATTTTATTTTTTATATTGACCGATAGTAACTATTATTTGCTGTAACTATCTAGCCTGTGGCTGATGCAATAATTAGTTTCCTTATTTAAATTTTACGTTCTTTTTCTTAGGTCAAAAACTACCTGGCTTAAAGACGATGAAAATTATACGACCGCATCCGCAAATAGCTGCCTGAAAGCACTTTGTTGTGCTTTTGGTATTCTTTTTAGTCTTTTGCCATGCTTTGCATATTTGTTACCCAGACCTCTATTTCATTGCCTACTTGCAACAGTATTTTTGTAAATAGTTATAATGTGAGCTAATAAAACCTTGCAAAATCCTTAATCCAAAGTCATCAGCAGCGATGGTTGTTAGTGTATCTACTTACGTTGGCAAGCATTTCAAGATTCATTTTTTTCATCTGTACCTAACATATGTGTCATGTATGCATTTTTGTGATGACTTTTATGAAGATACATATGTACAATTCACATCAGTTCTGTTACTTCTCCGGAAAAATCAGTTCAAATACTAATGAGCCATTCTTAAACTTTGTCAAGGTCAACATTTGTTTCGTTCACAATACAGTACAGTTCTTGAAATCATTTCTCTTGTTAACAACTTGAACAGTCTTTTTTATTTGCTGCCGTTTTGTACAATTTGAGCAGACCACTCAACTGGATCATATCTCACAGTGTCGGAGAATACGCTGTATAGTTGGTTGAAGGGTCATTATGAATTACTGGTTGTGTGGATGAAATGCGAAGTGAAGCCACATTGTGGATTGCGATTTACATCGAAGTGAACCCTGGTCAGATCGATCACCAGTACCGTAGTTGATGAAACACTGCATATATATTTAGGTAACAACGCCGGCTGTAGATAACCACATGTTTTGTCAACTTTAATAATGATGATGGATAAACTTATAGGAATTAATACCTACGATCTGAAGTTATTGAGTAATTCAGGTTGTTATCTGATTGACTATTTAACAGTCGGTGCCAAGTATTTGAATCTAAGACGCATGCAACCGTCTAGATGTTATTGCCCCATAGAAACGCAAATGATACAAATTGGCATAGAGGACAGACGTGCTAATGATTTGCATGCTAACAACTGTAACATGTTGTCACAATGTAGGTAGATATAAGTTCTGAGGACAATAGCTCACCCTGTGTTGCATAGAACTTTAGTTATCATCAGAACATGAAGTATCCCAGTGAGAGATAACCTGTGACTGGATGCCATCATGCGTCCACAAGATACATCACTCGTTACTCAATTGTTCTACAAGAAGTGATGCGGATTCCATACACCGGTGATGTGCAAACAAAGTGATTACTTTGAGTATCTTCTCACCTTATAGAGCAGGTGCTGATATTGAACAAAATGCATTAAATAGAAAAAGCTTCAATATAAATTATGCATGACCCAAATGCAAAGCAAGGGAGAGCAACTGTCATCTACAAAGTACAACGCCTAAAATGTTTATCTACACTGATCAGTGCATTGCACACATCATTCAGAACCGTGTTCTCATTGCTACTTCCCGTATGTAAGGTCCTCCTCAGCATCTTATCAACTGTTAGAAAAAAAACCGTAATTTTACAGCTTTCGGTCTATGCTCGATTTTAATTATCGAGTATTAGTCCTAAGTTTGAATGACACACGAGCAGAAACTAAAAGCTGTCGGAATTCTTCTTTGCTACGCATTAACAGCATATTTGTATTGGCCACAATATTGAGAAGGCGATGAATCCTCGAAGCGAATTTAATACACACTGTCAGCGACACGTTGTAGTATTGAACACAATATGCGTCCCATTGGGTGTGATCAGCAAGGCGCATCGGTGGTCTCATTGATTTTGAACTTTGCACATTCTCTCAAGAAGCAAAGACTTTTGCCACTGCAATGTAAGGCATAAATGAGGAGGACCAAGTTGGGTTGTCAGCTACAACAGGACGGTTCCCTACAAGTTGGATTTGGAGTACGTACCGTATTGATGGATTGTGACAGGCCATCTCTGTCGAGACTTTAATTGACATTGTAATAGAACTCTCAGTCCGACCACCAGAACCGTATCTGAAGTGGATGGGTTTCGGGGTTGCTCCTCCCAACTCTGACATCATTTGAACTCTTCCTTTGTCCCCTGCCTTGCGTAAGAGAATAGGTCGAATGTATTTGGATCTCTTTGTGGTTGCTTTGCAAATTTTATGGCATAAAGATTCTACTTGCAACGTATGAGTAGTTTATTTTATTCCATGTTTCTGGTGGTAGAACAGTCGCTTCACTTCGATATTAAGCAAGGAGAACTACCGTTGGATGTTGTTTATTTGTCATAAGCCTAGCACGAGTAGTTTATCACGTTCTGTCATGCAATTTACTAATCTCTCGAATGTACGTAGACGGAAGTGGAGAAAGTACTGCAGTACATTTCGCAATTTCATCCGAACTCATTCATTCATGTGTTTGTAGACACTGACTTATTACTGCCCACACGCGGTCTTCAGTTGGCAATCCGGTTAAGCATAATTACTTTTCTGAGGATGCACAGACAATCTTGAACCACACCGAGATTCGAAATGAAAGAACCCATAATGCTAAATTTGGTGACACGAGCTGATAAAGTTTACATGAGTTTCAATGATCTCAGCAAAACGTGGATGCATAGCCATCAGTTCTGGTTTATAAGCGCGGCTAAACATGAACGCAGGATGAACAGAGTGGCACTGCGAAACTGCGAACTTTAACACACTTAGATTCAGGTGGTACATGCCGTCTTCAGTAGTATGTACTTGTTCGTCGCAAAGGACAGCTTACACGTAATAGGCTGCTGCGCTCAACATTATGGTATTTCGCAGCAACGCATAAATTCACACAAAAATGAAGACCATACTTCTCGTAACGGTACGCCTGCGTTGCTAGAGATTTTAATGGGGCATAGAAACTGCTTTAAATTGCTGCAACCTTTCCTGTGGAAAGTTGAGGGTCTCAGTGTGACTTTCTCCAATCCCTACACTCCACGACCGACGGTTTCGTCTTTGTTTAGACTCATCAGGTAGGGATAGTCGAGCTGGGAGTGGAACTCGGTGCATAATGCATGGCCACTATCGCCATGATCACCAGGCCATTGCTCTCCCCGAGCAGAGTTTGACACAGCGGTTAGAAGTAGATTTTCGGGTTTTTGAGCACCCGCCATGTGTCTTGGATTGCGACGCGCAATCTCACTAGTGGCGTCGGTTGACTTTGAAGTCAGCCTCTGCCAATACGGTCACTGGGATCGTCATGTGAAAAGTTAATTCAGCCAAAATGTTCTTACGATGGCTTTAGACGATCACATAACTTGTTTACTCAGCGAGATTTAGCGGAGAATATGTGTCAGTATTATTCCCCATTTACATCAAGCACCAGTATTATTTCGCCGGTGGCGTAGCTAGCAGTGCAACCTGGTTTGCACCCAAGGGATCCGCAATATGAACATGTTCATTTGAAGGTTTATAGTACAAGAGGCCTGTCATTATCCCTGTCACTTGGCTAATAACCACTCAGGGTTCCACTGATTTTCTAACTTTTGACCTCGTTTTACAACGACAAAGTTTGACCCTAAGAGCAATTTACTAGGCATAACTATCGCAAATGCTATCGTTAATAGATCCTGCGTCTTATTGATGATCCCACAATTTATCGCAAACATCATAAGGATGTCCATCATGATAATCCACTAATGCCTAGCTCTGGAAGGCAATTTGAGCAGTAGTCTAGAGTTGATAAAACAGAACGGTGTCTAGATCATCCCCACAATTTGCGGCACACATACCGCCAAGTCGCTCAAGTTAATACCATTGACTCACAGCTAATGCAACGCATGAAAACTGTCTCAAAGTGCTTTGACGTGAATGCATTTAGTACGCGAGAAGTGAAATATTGTCAAAAATAGACACCCAAGTTCCTGGTCTGGTTCAGATGATGTTTTGTTGTTACAGTCATTACTTCTTCTACCGAAGGCGCAACTCGTCCTTAACCCTCCTTTTAGAGTACGCTATTCAAACCTGGAATAACTATGATGGTACGTTTCTATTTACCCGAAGAACAAACCGACAAATGGAGTTAAAGACTCCATCGTCTCTCCGTATCAAGAATACTCAAAGCTTCAATGGTTCGCGGCAGATGAATTCGGTATCTGTAGGGTGACGGAATCATAGAGTCCGAAATCTTTTAGAATCCCAACAACAAATGCTGTTATTTTTTTGAGACTTAGCTTCAACATTAACATGAGAGACAACAAGCCACCCACCAAAGCAATTTGAGCTAACGTGAAACCATCCTCTCTCCGGATGTGTCAGTGTTGGAGTGTTCTTCCAACCGCTATCCATCCCGCCTCCAAGTTATCAGCACTGTGAAATGCTTTAGCGAATTCCAATTCCACCTACACTCGGTTGTATAATTGGTGCTGTAGAGTAAAGACGAGATGCGATGTTAGGCCTTGCTCGTAAACGGCTTGATACCTAGAAATATACATGCGTGTGAAGACTGCTTTAAAATCAGCGGCTTACCGTTTATTTGGATTTTGTTATTCTCAAACCCATCACCATATGGAACTGTTAAACATTAGTTTTCCAAAGTTTCCACACCACTGTTGCGTATTTATTGATGCAGTTTTTTGAGATCTTGTTACTCTTGAAAACAGTGATGCCGCATGCTGATACACTTACAATGTGCAGTTCCAAACTGTCAGACACATGGTACAGTTAGAAGCATACAGATCATCACCGGTGCAACTACGAACTTAGTTGTTAGAATGCAGTTTGAAGTGAGAAAACGTTAGCAGTTACACTTGAGTGTATCGGTTTGGTGAATGCTAGTCTAACTTGCATGAACATCGGTCTGTTTCTCGTCTAGATGCAAATAAGGTAGTCAAAATGGAGTGTTGTATCTTCCTATTGTTGAACGTTTGAAAAAGTGCCCCATGAAACCGGAGTAGTGACAGCCGATGGTATTTGCACCCGCTGATCCAAATAAGGCTCTCCGTTAACTTCCCGCTCAAAGAAGAAAGCTACGGATACTTAGATTTCGTGCAACTAGAATTGCTGTATTTAAGTCCACTACAGCAAGTACAATACATTGACGGAACAAAGAGTTACTGGAGGCTATGCGATAGTATACTCAAACGTAATGAAGTAACGAGCATGCAGAAGTGGCCCAGAAATGTTGTTGACTGCTCTTAACTTAATGTTCCTAGGGATTCAAACCTACCCTTAGTTGTTATCTAATGACTAGTATCCGGAGCTATTCGCGTTGTTGAAGTGCAGAACAGTTTTCAGTAAAGACATGCACAGACAAAAGCGAAAAAATAAAGAAGGCAATCGACGTAGACAAAAGACCAAGTATCCACACCAAATAAGCCAGAGAAATTTTGAAGAACAGTATTATATTGGGACCCTTTTCCTGTATCCAATGCTAAATAGATAAGTTCCATCAAGAAAACTGACTGACAACTAACAATGATGTGAATCTCATCAAAAGGGGTCTATAAAAACGAAAATACTGGCCGATGACATCCACTCTTAGATCTATATCATACAAGTACTCACATCGGAACTACCGGCAACGCTGCCGTAGTGATCCTGCTTTCATTTTTGCCGAAATATTAGCAGTACAATATTTTAGCTTGGCGAGCAGACTAACAGCGGAAATGTCTAAGCGAACTATTTGGGATGTAGGACAGGAAAATGGAATATTAGCCTAACTGCTGTTGGGATGTCTTGTCTGCGGGACCAGAGTTTCTTAGTAGCGATAGTCAAAATAGTAACAAAGTAAGCAAACCGAACAATAGCTTTTGATCATATGGGCAGCTAACAGCCGTATCCAGCAGTTTAGAAACGTCCAAAAGTAGAGAGCGGCCATTATGCCCTAATCTCTTCGACATTCCTGCCTAAGCAATTGCATCATTGTGTAGAGGGGCCGCTTCCAAGAATGGCTCTGGGGAGCTCTTCGGAGCTAGCTGAGAGCGGATCGCGAAAGACGGCTAGCGACGAGCCTGGGCCCGGAAATACGGAGCGGGAATATGTGGACAGCGCAATAAATCAGACAAATACGCCGCTAGCGCAGCCCACAGGACCGAGGCCAAGCCGATTGACACAGCCCAGAACAAGCAAGTCGAGAGCTCTCGAACGACTCCTGGCCGATCCAAATCGGGTACAGAGAAGCGGAGATCGAGGCGGAAACAGGAAGGCGGATCTTCCAAGTCAGAGCTCCCGAGGCGAAAGGACTGGCTCGTCTCTAACATCCGTACCTGTGTTGCGTTGTGGGACGGAAAGCTAGTCGATATTCGATGGCGCGCGCGAGATCCTCATGTGCCCATTTTCGGTGTGCAATAAACGTCTACCCCGCTGTCGTGTCGTTCTCGCTACACTGGTGCCGTGACCAATCGTGATGTAGTTGACCCAGTTAGAGCAATTTGCGGCCGGTGACGTGGAGGCGTGGCTCGATGAGTTCGACGGAATTGCGGCTTGCACGGGTGTGAGGGGGGATGCAAATTTGCTAATTGCTTTGGGCACACGGTTGAGTGGACGAGCCAAGGCGGTGTATCTGCTCATTCGGAAGGCCAAACCCGGCTGTTCGTTCGCTGAGATGAAGGCTGCCTTGTGTGCAGAATTTGGGAAGGATCTGGAAAGGGAACGAGCGCTGCAACGATTTCACGCAGCCAGATGGGACGAACAGGATGATTTGATGGTGTTTTTCCGGCAGCTGGACAGACATCTAACGATTGGGATCCCCGAGTTAGAGGGCAACGCAAGACAGCGCCTACTGAACCGTACCACCCACAAACCCGGATGACCGAGCGGTTCAACCGGACATTGAAGACGTGGATAAACTGCACGAAGTTGGCATGGGAAGATGCTTTGCCTCAGGTTCTGATCGCGTATCGGACCAGCATGCAATCAACCACCAAAATCTCGCCATTGGAATTACTGTTCGGCAGAGAACCACGGATTGCGCTCGATACTTGCCTACCGAACCAGCGTGAGTGGAAACATCCAGCTGAGCATCAAGAGCGACTGCGATGGAAAGCTAGAAGCGAAACCAAAGCTCGACAATCGCAGGATAAGCGAAATTACGACGCCAGGCATGAGGCTCACAAGTGGAGGCCATTCAGGATTGGAGAACGGGTCAAGTTACGGAACAACGATCGGCCGGATCATGACGGGCCGGGCGCAAGCAAGTTCAGAGAAGGCTGGAAGGGCCCCTACACCATTATCGACCAGAAAGCGGGCAACTTCTTAATCGACTGCGGAGGAATGAAACGTTGGGTGAATGCTGCTCTCTGCGACCATGGTACGAGAGGAAGAAAGGTCCTGGAGAGGGCGGGTGTAGAGGGCCAATGGCTAGCGAGAGCATCGCAAGACGGCTAGCGACGAGCCTGGGCCCGGAAATACGGAGCGGGAATATGTGGACAGCGCAATAAATCAGACAAATACGCCGCTAGCGCAGCCCACAGGACCGAGGCCAAGCCGATTGACACAGCCCAGAACAAGCAAGTCGAGAGCTCTCGAACGACTCCTGGCCGATCCAAATCGGGTACAGAGAAGCGGAGATCGAGGCGAAACAGGAAGGCGGATCTTCCAAGTCAGAGCTCCCGAGGCGAAAGGACTGGCTCGTCTCTAACATCCGTACCTGTGTTGCGTTGTGGGACGGAAATCTAGTCGATATTCGATGGCGCGCGCGAGACCCTCATGTGCCCATTTTCGGTGTGCAATAAACGTCTACCCCCCTGTCGTGTCGTTCTCGCTACAATTGTATCTCAAAGGAAAGAGGGACTACACACTGCTTGTTCAGCTTCATCACCCATTGTACAATCACTAACCTCCCGGAACCATAACGTATTTTGTTCCACAGTTCCTGCTCTGTTCTCGCTTTCCTACAACGTTGATTTCCGCATGATATGGTCCACTCGTGTCTGTTACTGATGTCCCAATTCCGGTTGCACTTCCATACGCAAGTTGGTTCACTCAGGGTTGGAGGATGAAGTGCTGGCATCGGTGTCTTCCTTTTGGCTGCAAAGCAACTCTTGACCGCCCATTTTTTGATAGATTTGTTTAAAAAATAGGCACATGAATGATTGATGAATACTTCTGAAACACCCTATGCGTGAATGCACTTTGACGCTCAACCTTAGTGTGGACCGAGTTTTGCATTGTAGGTTAGGCCAACATCCCATTAATTCTAAGTTCGCTGATTGTTATCTCTTCCTGACGAGATCACAGAACTTCGAAACTGAACGATCGCACCTTGTTCGGATACGTTTAACTGGCTGGTCAGGAAACGAAAGCTAAATAACAATCTTTTAGGAGGTAAGTGACAATATGCATGTGGTTCGCGACATCCGGTTTCGGATTTGCCTGTCACTGTGGCCAGTAACAGGAAGCCCGCGCCTACAGAGGGACCATGGATAGCTTGCGCTGTGCCACCCACAGCTCCAACCACATACCCCATATCCAGTGTAAACCCGAAGGAATAAGGCCTGGGAGTCACGTAGATGGGAGTCACGTTTCATCAACGGAGCCGGCGCACACTCTTTCACAGGCAAACACAAGCACGCTGCATTTGGAGAACCAACTACACACAAGGCGGTGGCTGGACCGTAGTCCGCTCCACATATGAAAGGTGTAATTAAAATACATAACTTTGGTATCTGGCCATAATTTATAACTGGTTAACACAGGTGAGCAGATATGATAACATGGCAAACTGTTAAAATGAGAACTGCCTCCATCACGAAACATAAACCAATTAGGATTAGTGACGTACCTCACACAAGGGGTAAGGTATGATAACACGGGACAACTGGAACCGTATACATAAATGAAGGGGCTTAGTCGAAGAACATCAATCTTGTATCCTTTCCGCACGTTCGCCTAGCAGGCACGCGCCTTTCGCCTTGCTGTGTAAGGATAAGGCAACGCTATATGAAGCCTGTAAAATAGCTTTTTTATGTAACTCACCAATTTGCGCGTTTTTGAAATAACATCAGTCGGTCTCCAAACTAAGTAACAGCACGACGATAAACAGTGTAGATAAAGAAAAAATCGAAGATAAATCCCATCTATCCAACTCATGGATGTGAATGTTCTGAAAGAATTTTCGACCCCACCCATCAGTTGAATGTATGCGAAAATTTGCGTATTCGTTATCTCAAGCACTGAGTTTTGGTGGATATTCCTAATCTTTTGCCTCCAGAAAGACGGAATAAATATTTAGCATTGCAGTATGAACGTAAATAAGCGAACCGTAGGGATAAATATTACGCTCTTTTCCGTTTACGAAGGTTTGTAAGAAAAATTTCGCAGGATTTGGAAAGAAGTATTGCTGCGTTATTAGATCAAAATCCTCGGTAAACAGCCGGTAACTCCGTTTCGCAGTAGGAAGAAAATTTGAGTAGGCTACTGGTTATGGGAAGTTAACTTGAAGAATGGACTGTGAATGTGGCTGAGACCGCTTCACTTATATTCCCCAAACTGTGCTACTTACAGTCTGTTAAGTCAAACATTTGTGGCCGACATCAGTTTTACCGCAGGTAGCCAAATGGGTCTGTAAACGGCAATTCGCTTTGAAGGGCTTTCAGCTAACACGTATCCAGCCGGTCAAATGAACAAGAACACTGGACCAGGATGACGGTAGTAGTTAAGAACAATCAGGAGGCAATAACAATATGAACCTCAATAAAACTGCTTTCACTGAACGCAGCTTCAATTTAATGCAATTCAGTCCGAGACCAACAGGATTGATTTCAGACCGTCAGTGGGACACAGAGCACAACACACGGGATAGCATATGACAGGTAAAATTCATACGGTGGGTTAAACTCAAATGGATGAAGACTGGATGCGTGCAATCACAGTGCGAAGGGGAATGTTTATAGTGATCGTAATTAGTGCGGGGGTCATGTAAACACCCATGTTGGGCTAAGGGATAATGGTATGCGTAGGTAGAAGGCGAGTATGAACAAGTTACCACAAGGCGGGACGGACACCCTTGGGATCACACGTGCGTGGAGGGACATGAAATGGACAGGATGTAAACCTTTTTACACGGTTCGTGTGCAAAGGAGTATGTGGACCGGAAATGACCGCAGTTCCAAATCACGGTGGTGAATCGGTGGTAAGTTCGCCCGGAGTAGTCCACGCTGGATGGTTAGCGAATGAATGAATGGAACACAGTGCATCCAGAATTACTTTACACGGTCTGTTTTCGTGCTGTGATTTGTCCGTTTATGATTTCTACAGTAATTTGCTTAGCTTTAATCGGTCGAGTAAACGCGAAAAACAATACGGGATTTCTCGATAGATTCAATTATGCGTATTTCATGCTGAAGGTTATTCTAGATTCCGCTGTGGCGATTTGGGATGACGTTACCAGATGAAATTTTCCGGTGCTTTCGACAAGTACTAAATTTCCGCAATTTCATCTTCCGCGAGTTTCAACTTAAAGTGTTCAGAGATACCCGATGCACATTCAAGCATGGGCTACCGTATGTTCGACACGCTCCGCAAATCCTAAAGGGTTCGATTAATAAAGTCTCATGTCACAAATGCTATGAAATTGGGATAGTAATTGTCCAGTTACTTTTGACGATCCAAGATCAACTTGGTACTTGGCGTGCACCACGTAATGCATAACAACAGAGAAGCTTGTTTTCCAAATAGGACAGTTAGAGCTAACAGCAGCTTAGTCACTTTAATGGATAGATTCAAGAGTGTAAATAATCTCAATATTATCGGCAAATGTAAGTGTATTTAGGAAAGGAATACATCGGACATATCTTTTACATATGACAGAAAGAGTAGATAATTCTTAACGCGACTACTGGCGGATGCCTTTGATGTTGAATTGTAATGCTAAATTTTTACCACTTGGGTTCGCTTCGCGGTGAGAATGAAAGCACAACCGTAAGGGATCATTGGATCAAAATGTTCTTAAATGGGAAACAGATTGGTCGTGTGACACACTATTAAATGCCAAGGTAGAAAATAACCAATGCGATCCGCCGTTGAATGGACTAATTCGTAGTTCTGTTAAGTTCGAGTGGTATCTTATTCTAGAAGTGAGCTTAGGAAGACGTGTTGAGAAGCGTTAATTGAATTACGTGCTATTATTTAGTATGCAGTTTTAGACTTGACGTACTATTCATCACGTAAGGCAGGACAGAAGTACGGCTGACCGTTTGGTAATTATACAACTCATGTACTGAGGAAGATTTGTATATTCGAGTGACCCAGGTATCCTTCTACTTTGAGGGCGCAATGCCAGCATTTGTGGATTCATATGCAGTATGAAGATGGTATCAGTCACTTTATGCGGGAAATTGGTAAATTTTCGAGTCCGCCATAGTAGAATAATACGGTGGATGAAATAAATTGTTTCGTGTCCCGCACATCGAACTTGATCTGGTCCACGGTCCATGCAGACACAATTGAGCATGCATGCACTCGACTCTGATTTATAAACTGTTTGCTGCAGTTGTTTACATTCTCTATTAATCACTGCGACGGCTGAATCATTAATGCCTCTCCGACGGACGCTTCATTGAAACATACACTTGTAAACACCGTAATTTTCAATTAGCTCTAGGGTGTTTTACACTCGTTCAAACAACTTGCTTGAGGCAAACGATTCAACTGGAATTAGTGCTTCCTTAACGCAATTTGCATTTGCTGTCTCACGTTTTGTGGTTTGTTGCTGCTCACCCAGAACTTAATCGGTATTCATCGAAACACACTAGTCCCTTGGCATCTTATGCGATTTTGTCAAGCAGTGCGTCTACGTAACCCATCACAAGGACCTCGCAGCTACACCGATCAGTAGTTCCCACCCACTTTCCCATTTTGTGGTGTAATTGAAAAGGTTCGAGCATGGCACAGAAATCAGACAATAAGTCAAGCCAAATATCCTTAAATTTTAAAAATGCAAATCTCCATATATTTTACTTTCATTTCTTAGAAATGAACAGAAACTAGAGAACTTGCAGCATCGTGCAGTGACCAAATAATTCGATCTCAAAGGAATGTCCCCATCTGAAATTCACCATGACACGCTCAAGAAATTGCATGCCAGTATTCCATCCTGTGCCACAGTCAACGTTGGGTGTATGCATACAATTGCTACGAGAAGAGAATTAAGCTTGAGCCATGGTAAGGGTAAAGCTCAACGGCCACCATCAACGCAAATTTTGACTTAGTCTTAGATATGATCATGCATGCTCTTCGACTACCGACTCGATAGATAGAAGAGAGTTTGAGCATATCCCATGAACGAGCAGACACTAGATTTTCTAAGGAGTTCGACTACTTAAAAGTTTACGCTTAATAAGTGCCACTTATTTTGACTCATGAATAAAAGCGCTTTCGACGCGTGATATCAAAGAACGACTTGGAACTTTTAAACAAATGCCGACGATATTCTCGCATGAATACTCGACATAAATAAGTGCTGGACTCACATTTTTAAACCAGAAAGCAAAGAATAATCAAAGTAATGGAAGCCTGCATCATTTCCTTCTCCAAAACTCCAAGGTTATGCCGTTAGCTGGCAAGTTGATGATATCCGTTTTTCGGGATTTCGAGGTGCATGAAGTGAGATTTCGTTGAAAGAGGTCTACTCTCACCAGAAAGTATTACTGAGTTTCTGAAACCTCTCATACCAAACGTTTCAGCAAACGGGTCAGGAAGGCTGATGAAAGGAGTCAGTTTCTACAGTGGCAACGCCCCAGCCCATAATTCTTGCATTACACAGAAAACAATTAATGATTAGGGCTTCGAGCTTCTCCCTCATCCACGCTGTTAACCAAATCTAGCTCTGTCTGATTTCCACCAATAATATCATCCGAATTGTCGTGATCTATCTAGAGATAGGAGAGCGGAACAGATCCCCATATGTCCTTTGGTTTTTATTGCGTGTTCAACCATCTCGTTTGCAAGCGTGCGCTCATCTTAGTCCAAAACTGGGACCGATCAGCAGTAGTTACCGAACAGCGAAAAATGCTAAGGTTACTCCTTCCGATTAGAATATGCCCAGGGAAAGCGTAGTGACTTTGAAGCATAGGTGTCTTGCACAAATAACATCCCCATGAATCCCGATAAGCAAGGTCTACATCACCGTTGTCTCCTCTACCTTTGGTAGAATCTCAGGCAAAAACTGACCGTGGTTCTAATAGTCAGGCGGAACTCGAGACAACGGGGAGCGACCACGATCCAAAACGTGTGATTTATCAACTTCCTCCAGTCTCAACAATCTCTATCATTAGCAAGATTAAAGCATCTTAACACCAACTCTCTCTACCTGCAGCTTGAGTGTCCTTGTGAAGTCTAGGTTCCCCGGCACGTCAATAATATTTGCAGCGATTGCTACAAAACTCAACTGTACTACCACAGTTGCGGTATTTGCTGTTACGAACACCGTCAACTCGAACAGAGACACAGACAGAAGACAATCATCAGTTAAGAGAACGCCAGGATCAGCGATGAGCCTACTTTGAAACTTAATGAATGAAGGTCCAGTGATACTGTCGTGACTATTTGTGAACCAAGTGCAACTAGCGCCATCCCATCGCGGACTAAGTTCTCCGATAAACAAGACCGATGGAAGTCATTTTCATTTTGGTGAAATTTAAATGCAATCTCACAAACCTAATAGAACTTAGTCGTCAGCCCAAACTCTGCACTCAAAGGCGAACCGCAACTTAGTAAATTGACAGATTCCTCTAATGGAGCAGCTGCAGTAGCCCGTTCTACACCAGCTTCTCAAAATCTTTGACCAAAAGTGGTGTAAGAAAACTGGCCTGTAGTTGTCCACTCTGCTGGGATCTCCTGCTCTGAGAATCGGCTATACGACTGAGCGTTTCCGGTCGCTGGGTAATATATATTTGGACAGTGGCCTGTTGAATACGTAAGTCACAGCAGGCGAGATGATGGTCGATAAGGACTTGAGAATCACCGCATTATGTCTGACTGAGCCAGCATATTTGATGCGGTCAAGGTTGGCGAGTACTTGTCGCACCTCTTTAAAACGCAAGTCAGACTTTCGGACGCCATACACGTCGAACTCGGTACAGACCTCTGGTCATTTGAAAACACGGAAGCGAAGTGCACCATCAAGGTGAACACAGCCTCAGTGCTGGACGCTAGGTGCTGTCCGTCACGCCCTCTAGGACTGGCAGATCAATTGTCAGCTTCACTGAACAGTGGCTCTTGGTTTGTGGGGAGCAAAATAACGATTACATTACAAGTGCCGTAGAATGATCAGCGTAAGTGTTAAGAAACCAAATGTAAAAGAAAGCAATGTGAATAAAAGTGGAATTCGGGATTTACCAGACTCACCAAGCTCTTCACGTGCACACTGATGTTTGATTCTTCACAATTGTTTTAATGAAGTTGTTGGTATGTACGTTGTTTGAGTTGATCTTTATCATTAGCTGAGCGACACACACTATATCATGTAATGCATGTGGTATAGTGTATCGCAAACGTGTTTTGCGTAAAAGGTTAACGTTGAGGTCAATATGAGATGCATTGAAATTACCTCCTTTGTTCTGTATAACCAAACAGATAAACATTTTGTCGACAAGCAAGTCGAGTATACTGCGCGGCCCATTTGAGCTGGTAGCCTCTCAGGTGTGTATTGTGGCAGAGTTGCAGCAGTTCGCAACAGACGTGCTCTGGATTTTACAGTATCAAATATGCCATGATGAGATCTCCTGGCTGACTCATAAATTCACCACGGTACAAGACTAGAGCTTGCAGCCTATGTTGGTAGGGGACGCGGGACAAACCCCTGACCAAATTCGTCGCTCTACTTTGATCAGCTTTAAGCGCAGCAGCATCATGTCTGTGCCTTGGACGCTAGGTTTAGATCGCGTACTCTGCGTGATGCCTCGGGTAGGCGTTCAGCATTTGCGGATAGATGGCCCAAAAGTCCCAAACCCCCTGAGTAATATTCCAGGTTGGTGACGGAATCTTTTCGCAACTAACTCAGAGTTTTTCGAGGTCACTTTCTTGAGGAGCATGTGGCAATTGTCGGCTCTCAAATCGATATTCGCAAGTAAGCTGGTAGCGTCACTCACAGTTTTACATTTCGCCACGTTAAAATGGAGCAGCTTTGTAAAAATAAAGATATACGCCTCTACAATGCCGCATGATTTTCCACTGCCTTGATGTTGTGCCAGATCTTGACATCACCTGCAAAATGTATGAGGTCCAATTGCAGTACGCTGAAAAGGTCGTTGATGAGGGCTAGAAACAAACGTGGACCCAGTATCGCACTTTGGGGTACACAACACTGGACTTCAATTTTATCGGCGATGGAGTTGCGGACTCTCAGATTCAGCGGACGTTGGTTTTGGAAGTTCTTCATCCAACCTAGCAAACAGTCACAGACTCCACGGCTTCCACGACGGTCGAATGCTTTGGAGAAGCCCAGGGATCGAACAACGACTCCTTGTCTAGTACCTACTGACTTCGTCCAGCTTGTCCGAAATTGCAACAAGTTTGTGGTACAGAACCAATTTTTTTGAAGTCCTTGCTGCTACAATACAGGGATGTGGTTACTCTCAAGGTATCCCATAAACGCTTCTGAGACTATGCCTTCCATAAATCTAAATAACTAGGGGAGGAATGTGTTGTACTACAGCTCGAGGATTCCATGCCATTCACGCTGTTGTAAATAGGAATGAATGTGTCCTGTTTTCACATAGCGGGAAGCTACATATATTCAATACTTCGTTGAATGAACCGAGCTAAATGTTCGGCGATATTTATGGTGGCTAGCATAATTGTATTCGATGTTATGTCGTTCAAACCAGGAGAGATACGCAGGCACAAAGACAGCAGTCAGTTGCTTAAATTTGCTGCTGCAGACGATGCTTGACTTCAATCTAAGGGCATTGGAAGCTGTGTTAAGACAGGCGTGCTGACAATTTATTCTGGTAAGTTTGGCTGAAGTGTTTCCGCAGCGAGTTGGCCGCCACTTGTCCAGTTATCACAGCGCCATCTGCTGTACTTAGCACTGAGATAACGCGCTGCACTCTGAAGCTTTTTGACGTGCTGGTTCAGCGTTCTAGGATTAATACTGAGTTCCGAGGCTAAGTAATGTTGTACACGCATTACAAGCGAGCCAGGCTAAATCACTTATGGCCATGCACTCTGGAGTCCAGGCTCTCGGGAGGGATTTCGACTGTTTCGTGCGAGAGAAGTTGGCTACTGACGCATGTGTCAATAGCTTGGGGAACGTGGTAACAAATGCCTTCCAGGTGACGTTGCGAGGCTGCTCAGATATGAAGGGTATGTATTTTTTTGAACAATGTTGTACTACGTGTCGTAATCGGTGCACACTTGGGTCTCGTTGTTGTTCTCACTGATGTATTCAGCGTAGTAGACATAACGGAAAAGCAGCGTCGCACGTTTGCCACGACCAAGCTGTGCAATTATAGTTAATAACTTGATAGTTAATTCCTTCTTGATGAGCACATGGTCTAAGGTAGATGATTCATCACCCCTTCTGAATCGTGTCGAAGTGACGACATGAATGTTTAGCGGTACATCGGCGATAACGTTTTTCAAGTCAGCTTCAATGGGAGAAGTGGGAATTTTGTTTAAGTGCACCTTGAAGTCCCTCACTTGAAGGACGTGACTATTACAGTGCCAGGACGCGCTTATCGGAAGAACCTAGGCGGAGATCCATTTCCATGGTGTACATTAGTGCAACGTCAACTATTACTAGTAAATACATATCACCACGTCTCCGGTGTATAGGACAACCAATAGAATTGATGACATGCGTTTCTGGATCATCGATGGCGTCCATATGTACACCAACTCCGTACTACAAGATAACGCTACCTCCATTGATTCGTCAATCTTTTCTTAATGAAACCATGCCAAACAGAGTTATATTGGCGTAAATCAACTCAATATTCAGCTACCGTTGCCGACAAATTGGTAATGGACACTAGCAACTGGTTAGACTCCTGTGTATATTCAAAATTCAAAAGCAGTGGTACGTTACGTTACTAACTATTTTATTACAACAGATTATGGCATCAAATTTGTGAGTGACATCGACAATAACCACCACAGAAAGTACCGTAATCCCGTTATCGAACTACAACCTGCCGTCAAGTTAGACCAAATTGAAGCACCAGACGGCTGAACTCCATCCACTTACACTGCCGACTAAGGGACCCAGTCAGACAAGGTTTAAAGTAAAATGATCAATCCAGGTGGGTATGTTAAACAAGGGAGATTCACGGCTTGGGTATACATGAAGTCGTGAGCCTTCATCATCTACTTTACGCTGTGGGAAGGTCAGCGGTTGTGGATCCAAAGAAATCATGACGTGGAACATGTACCGTAATGGCAACAACGAGGGTTGCATGCCTTTTGTATGGTCTTTCAACTCAAAAGTTGGGCCAGAACATTAAAACAGTACAAAATAGAAAGGGGAACATGTTTGTATTGGCGAAATGTCAGTAACAATAAATTCAGTTTGGTGTGTAGGGTACCCAGTGCCAGCCAGTGGCTGATAACCTGTACTCTTTCGGCTGTCAAGATATTTTGGTAGTGTTCCGGTTATGAGCTTCCTGTTGACGGGGTTGAACAGGTGACTTACTTGTTCAAAGTTACTTGATCTGCCTGTGGTCCAATGTCCATCGCCTTTATGCGCAAGTTGAGCAATCTATTTCACCTTTCGATCGCCTTCTCTGTTATGAATTGGGTTTATAACATTACCTTCATCATTCTGAGACCACTCACTTTTTAGTTCGGTGATAACGGTAGAATCGATGTCGAATTAGCAAGCAGGTTAGCAAAGATTTGCTTCGGGACCTTAGTTACGACGTTTGTGAACTGCCACTTGAAATGTCGGTGCTCGCTCGCTTTTGCATTGCCGCAAATATTTTGCTGTCTCTCATAAGCCTCGTTGTCCTTGGAAGGTCCGGTGAGGTGGAATTTGTCCCATAATATCGCTACCATAAAGCCAATTAACCATACTCCTTGGCGAACCAATGCGGTTTGGATGGTCCAGAGTTATGACACTACAGTGATATAACCCGAGAACACATTAGTGTTACTTCTTCTCTACTTATACACCAGAAGTCTTCCACAGATGCAATTTGTGGTAGAGACAAATCCATTTTGTCTCGTAGGTCGATTTATGCTGCCTAACTCAGCTTTTCATTGGTTTTAAACTGGTTGTAACTGACGGGAATGCCTCAAAGATAGGTACATGCTAACTACTACCAATGAGCAATCGCTTGCTGCGAGGGGCTCCATGATCAGAAATTTATACCAAAGTTGTTCCCAGGTTAGAGAGTCAATCTGAAGTACACATTGTGCGCATGGATTGTAAAGCACAATCTCAAAGTGGACCGCGATTTCCATTGAAGTGAACCTTGGCTAGTCGATCACTAGGACAATAGCTGATGAAGCATGTTGTTAACATCAAAGCTGGGAATGACGGAGTTCAGTGCAGTCTCGAAATTGTTGGCTGGCATATGTGCTGCATTGCTCCACTTTAAAATACTAAGTACACGAACCTCGTTTCGATGTCGCAATGTCCATGCAGGATTTGAACTTCAGACCAGCGTACCTAAAGACAATTGAAATCACTCATGACTGGAAAATGAGGACGACCCATGTGGCTCCGGATAGGTGGTAGCCGATCTAAACAACGGCTCAGAGGACCGCGATAAAATGCCCCCACGGAAAGCTTTCTGCGTCTGATGTGGATCAAGCCTTACCGCTAATTACACTCGCCATCGTCGCTTCTGTAAAGGCTCTCACGTCTCCTATACAAGGGAGACCGGGTGTAGAGCAAGACACCACTACGAACTGCGGATAGTCTATCGCAACCTATCTGCGAGTCCCACTATATCGGACCACTCAGATGTAAAAATACGACAGAGCCTCTTACACTTGTCCATAAGAGTGCAAACTTTGATAAAGGCTATACGCAGGCCGAGGTAGGAACCACCAGGCAGGCGTGAACTGTGAGCAACCTGTTTACCCTGCTCCGGGGTCTTGGAAACGACTCGAACATCTATGATACGAAGATTTGTTCACTCATCTCCATTTCGTTCTTCGCTTCCGTGATAGCAGATTTGATCCTGTCTCGATTCACCGAATCCAGTTCTGGGCGAAGGTGAATCTTTAATCCTTTCAACCTAATTACTCGGAACAAGATCCGCCTTGGACTGGCTTCATCTACAAAGGGGATTCTCATTGGCCAGTGTAGCTAATCAACATTGTTCCACTTTCACCCCGCGCCTACCCACATCCAGGAGCCTAACAATTAGGATATGCAGTAATGACGCTATGATCGTTGCGCTTCTGAGGAATTGTAGAAATGGGACTTAGGCGCTTATAAAATCAACAGGTTAAAACGCCTCGGGACGGCAAGTTTCACCTTGCAGGACGAGGATTTCCAGTGCTTCAGGTGCTTTGACCTGCCCATGACTTATAGACTCTAAACTCCTTTCATCCTTCGTTTTGTTCTTGCCTTTATTTCACAGGTGTTCACACACAGAAACATCTGTGCCCGTAGGATACAACACAGGCAAAATGTTCGTATCAGATAAAACTGGGCTGCCCGCAACAGCAAAACTTTGTGCCAGCGACTTTGCGCGGGACGAACAGGAAGACTTATCTGAAGAATGTAAGTAATGCAGACTAGTTTTTGGGCCAAACACACGGAAATACTCGTAACGGAATATTCAGCCTACAAGGTGGCTTGTGTTTCGGCTCTACCTTTTCCGGTTGTATCAAGTTTCGGCAATCCTTACACAAAATGCTCAGTCGATAGCCTAGTGCTCGAGGTGTGAAGTTTGATGTGACACATTACACATCTGATTGTATTTGCTCTACTTCAAACAACGTTGACCCAGACACCGCTAGTGCTTGTTTCGGAATTACTATTATTCCGAATCTAAGATGGTGATCAACTGTGGAATTCAACGCGATAGTTGGATCGTTTGCTATTAAACACAGATAACACAAGTATTAAAGGTGGAAGATTCGGCATCAGATATGACTATATGATATGATAAGTTGAATGCACAGGAAATCCAACAAGAAAGTCTTGTTAATGCAACCATTAAAAAACTTACCGGGGGCTGTTAACTGTAGTATAAATCGACGTGAAAGCGCATCCTTGGTTTCATCAGTAGTTTGGGTTTCAGTCACTGCGATTAAATGCAAAAATCAATTTCAGCGAGTACGGCCTACGTTAGCTGTTTCTGAGCAACCCTGCGCTCAATAAAAGCTATGTGGATAAGGTAAAGTTTAACTGCCACAATGTGCTAAGATTTATTGTAACAAATTCAATAGTTATGTGGCGGAGGAATTTAAAGTGTTTCTAGTCATCACAGGACAATTGAAATCATAGAAATACGTAGCGCCGCAATCGGAAAATGTGAGCAAAGTATCGAAGCAGCCGAAGCCGGATCAAGCGCAGCAGGAAGTGCGCCTGGCGTCAATATGCTGATTCTTGATGGATTAGGAAATATGAGAGCACTGTGATCGCTGCTGTGTAGCTTGTAGTAAGGGAGTAAGTTTACATCGAGACTTATAATGAGGCACAGCTTATGACAAGTACATTATTACACACGTTTGTTCTTTGTTGTGGAGAACGAAAGTAACAATAATGGGAAGTATCAAAGCAGCGGAACCTTAGCCATCAAGTCCCTGTCATGGTGAAATATTGGAAGCATTTTATGAAATTCAAAATATCTTTTGGGTAGTGATGACAATTAGCCTTACTGCCATAACGTCTGGAATGTGTTCGCTCAAAACACCAAATGGAGCAGTAGGTAAAATATACCGGCCAGGACAAGTAGGTTGACGGTTGTTGTTTAGAATGGAGAAGTTTGTTGCTTTTTCCCTCGTTCTTGGAAGCAGTTAAGGCAATTCCGCTGTTGTATCATTTAACTGCGTAGTTAATTGTGCATGTGGGACAATGGAACGAGTAAGAATACAGTACCTGCCAAGTCCCGTGGGAAGGGAACATTTAGAAAAGAAAATATGATGATAGAGCGTGAAGCATTTTGGTGGACCTCGCATAGTGTGTCCATTAGTGCATAATTAAAAGGGCCGAGATGTGCACATGCCCGCTTGCATAAAGTCACTACTTATAGTTTTGGTAGTACTGATAGTACTGATATTAGTGACTTATAGTTTGTAAGCGCACCGCTTGCTTGCTTTTTGTAACCATTTGGATAAAGCATGTATAAAACGGAATGCGAAAGGCATAATGATTAGTCAAGCCGTCTTTCTAACATCGTTAATTTGGGGGCATAGACAACATAAGTTGGCATAGCGCTCCGCGAATGACATACTCGAAGCGCTAAGAAATTTCGACCCCTTTTGCATTTGGCCTAGTGTATTGTCAACTTTAACTGATGACCTATTAGTTTGGTGTTGTGGTTCAGTCGACGGCAAATGTAGATTAGGCTATTCAGGATTTGGTAAACCTTAATGAGGTCCACCATCAAGGGCAGATATAGGCTGATGTATATTCCTAGGGACTACAATCAAAAGTGGTGGGGCACATGGAAGTGGCCCCTAACGTTTCTGGAAGCCTTTCGTTGAGGTGTCTCGTGAGCAGTAAGGTCTAGTTTCTGCCACGTGTGTCTTGTCTGGTTGGTGTATTTCACGTGCAGTCGTACGTAGGCGCAAAGCCTTTGTGAACGGATTGAGGCGTCAAACCTAGTTAATGCCCTGCAAAGTAGACCAACGTGTTAATTACCAGTTCCCAGCGCGTTACCGGATGGTTTCCAGCGGCCGAGATCGTCCTGGACCCGCATCCCAAAGTCACGCTCCTGGGAGACCTTCTACAAACTACATTGTTAAAGTTGGTTCGTGCTCTGTGGCTGGTGACGCAGTCAACTGCGTCCTAGAACTTAGTTGTGAGCGATATGAAAGTCTGCCGAAAAAGGGAAGTTGATAAGGGAGTAATTCCGGTAGTTATACAGCTTGCTTTGATAAAACATATTTGTCGGGACAACTTAGTCTTTACTCGTGGAGCTTGTGCTACTATTGTCGGACAACGTTGCAGCTGCAAAAAAGCTAGCGATTTTTCTCCGTTTTCTTGGCACGAGACAAGTTTGCGAGGTGCATTTTGTGCGCACAATTCCACTTCTGCACTTAGGGCGATTATGTTTGTCGATCTTCCTCACTGGTAGGCAACGATAATGGTGGACTATCTGATTTGGAAACTGGTGCGACTGACAAACAATTCATTGTACCAAGGATCCTTTACTTAATTACTCATGTGTAAAGATAGTGGGTGTTGACTAACAAAATTCAGCTAGTTAGGTTTGAATGCAGGAAGGTATGGTTTTAGATTGTTCGAGAAGTCCATCCACTGAACCGTCAAATTATTATGTTTAGGAAACTCCGAAAGGTGACAAATTAACATAAGAAAATAGAGTTTGTTTTGAAGGTGTCTATAGAACATATAGATAAATTGCAATTCCACATCACCTTGTCCCCGGGTAAGTTGTTGGGATAGTCTAGATCAGGAGTTCGTAACCTGGGGGGTAATTGTGCACAAAGGGGTTGCATGCACTTTACGGGGGTACAAAGTAGTGTTAAGGCTTGGGACTTCATTCAATCTCAAAACAAACTTAATCACAAAATCCTCTGTGACAAACCATGTAACTAACTACCTATTCACTGTTGCTTAGCCATCAATGACTAGTCAATACTCACTTCGACTAGAGGACACCTCAATCGCCTCCCACGTTTTGCATTGTTTTTTGCGTCAGGCCGTCGCAGTGGCGTACCATGGGGGGGCGGGGGGATCCGCCAAGTGCAACACTTGATATGAGCGGCATTTTGATACCGTCTATTGTTCGGAACTAAATATAAGAGGCAGCATTTCCAGATAAGTTGAGTTTTGAATGTCTTTACTTTATTCTTTATGTGTTGAATAGGTGCCTACCTGTCTATTACCCACTACCTCGTCCATCTGGCTCCAGGAGACAGTTGCTCGTTGCTGGAGGTGACGGGGTGCAATATCCTTGTGGCCGTGCTAGACTCGAAGAGTGGTTCCATGCACTCAGTGTGGAGCGGACTACGGTCCAGCCACCACCTTGTGTGCACTTGCGTCCTCAAATACAGTGTGCTTTTGTTTGCCTGTGAATGACTGTGGGTCGGCTCCGTTAATGAAACGTGGCTTCCATCCGCATGCCTCCCGGTCTTATTCCTTCGGGAGTACACTGGATATGGGGTGTGTGGTTGGAGCTGTGGGTGGTGCAGCGCAAACCACCCATGGTCCTACTGTAGGCGCAGGCGTGCTGTGGCTGGCAACCATGACAGGCAAATCCAAAACCGGATGATACCAACCAGTTTGTGTTTACTCAGCTCGCGCGCGACTGGTGGTGGTCGCCTGGTAGCGAAGCGCGGTTACGGCGTACAGCTGACATATTGTGGTTGGTAGTGGGAAGCCTTCATGTAGGGTTAAAACACTTGAGCAGCCACGGACATTTGTTCACGTTTGACCAAGAATCACACTAGAGAGAGTTTTGAGGCTTTAAATTGGAATAAAAGCAAGCGTTTAAAAAAGCACAATAACATCAGGATTCGGGTCTTACAACCAAGGCAGGTAGAGCAGATTAGACGAGCGTGATACTTAGGTATTAGGTTGAAAAATTCATCTACAGCTGTTATGAGGAGCAACCACAGCAGGTGAGTAAACTAAATCGATGATTCTTATAATTACTAATAATGAGTTAATCTACCAATGTTTACCACAATGTTACCTACTTGAGCGTACACAAAAGTAATATATATATATATATATATATATATATATATATATATATATATATATATATATATATATGTTTGGCGGCTTCCGGTTTCGGATTTGCCACTCACTGCGGCCTGCCACAAGACGCCTAATCCTACAAATGGGCCATAGGTGGCTTGCGCTGCAACATTCACAGCTCCAACCACACACCCCATATCCAGTGTACTCCCGAAGGAATAAGACCGGGAGGCATGTGGATGGGAGCCACGTTTCATCAACGGAGCCGGCCCACACTCCTTCAAGGGCAAACACACGCACCTTGTATTAGGGAATCAAGCGCACACAAGGCGGTGGCTGGACCGTAGTCCGCTCCACACTGAGTGGATGGAACCACTCTTCTAACGTAGCACGACCACAAGGACCGTGCACCCCGTCACCTCCAGCAAAGACCAACTGTCTCCTAGAGACAGTATGGACGAGGTAGTGTGCAGTAGACAGGTAGGCACCTTGACAACATGCACCCCAAGCGCAGCCACACAGGGGATATCAAACAACAACCAATCACTTGAAACAACAATATAAAACAAAATAAGCAGAATTGTGGATACCGATAAGTGACACAACTCTGCAATAAAATCGCGTATGAAATAAATCGGTCGCCAAAATATCCGTCATAGTTTCAAGACCTAAAACATTATCTTTTAAGAAAATGTCACAGACGCAAAAATGCTATCAAAGTTATCTACAAGTAATTTGAGTGAGGTGTGCTAGTTAGTAGAAGCTAATTCACGTGGACAATAATGAAAAAATATAGCAAACCCAACACCCGAAATAAACAGACCCAGCATGCAGAGTAGCTACAAACGCTGCGCCCGTTCTGCCTACATACTCCGCAGGACCCGTCCTCGCTTCGGTGTTGGTCCCAAGTGTCCTCGCTCATGGCACACCAGGCCTGCCTGACTCAGGCACTCGCGACCGCATGTGCTACAGTACCATGCGCTAGATGTCGATATAGTACAACCAATCGGCGCCTGCCGCTTCCACAAGTGCCGCTTTTTCTACGCATGCATGAACTCTTTCTCCCGCATTTCGGAAACTGAATTCGTGATCAGATCGCTCCATGCACTCCGATCAACCGCGTTCGATTCCTAGGACCTGCAATCATGGTAAGAACGTGATGGTCTTAATTTGAGCATGTCCTGGTCACGTAACTTTGATTTCCCCACATGCCGCTTCCCAACACTCAGCTGATCATATAATAGCAGCTTCGGTATCCACGTCTAAACCATATGCCAAGCATGACCGATCCACCTCAGGTGTCTCAGCAAAAGTAGGCAGTACACGGCATACATCCCCCTGTGTCATACCACTTCCGGTTCAGCAACTCTGTAGTACCAACCGATGCGCAGAATCCGTCGCAAAAACTTTTGATGAAACCGCTCGAGATATCTCACATCTCGCCTATACGTTGTCCACGTTCTGCTGTCGTATAGAAGAGCGGACAGCAACATGGATTTGTACACCATCAGCTTCATGCCAACGGTAAGCTGATGGTTGTTCCACACTCGGTACTCTAGCTTCCGGAATGCCACCGCTGCCTTCGACACGCGAGTACGCAGCTCACTGTGTAGCTGTTGATCAGTCGACATCACACTCCCAAGGTAGCAGAAGCGGGAGGTGGTTTCCAATAATTCAGCACAAAGGCAGATTTGAGGCTATATTAAAGATTGCACGTGCGGTGAAGGCTGAAAAAGACAGACAGTTTTACTTGTATTGATGGTGAGCCCCAATTTGGCAGCTGTCGAAGCCAAAGCACTAGTCATGTGCTGAAACGCGCGTTATGCGCAAACAACGCACATTCGTCAGTAAACAGTAACGTACGTATAGTTGTCTCACAGATTGGAGTTCTCGCACCGAAACGACGGATTTTCAGAAGCCCATCATCAATACGGTGCGCCACACGAACACTGAATGCTAAAGCCGCATCAGAAGCACAAGACATCATTGCGTGAAGATATATAGTAAAAGGAACAAGAGCTACGACACAGTTTTGCTTCACACCAGAGACGACTGCAAAGTCATCCGAGGTCTGTCCACTCAGCTGCACTCTCGCCCGCATGCCACTGTGCAAATTTACAATTAAACTTACAAACTTACCTGGGCAGTCAAACTTACCCAACACCAGCCACAATGTCTTACGGTTCACCGTATCAAATGCCTTGATGAAAGCAACAAAAAGCGAGTACAACGGCTGGTGTCCTTCTCAAGACTTATGCAACTGACGAGCCGCAAACACCATATCCATAGGGCTGTAACCCGAACGGAACCCACACTGCTCGTCCTTTAAGTAACGTTCCACAACCTGACTGACGAGGCGGTTGAGCAGGATTCAAGTAATCACCTTGCTCACAAAACTCAGCAAGTTTATACTACGATAATTCGTACAACAATGCTTGTTCCTTTCGCTCTTGTACAGTGGTAGCACAAGGGCATCCCTCAGTTCAGGAGGCACTTCCTCCTCAATTCACACGCGTTGCACCAAGTGGTGCAGTGCAGTCAACAACGCAGGTCCGCCGTGTTTTAATACTTCAGGCGGGATCCCGTCGGCCTTGGCAAAATTGCCGTTGCGCACCTGAGCAATTGCTCTCTGCGACGTATCCAATGTCGGCGCCTGACTTGCCTACACGTGGTACTGTTTCTAGTCGTTCAAGTTGGGCCTGTCGATCACTGAACGGTTTTTCAAGAGACAGGCAAAGTATTTTTGCCAGATCTGCATTATGTCTGCAGTCTGTGTGCAGGTAGCGCCTGAAATACCATCCAGCAGCATCCTCAGCTGCTCCAACCTTGGTCCATATACCGACTTCAAGGAGTCAAAGAATTCCGTGTATTGGCAACGTTTGGGGTCGCATTCAATCTGCCACGCCTTCTCCGTCCACCATGCATTCTTAATGCGAGCTAGCTCCCGCGTCAGTCGTCGTTGTAATAGTCCAAACTTTCGCTTCTCCCTCAAGTTACTAAGGTCGGCCAAGTGCGTAGTATATGCTGCATTATTCTGTGACACCGATGCGCTAATCGTTGCACTGTTCCCATTAAAACAATCAGACAGCTTAGAATCTGCGCGCACCATGGTTTCCTCGGCAGCTGCTGTCATCTGATCAAAAATGTGATGCCACAGGCCTCCCACTGCGGCAATGTATTCCACATCACACAGGCGTGCAGCCATCGCTTTCTCCAGCTCAATACATTCCTCCACAGTACCGAGGGAGTGTGTTAAATTTACGCCGCTTCCTGGCGGAAGTGCAATACATACATCCTTGTGCACATTAATTGAAACAAACTGCGATTGTGTCTCTTTTTCTATGAATATCATGTGTTCATACATGAAAGCTGCCCTTTTGGCATTTATTTTTTTATTTTATTTTGGGAATAGATATTTCATCATGGTTTGTGAATCATACGATGTAATAACTGCGCATGGCTAGTCGTTACATCACCCAAGATTGCGTCATGCTTTGTATGGTTAGTAAGGTTTTTGTCTCAACTTCTTGTTTTTGTGATTCAGTCATTGTTTGAGATGGACATGACTCCCAGAACGCGCATGAAGATCGTGACCTTGCACGAACACACAGACAAGACCTACAGGGACATAGCAAGAATAGTAGGCGTCAGTCCGGCAACCGTCAGCCGTGTGGTCAAAAAGAAAAAGGAAACGGGATGCATTTCGCCAAAACGCAAAGGGAAATGTGGTCCTAAGAGGAAAACCACTGCCAGGGATGACGCTTACCTAATACGGGAAAGTGTTAAAGATCCTCGAAAGACTAGTGACGCATTAAAACGTGATTTGGGAGGAGAAAGGAATAGAAATCAGTTCTTCAACGGTTCGCACCAGACTCCTGGAAGTTGGTCGGAAAGCCAGATGGCCTGTGAAAAAACAACTTCTGACAAAAGTAATGAAAGTTAAGCTTTACAAATGGGGACTAAAATACAAAAAATGGACAAAATAAGATTGGAGAAAAGTCCTATTCAGCGATGAAAGCCATTTCTATGTCCATGGTCAGAGAAGTCAGTATGTTCGGAGGTCAGAGAGAGAAAAGGTTCGTGATTCCCACATTGACCACTTTGTGAAACACCTACAAAAGCAGATGTTTTTGGGGTGCTTTAGTTATTACGGCGTCGGCGCCTTGCATCCAGTCCAGGGCATGATGCGCTCTCCAAAATATATAGCAGTTCTCCAAAAAGAGATGTTCCGGAACTAAAAAAGACATTTCCTGACGGATCTGGCGTATTTCAACATCTTGGGTCTTTGTACCAAACTTGAATTAAAGCTTGAATAAGTTTCTCCTTTGTCGTGCAGTCCACGCCACGAAGGCGTTTCTTGCAAAATGACCACATATTTTCAACGGGGTTTAAATCTGGTGAATTCCCAGGCCAGTCCAAGATGGTTATTTGATTAATATTGAAAAAATCTTGACCATTTTTGATGTGTGGCACGGGGCCAGATCCCGTTGAAGAACTGATTTCTATTCCTTTCTCCTCCCAAATCACGTTTTAATGCGTCACTAGTCTTTCCAGGATCTTTAACACTTTCCCGTATTAGGTAAGCGTCATCCCTGGCAGTGGTTTTCCTCTTAGGACCACATTTCCCTTTGCGTTTTGGCGAAATGCATCCCGTTTCCTTTTTCATTTTGACCACACGGCTGACGGTTGCCGGACTGACGCCTACTATTCTTGCTATGTCCCTGTAGGTCTTGTCTGTGTGTTCGTGCAAGGTCACGATCTTCATGCGCGTTCTGGGAGTCACGTCCATCTCAAACAATGACTGAATCACAAAAACAAGAAGTTGAGACAAAAACCTTACTAACCATACAAAGCGTGACGCAATCTTGGGTGATGTAACTACTAGACACGCGCAGTTATTAAATCGTCTGATTCACAAACCATGATGAAATATGTATTCCCAAAATAAAATAAAAAAATGAATGCCAAAAGGGCAGCTTTCATGTATAAAAACATGATATTCATAGAAAAAGAGACACAATCGTAGTTGGTTTCATTTAATGTGCACAAGGACTCCAAGATGTTGAAATACGCCAGATCCGTCAGGAAATGTCTTTTTAGTTCCGGAACATCTCTTTTTGGAGAACTGCTATATATTTTGGAGAGCGCATCATGCCCTGGACTGGATGCAAGGCGCCGACGCCGAGGCTGATATTGCATTCTTAATGTTTCTTCACCGCAGTTGGGCTAAACCGACTTACACTTAAACTAGGTCTTTAAATGTGGAGAAAATTCATTCTATTTTATTTGTTTTGGGCTGCGTGCTTGGTAATCTTCTCCCAACTTGCACACGTCGCTCATGCAAAATGTGGTGAACTTACGCAATTTTATCGCGTGGTATTTTTAAATAAGGTTCGGACATTTTGTACTTATCGCCCATTCACCTTCAACCAATTTCTTCCATCTGCTCATTTAGAGAGCATTTATGTCGTCATATGCGTTTATTTGCTATCGGCATTTTGAATGATCGGCTGTTGTTTAAAATCACAGCTGTGACTGCGCTCGATGTACATGTTGACAAGGTGCCTACCTGTATATTATCCACTACCTCTTCCGTACTGGCTCCAGGAGACAGTTGGTCGTTGCTGGAGGTGACGGGGTGCAATATCCTTGTGGCCGTGCTAGACTCGAAGAGTGGTTCCATGCACTCAGTGTGGAGCGGACTACGGTCCAGCCACCGCCTTGTGTGCACTTGCTTCCCCAAATACAGGTTGCATGTGTTTGCCTGTGAAGGAGTGTGAACGGGCTCCGTTGATGAAACCTGGCTCCTATGCGCTTGTCTCCCGGTCTTAATCCCTCGGGATTACACTGGATACGGAACGTGTGTTTGAGGTGTGGGTGGTGCAGCGCAAGCTACCCATGGTCACTCTGCAGGCACAGGCGTCCATTGGCTGGCCGCAGTGAGCGGCAAATCCGAAACCGGATGCCGCCAAACATATATGGCGTAAGGAAAACTGGTTACACGCCATAATAACAGAAAGTTTCCATTTCAAATCTGGTATCTCATGGGGACTTCCACCTAGAAATAAATGCTCTGACAGCAGCTTGCCATTAAATATGACGATTAATTTAACTGCTCAGGATAGATTTGCCAGTTTCGTCTCAAATTGCAGCTTTAGAAACCCAGAGCTGCTTTCGAGGGCGTATCAAGGTTGTCACAACTAACAATGCTGCTCGTTAGAAAAAATGAAAAATAACTTACCAAATATTATCAATGATACATAATATCATCAACTATTTTCCTGATTTAACAATCACTATAATCATGCCTGAACACTAAGACGCTTACAGTAAAATAATGAAAAGTATCAGATATTGCAATGGAAGCCGAAGCACAATCCTTGGGATTTACGAAGATAAGGCATGGAACATGTTTTCCCAAGGCACAAAAGGAGCAGCAATTTGGTCAAACATAGGTCAATCATATCAATTTCTTTCGGAAGGAGCATTAAAATTATCGATCCAACCACAAAAATTATACCATCTGATACAAAATTTATGTCCGTTTATAGTCCGTGGCTCGGTCAACAATGTTCAGTCCTTTGGGTAACAAGACAGCGCGCTGAATTGCCACAAGTCCAATGGTATACGTTGGTCTACCTACATTTCCATCACCCGGCCACAGGGGGTGAACGATTCCATTGACTGCGGAATGCCAGGCGAACTTGCCTTTATCATCGTATTCGCATTTCCCCATCCTGTCTTAATCGTTCTGTCGACTAAAAGCGGAAACCGTGACAAAAAGCTTCAGCTGTTAGACCGGTTTCCAATGCAATAATGACATGACCATTGCACACTGTAGCCCAAGACGATGATACGATTTTGCTTGAAACCTATGAACAAATTCGCAATCTTAAACACCTACAGAAAGAATAAATTCTGCATCGGCGTACGTTTCTCCGTGTGACTGCGTCAGATTCGTACAGTTATTGCATAGAAAAAACAGGCAAACACACGATGTGGTTCGGCGTTGTGTACTCATTGTGAATGAACTCTGATAAGTACTGTCCATCCGATGAGTAGGTCATCTTGTGTGCGGCTTTGCTGGACAAAGTCGCCGAACGAATGCTTTCCGAAGGCACGACTACAGTCAGTTACCTCACATCTGGATAGGCTCAGGTACTTCTAGGCTACGTTAAACCATCATCATCATCAACACCACCACCACCACCAGCAGCAACAGCAGCAACAACAACAAAAACAAAAACAGCAACAGCAGCAGCAGCAGCAGCTCATTATCTATTTGAACTATTGCTTCGCTGCCATACAATCACAACGACATAGGGAACGAAGTATAATGAGCAGCTGAACTATCCTAAGACCTTCTTGCCCTAAGCACGCATTCAGGGTTAAGGTGCAGAAAAATTGTCAACAGCACACCGTCACAAAGTGCCTGTCATCGTCCAGAGCAACGACGGCTTTAGAGAGAAAGTATGGTAGGTTGGGAATTGAAATAGAATTAGGCTCCAAACAAGTTAGTTTAGACTCGTGGTAAGTACACCGGAAATGGAATTCGAATTTCGCGGTATATATTCTGGTCAACTGGTGAAAAATAACAACAATAATCAATCATTAAATAGCATGTGTAAAATAATGGCATCCTCTGTAACTTGAATACCAATCCAGGCTTCTGTAATTTAGTTGGGATGTCTTTTGCAATCTGCCATATCTACTTGGAGGCTGACTATGCTCAGAACTCGTGAGATTCCGAAACTGAATTGTCATCAATATTTTCAGTGCACACTGAATCGAAGGACGACTGACCGGAATTTTGTTTCGTACCTGATCAACATGCTGTTAATGTCCAGAACAATCATCGTGATCCAGTGTTTTAACCACAGTACTTTTGATTTTGTAAACAAAGATTCAGCATGAAAGACATAAATCATTGCCTCTTAAACAAATAAATAAATAAATGCTTTATTCCCGGCTGTGCGGGGCACAGCTGCGAAGGCATGATCATGATAATACAAACATGTATGGTAGGTAATTGTATAAAAAGATAGCATTTCAACCAGTAATATACTGGATTTGTTTGTCTGTATATATACAAGAGTAGTTGTAATGGGCATGGTGAGTAAACTTTTGTGGTGTGACAGAATTCGTGCTTTGCTGTGTTCGCCATCGTATGAAAATATCAAAGGAACTCTTCGAACATGATGACTTTCGTGAAGGGAGGATCCTCCAGAAGGAGAAGAGACAGTGACTTTATTTAGTGGCGAGTCACATTCGCCACGTCTAGGTATGGTTAAACGGACCTTTGTGGCTTTTTATAGGGAGAACGCTCGCCATTTTAAACTTTCCTTTTGGTGATCTCTTTCCAGGAAGTTTGATTGGTTAGTAGCTGTCGTTTTGTTTTATCACCTGCCGCATATACTCATTCATTTCGCATGATAAATATTCTGATGATAAACCATCTACGTACGTGGTTAGTGCCGCAGAGCTAGCCTCCCCACCTTTTTGGGAGTATTACCGGTTGTTATGGTTTGGGCGTTTAGAACCCACTTTTAACGATTGTACAATTCATTCTGATAAGGTTAAATATCATCAAATTATGTCCCGGTTTCCGCAAAGTGTATCCTCCCAGGTGAGAAACATCATAACCTTCTCCTTCCTGATTTGAAATATGAGACTTTAAAGCAGGCGATCATCCAGCGAATCACGCTTTCTGACAAGGGCCGACTGAAGTAATTGTTTAGGGATCTGCACCTAGGGGACAGGATGCCTTCAGCCTTGTTGCAAAAGATGCTACAGCTCCTAGGCACATCCAGCATGGATGCTGGGATTCTCCGCGAAAGGAGGATCCAACGCCTCCCGGAAAACATGTAGGCCATCCTCGCCGTGACAAGCGCCCTGCCTACCGCAGCAGTTGCAAAACTAGCATACCGTGCCATCGAACGACAAAAGCTAACGAACGAATTTAGGACATTCACTCGACTTAGCCACGTCGCAGCCCAGCGATAATCGCGACTAGTGAGCCGTCATCAATCGACGCTTTACTATCGCAAATAGCGTTACTACCACGTCAAGTCGAGAAACTCACCTAGAATTTAAACAACGCAGCCACCCTAGCTAATCACCCCATGGCACGAAACATAACACTCCAGGCTTTTGCTTTTACCACTTGCTTTTTGGTAAAAGAAGCCCGTAAGTGCGAGCAACCGTGCCGTTTCTCCCCCGCCATGCAGGAAAACCTTCAGGCCGGCTCATAATAGCGACTAACGGGGTCGGCAAAGCCCAAAGTCGTCTCATCTACATTAGGGATTATGATTCCGAAACCCAGTTCTTAGTTGATACCGGGGGCGGAAGTCAGTGTCATTTCCCCTATGACAGGGGAGCCTACCGCTTCTCTGTCGGCAAGCTTAAGTGCTGCCAACGGTACACCAATAGCCACCGAAGGTCATCGGTCGCTTACCCTGGAACTAAATCTTCGGCACGCGTTCCGCTAGGTATCCACCGTTGCTGCAGTTCCCTTTATCATCCTCGTCATTGTCTTTCTCAGACATTTCGACCTCTGGGTCGATACAAAACACCAGCTGATAGTCCACACTGCAACAAAACTCAGTGTACTTGACACCACCGTCGATTTCTCACCTATAACACCAGTATACGCCTTTCCTCAGACCTCGCCAGATCATGCCAACCTCTTTTTTCAGTATTCAAAGCTTGTTTAGCCAATGAATATAGCTTTCCCCGTGGCATCCCAAGTCACGCAACGCATACAGACGATTGTCCCACCCGTCTCATGCCGTCCACGTCGACTATCGCCCCAGAAACTATAGGTCGCTAGGGCGGAGTTTGAGCCCCTGTTCGAACTAAGAATAATCCGCCCTTCCGACAGCCCTTGGTCCTCGCCCCTGAAGATGGTTCTCAAGAAATCTGGTGACTGGAGCCATTGCGGCGATTATCGCGCACTCAGTCGGCTAACCCTCCCAGATGGGTATCCAATCCCACACATGCAAGACCTTACCGCATGCCTCACAGGTAAGACGGTCTTCAGCAGGCTTGGTCGGATTTGCGTCCATCACCAGATACCTGTAGAAGTAAATGACATTCCTAAAACAGCCTTTATCACACCCTCCGCCTTGTTTGAGTTTTTAAAAATGCCATTTGGACTGTGCAACGCTGCACAAACCTACCAAACTTTATCCAACATGTCACTCGTGGCCTAGACATCTCTTATTCCTACCTCAATAATATTTTAGCAGCCAGTTCATCGGAACAAGAGCACCTCGAGCATTTACTAACTCTCTTCCAGCAATCGACTCTACACGGTGTCCCAGTCGACCTGACTAAGTGTGAATTTGGCAAACCAACAGTAAAATTCCTAGGCCTCGCCGTTTTATCATCTTCTCCTTCCTGATAAGATCCAGGCAACCAAGGACTTCCCAGCACCAACTTCGTTCTAGCATCTCCGTCGATTTTATGGTTTAATCAACTACTATCGACGCTTCATTCCGCGCTGCGCTCAGCTTATGCAGTCTCTGACACAGTACAGACAGCTTTCGCCGAGCTCAAGGGTGCTATCTCCAACATAGCCCTTCTCGCTCATTCCGAATCGACTGCACCCCATTCTCTTAGGACTGATGCCTCAGACGTCGCAGTAGAAGTCGTCCACCAACAACACGTTGGTGGACAATGGAAACCCACTGGGTGCTTCTCCAAGTGCCTGCAGCCAGCGGAATGTGGCTACAGCACGTTTGGCAGATAACTGCTCGCCATTTACCTAGTCATTCGTCACTTCCGGCACACACTCGAAGGCCGCGCTTTCACTGTCTACACTGACCACATGCCTGCCTTTAATTCTGTTAGCGACAAATATTCATCATGGGAAACAAGCTACCTAGACTATGTCGCGCAGTTCACTGCTGACATACGACATGTCTCAGCTGTCGACAATCCCGTCGCCGAGGCTCTCTCACGCGTCAACCTCACTCTCCAGTCTTTGCCTACCGTCGACCTCGCCGCCATGGCATCGGCTCAGGACCAAGATGAAGACATACAACGCACTCTGCAGTCCACTTAGGTGGATGTGCAACCTGTTCCTCTTCAAATCACGGAAGGTACCACTCTCTGTGATAGTTCCACAAGTTATCCTAGACCACTCCTGCTCGTCTCCTTCAGACGCACAGACTTTGACGCATTGCGCACAGTACCACATCCCCGTATCTGTGCATATTTGAAACTGGTCACCGAACGTTTCGTTTGGCTACACGTAAAGAAAAATTGTTCGTACCTGTGCTCGCGCCTGACTTCAATGCTAGCGCTCCAAAATACATCATTACACCCGCAGTCCTCTTAGTTCATTTCCCGCCCCGACTCTCGGTTCTCGCATGTACACGTAGACCTGGTAGGTCCCTTGTCTTCTTTACGCGGATTCGTATACATTCTTACATGTGTCGACGGCTTCACCAGACGGCCAGAAGCCATTCTCGTAACAGACTATACAGCTGAAAATGTTATCCGAGCATTCTTAGATAGGTGGGTCTCGCATTACGGATGCCCATCCACCATTACAACTGACCGAGAAATGCTTTTCGCATCTTCACGATTTGATACATTCTGCAACTTTACACTGCCGCCGCATTCATATCACAGTGTATCACTCAACAGCCAACGGGGTAGTTGTACGGTTCCATAGACAGCTTAAAGCCTCGCTCCGCGCCTCATCCAACCCAAGCTGGAGCGAAAACGTTTCGCTCGTACTCTTAGGCAATCGCAGCAGCATCACAGCTGACTTGCAATGTGCACCAGCAGAGTTGGTTTACGGCACAAGGATAAAGTTACCTGGAGAATTCGTTTCACCTCCAGCATCGTCTGGTATACCTCCGCCTAACTTTGCGTCCTCTCTAGCTCAACGCATGCGTTCACTACGCCAGACTGCCCCTCGTGAGCAGACTAGAGATGTGCAAATGCACAGCGGACTCTCTACCTGCACTCAAGTCTTCCTCCGCACCGACGCAGTGCGTCGCCCTCTCCAGCCTCCCTAAACTGGCCCTTTCAGAGTCCTGCAAAGGACTCCGAAACATATCACTTTAGACCAGAATGGTCACCGAACAACTGTGTCCATGGAACACCTCAAAGTGGCTTTCTTTGACGAACCACTTGCAACCCATCCTAATGCTATCACACAAGCACTCGCACCTGCGGTGACTTCACGAACACTGGATATCCCGAAACCTTCCGTTCCCCTTGACTCTCAATTTACCCCGCCTCAAGCCCAGGCAAACGACCGACGCGGTACACAGGTCAATTGACTGGTCCGTTTTTCCGAGTATGTAAAAGTTTGATGTTTCTATTAACACACCATTTTCGTCTATAGTGGTAATCGTGCGCCCCATCCACCAACGTGCTTCAAAGTCAATCAAAAACAAAAACATTTGCTAAGTTAACAAGTATATCTGCTTGTCTCATGCATGCCGTATTCCCTCTCCCGTGTCAAGCCACATCACCGATCCTTGGCCACCCCCTCTGAATTCCACCTTCCAGAAACGCAACCGCCGGAAATGCCAAGTCAACCTTCGAGTGACTCGCCAGCCAAATAAACGCCCCCTTTCTGGCCCAAGGAACAGTCAGTCGCTCTCTGCTGCGGACGGCCAAGAACGGGTTGGCTCCCAAACGCCTGACTAGGTGTTGCCGACGAAGATACTGAATTTCTTCGTGGGACGAGGACCATGAACTGGAGTGCGGTGGAGCGTGTGACACCGTCTGGTCTTCTTTCTGGATAGCCAGTTATTTTGCAGTCCGACCTGCCCGCCCCGATGGCCTACCGATGATGCACTCTGGTCCACATGATCATCATAAATATTTAATAACAAAAGCTTGAACCCAGCGATCTCTGCTACACACCCCATCTTGGAAGCTCTTGTTTAAGCCCATGCAACTATTCGCACCCATCCACACCTTACGTTTTCCCCCATTAACAGTTCTATTGAAGGCTTCCATCCTTCAGCCTTCTACAGGGAGGTCCTTGTAGTGTACGGGAAAACACGTTCTTTCAGTATTTTGCAACATTGCATTTTTCGGTTGTTTTAACCTACAAAAAACGTACACTTGTTTTACTGACGGCACATGCATTGACATAAAGTGTTTTGGTTAGTACCTTGCTGAACTGTTTCTCGATCTGGTTCATTCGCTTCTTGTTGTTGTAGCCTGCACAATATACGTTGGGTGCACTCGCCTCCAACTGCTAGGCTGTCCCGTATTTGACACGTCTCTTACGTGTCATTGATTACCGAGTAGTATGCGCGGTTCCACACAACAAAACCATCAGCACATTCGCTTCTTGAATGGGCTATGAAATAGAACTCTTAATAGCTAAATCAGACGTGTTTTATTTGACCGATGGTTTTTCAAAACAATTACTTAAATGAAACTCTTAAAGGCAAGTTGGCTAATCATCTGTCGAGTAAATAAATTATTGTCACTTTATTTAAACTGCAGGAAGTGTGTGCTCACATAATCGGACGTCAGGAATTTTCATGGTTTCCAAGTTGCGCAATAATCACGGAAGGGCGGAAGAATGATGACTTGATTGTTTATGCCAGTCATTTGCAACAACTCAGAAAACAAATGAAGACAGGTTTAATGTCATGGTTATCATGGAAATCCCCAGTTGGATTTTAGCTTCATTTGATGTACAGCCCTGCGAGTTAAATAGCAGAGGTCTCATACATCCTCAAAGGGACACGTTAGCAAGATCCAAATTTACGTAATATAAAAGGGATTTTGGATAAAAGCTGCTGCCCCAACATATATCCTAGACTGTGGGACGATGGCCGGCTATTTCTGACAATATGATGATGACAAGTTGTCTACGCCTTGACGCTTAATGCATGCTTAGGGCCTAAAGTTCTTAGCACAGTTCCCTTCTCATTATTATTTATCCCTAGGTCGTTGTGATTGTAGGGCAAAGCATCAATAGCTCAAATGGTTAATGATCTGCCGCTGATAGTGTTATTGTTAATGATGATGATGATGGTGGTGGTGACGATGATGATAATGAGGATGATAATGTGGATGATGACGATTATGATGATGATGATGATGATGATGATGATGATGATGATGATGATGATGATGATGATGATGATGGTGATGATGATGATGATGATGATGATGATGATGATGATGATGATGATGATGATGATGATGATGATGGTTTGACACAGCCTAGAAGTGCCTGAGCCCACCATCCAGACGCGAGGTTACTGACTAAAGTTGTGTCTTCGGAAAGCATTTGTTCGACTAGTTTGCGCCAAGTAGATTGTGGTCTTTGAACAGCAGAACTACACACAGGATGACCTGCTCATCATACGGACAGTATTTACCAGAGTTCCTCACATTGAGTACACAACACCGAACCTCATCGTGCCCATGCTGAATGTATTCTTTTGGTAGATGTTTAAGATTGCGAATTTGTTCCCCAATAAGTGGTCCATAGGTTCCAAGCAAAGTCGTCTCATCGCCTTGGGATGCTACAGTGTGCAATCGGCATGCCAATATTGCATTCGAAATCAATCTAACATCTGAACGTTTGTGTCACCGTTTCCGCATTGAGTCGACAGAATGATTAAGACAAGATGGCGGAAGGCGAATAGGAGGATATGGTCCAGGTCGTCTGGCATTCCGCAATCAATGGAATCGTTCACACACCTGTGGCCGGATGAGGGAAATGTAGGTGGACCAACATATACCATTGGACATTTGGCAATGTAGTGTGCTCTGGTGTCACCCGAATGCCTGAATCTTTTTCACTGGACAACGGACTATAAACGGACTTGACTATCGAAACGCATATTTCGGAATGGGATTTTCGACTAAGATTATAGTGAAAACGATAGCAAGGACTCTAAGCAATTTGGAGCACAATATATGATAGGCATTAGAAAAATCGGTGCCAAATATACAAGAAAATGCCAGAACTAATCAGTATCAATCTCTTCAAGGTCACAGTGCGCCTCTTGATTTCATAAGATGTCACATAAAAACAGCTGTTTTCTTGGGTTGAATTATTGTTGGCAATTAAATGGACTATCATTGTCTGCAATTAAAGGCTTAATGCGCTATGGTTATTCGTTAATTTGATTTGGACGGATGTGTTTGGGGGAATGGATTATCTTAAACGTGTTTTGTAGGAATCGGCCTCAAAAAGATTAAAGCTGCTGGTCAACGTCTTCATCTTCAGTGCTGGGCGAAGTTGCTTTATGGAGCATTTTCGTTTTAAAATTCTTATTCTGCGACTTACGAACGCGCTTCAAGTTCACATGGGCATTAGTTTTCTTATGACTCTGTTATCGCTGATGAAGCATAGTTTAGACTCATTGTACTAGCTGCCCACGCGACAATGAATTGGTCTCCAGAGAATCTTTTCAAAGGACTAGCGACATGCTCGGTGACATTATGTACTGTCTATCTCATCGTACCTGAAGTTTTTGTTTCAGTAGAAATGCTGAACGCAAGTTCTGAGTGCGTGGGTTTACCTCTAATTGCCTCCTCGCTAGATGAAACATGAAGTGACAATACCAGCGTTCTGAACTTATCTTATAATAAAATCATTAGCGCTTAAAGTATCACCAAATTAGGCATAGCCCATGTTCCCTAGCTTCAGGAAGATTTCTCCTAAGGATACGAGTGGAAATGTATCGGAGAAGATAGATATATCTGCGTTTTTGCACTGCAATCCATTGGAGACCTTTGGTTAGCCATAATAATGCGAGTCAGCAGGAAAAAGGTGTCATACGTTCGACTTGGCCTATGAGTGTTATTAGGATAACAGCTATTAGACATTCTTTTATTGTGACCGAGCTTGATAGCTATTCTTTACTCTTCTCATTTTCTGTTTCTTGACTGTTGTTTAAACGCTCTACTGAATTAGCCCGATTGGTACAGCCGCGTCATTGTTAATGGACGCTCATCGTCATGCCCTTCACAGCAGCGCTGTTTGCAAGAACATATTCTATTGGGTTTTTTTCTCATCACCGTTCTACTTGGTTATGTTAAAGGAATATTTAGTGTCACACAATTATTGTACTAGTTTTCAACTTTTGGGTCTGCATTCCTTATTCGCGTTTGTTTCGTGACTTTTGTTTAGGCGTTTCATTTCGTCATTCTGATTGGCCAGTGCCCGTCACTGTAAATGGTCGTTCGCTTTACGCTTGGAGCCCAATGATACTATTTTTAAGGACCTACGCGATTCGCTCTTACGTACACGGTTGCTTATTCGCCGTTGCATTTTACGTTTTTCCTTCAGTTGGTTGGCTCAAGTGTACTTTAGTAGCTTCGCTTCATTTTGCCTTCAAACTATATAAGCAACTGTGATTTCATGTATACAAATCTCCTTCTGGCTCGTCTTTGGACTTCTTCTTGCGGTCGTGGGGTGAAGGCATCAGCGGCGACACAACAAGTGTTTTAGAGTATTTTGCAGATGCAGCATGTTTGGAAGTAGTTTTAGCTTGTAACATAGTTAGCTGCTCTTCCGCAGCTTCCAATCTAGTTAACACCCCGGAAAACGAAACAGCTTGAACAGCCGACCAGCACTTCCGCACAATTTGCTTTATGGCTTTTGGTGGCCTGGCTGTGGGGACTACTCATTTTTTGGTGACTGCAAATGTCCCCCGAGATTGGCATTCTCGTCATAGTTAGTTCTAGTTGCTGTGCACAATTATTGACAGAAATTGTAAATCAGATAAAGAGCACAAGCGGAAAAACCTTAGATTTAATTTGGGGGAGCGAAAGTAGGGGATAATGCTCCTAGATGACAACTTCAAGATAAAGAAAAGAACCGTGAAAACCAGCTGTCTGCTGGTGGAATTTAAGTGCATAAAGACACGGGTTTCACAAATGTGCGCTGGCGCACTGAGTTATTGAAATCTTACCAACTGGCATATAATAACAGGATTCTTGTAAATAGTTAGTGAATATGTTCCAAAATCTTTTCGACTTCGCATGAACAGTGGCATTCGATTAGGTCTCCGCTGGTAACCTAATGACATGTTATTGTGTCCATTTAAAAACTGTGCAATAATACACCGCTCATGAAAAACAATGTTCGACTTTTCCTCGTTTACTTATAACTGCCGTGACGGTACACAACTCGGTCCTAGAATTAGTAGAACCAACACAGACTGTGATTGGGGTTCATCAGTAGCGTGCACCGGCAGAATCCTGCTGAATTCAAACACTTGACCCTAATTTTACGAGTCAGTGACTTATGCCGCCATCTGGATGGGTGGCGCCTTGCAAATTCGTAGTTCTGGAGGCCAACCAAGTCCTCTGCAGGTTCACAATGTGCATGACAGTGGAGAAAGCGCCGCGCTATATTGCTGTTCGATATCAGTTGTTGAGGTCCACCGCCATCACCCGCGGCTCAAAAGCTTATGACGCTGAATGGTAAGAGTATAGTCATGGGTTCAAATCTGTCAGGATTCGGAGGGTGCGCGCTACTGACGAGTCCCAATAAGACGAAACGGTTGTTTAGCGCTTTCCTGAATGTGTTGGACAGTCTAAGTGAGTCCAGCTGCGACGAATCTTCTCCAGAATTCAACAAAAGCCGAACTACTCACTAATGGCTAACAGGTTGATAAAAGTGCAGCAGACAAATTAAAAAGAAACCACGCGAGCGCAAACTTCTTGGGGATGGGAACTTAGTGAGGGTGTACATTATGGGTTAGATCTCCTGTCGCAAATGACGTATGCACCTAGTCAGTGGTTAGCATTTCTAACCGCCCCCCACACTATCTTCCATTTTCACTGGTTATCATTTCTTGATAACGTATCATCATACATTAATATTGGTATCATTTTGGTAACATATTTTATAGCAAATGGATGTATCCGTTTTTAGTACTTGGATCAAATTTCAGCACTTAAATGTATTCAGCCAATGATCAATAATTTGCAACAGATTTCGTCGCTTGCAAAGGTTCGGTATATAGTATGACGACCGTGCTCAACACAGATCAATTATAACGCTTTGGAATTTGTACAAATTTACGACATGTCTATAAACCTAAGGATGTCGTGATATAACCAGATAACTTCAAAGTGATGTAGTACGTTGGATACAACCGTATTCCATCAAAAACGTCATCTATCGCATGTCTTTAGTTTTATTTATCTTACTACTTTGAATCTACAGACATTACCAAAACCGTATTACCAGCATTTCGATCCGCTCAATGTAACACGAGATCTTTCAGTTCATTGTGCGCATGTAAGCATTTCCATGTGCGTGGTGACCCAACACAATCTTGCATACCTTTAGACCCAATTAGCGGTGGTATCAGGAGTCGACTAGAATGTGAGAGACTGTAGATACATTCTGTACTCACAGTGCACATGTCCATAACAGAGGTAACTAGTGCCATTTGACTTTCTAAAGGTTTGGCAACCACTTAGCTGACTGCCGCTCCGATGAATCGCCTTACATTTTCCTGGAACGTATTAGTCGCTCAACCTAGTCAATGGCTTGCTTAGATGAATGGGGTCTCACTGTAGCTATCCGTAACTATAGTACCCAGCCCATTTCGTACCGCTTGGAAGCGCACAAGTCAGTGAGGGTTGAGTGATGCCCTATCCTAGCCTATCTCCCGTTTACAAAGGCTGCTGCCCCATGAGTTGATTCCTGACTGCAACTGAATGGTTCTGCATCTCCAGCAGGTCACTTGAATGCTTACCGATGACGCGTCTAAGGATAAAACGAAAGCACAGTGGTTACTCGATTGTACGGTTCTGACGGATCTCCTTCAAAATCCATTCACAATTAATTTACGAACCGTATTCTTGTCATCATTTAAGCTTCCCACTGTAGAGACTGACGTCAGAAATGCTACAAAAGGGGAAATTTAGGTACTCCAGGCCCAGTTTCGAAAACGAAGATGCCATCATTGGACACCTGCCCGAAATAGTGTGGAGTGATTGTTTATGATCGAGCATTTACATGGAACTAACTGCTTATGTACACCTACAGACCACCTTCATCCAAACCAGGGCGCCTAGGGACAGTCGAGACAGAGATGGAAAAAGGAGTTATTACAGCGCACCACAACATTTTTCACCTCTTGTTACTCTTACACGGTTTCGGATAACTGGTATAATTATGATCATCCGTGACACTGGCTCCATGGCCCAAAGACTTACATCGTTTATCTGGACTCTTCTTTTGACCTGATTTTAGAAGCAGTCGCCGACGATGCCCATTATCAGTCGGGCGCTCTTTCGATGCAGCGGATTCCTGGTGTAGCTCTAGTGGAACTTCTTGCACTGACCAGCCTGTAAGGCTAATTTTCGTTGTAGTCTTCTTTGATCCCTCGAAGTTTACTCCCGTTCTGCTTCGTGAAGCCTCCTCAGACAGCGGTTCGACGTTCTCTCGCTCTGATTCTTCGTCAGCTACGGGCACCTCGCGCATATCCCATCTCATATGCCGATTCACCCGAGTCATCGTCTGACCCATTTTGTGGCCAACCAGGGTAAAGGCATCTAACTGGTCGACAGCGCAACTCAGAGTAATTTGACATTTAAATAAACTAGTGTGCACCCATTCTTTTTGACATACGACTGTTAGCTCATGCATAACTACAGACATGTACGCAAACGCACACACGCACACGCACAATCGACTCGCGTCCGAGTGAAGCCGTTTTAAGCACCAGGTTAACGCGTTCAAACGAGCGTGCGTATGATTCTGGGGGCTTTGTGGTGTTCATTTGTAGAATGTGAAAGCAGTCAAGGGCCTTGAGACAAGTGTGACCTTCACCGCGAGCTCATGGGTTGGCTAAGTGAGTGTCGTAATGTCACTGTCGTTTACCATGCAACGTCCTTTGGATCGATATGGACTCGAAAGATAGCGAGTTAGTAAAGGTCAATACCAGTATGCACAAGGATGGGGGAATTCTATATGGTCGAGTAGCAATCCAGATGTTATATTTATCGGGAACTACTAGATGGCTCATGCCTAAAGGTTAACACTTGCTTTGGTTTCTGTTTAATGGCAAAACATGCCAGAAGCTTTTGTGGAAACAAAATGCACACTGCCAATCACGCTGCGAAAAAAGCAATAGTACAAGACAATGCAGTTATTTAAAGGTTGACTTACCCGCGAAATAAGCGATTCGTTTGCAGATATTTCGTTACCAATGGAGTCGAAGGATGATGCTCCTTTGGGAGTTAATCCTGCATTTTCCTTGCCGGGATCTTCCAAGTTGCCGGAAACGTTGTATTCTTCTAAGAGTCAAGCATTAGTTGCTCATACGACTAGAAGAATAACTACTGGAACAGACATCCCTGCTTTCCCTTAGAAGTCAGAAATCGCCTGGGACTCAAAACATTTGACTGACTTACTATTTCACAAGCCCTCGAGCTGAGGTTGCAGATATTAAGAAAAGTTGTACTTCTGTTCACGGAACATTATTTCATGACTTAAATAATTAATTTGTGGTTTGTGTCTTATGTCTATAGTTAAGAGCGAAGGCGACATTCTACTTGGTTAGCTTAATGGACTAATGTATGTTGGTTTAACCTGTGCCGATATACTAAAGTGGCTGGGTAGGTGTACTCATTCGTCACGAAGCAGTCGGCGTTGAAATCCATACAAATTGATAATTGTGTCAATTGTTCCATCTCATCCAACTAATTGCTCAACCACTTACGCGGTTGCACCAAAATGGAGTATTTAAGGAAAGCACATAGATGGCAGTTTATATTACTACGCAAGGTACTAAGATATAACTAGAATGATTAGTCGGGTGGTCCAGATGCACTAGACATGTCGGCGGCACATAAATTCCTAATCTGCCAAAAGCATACTTGTGTATCCGAGAAGCTCTGTTGAATATAGGAAGTAACCGAGGACCACCGTGCACCAAGGAAGGAAAATTAACTGTCATTAAATCATGTACAAGCTGTCGGTACTGCATCACAAGTAACTTTGAGAAGACCATTCGGTTCACTAGAGGGGTTGTAAACTTGCAATATGTTACAGCAGGCTTTCGGCTTTGCTACGCCCAACAAGATTTTATCCCCACATATGCCTAAAATCAGCACAGCAAGTGGGATTTAAATTGAAATAAATATGTAGCTTGTTTGAGCTCCAAAGTTCTCAATGAATTAAATATCAAATTCCACAAGTATCAGCGATCACTAAGCAAGCAATTTTGGTTCACACAATTGAATGTGCTAGACAAAACTGCAGCGCTGTTGAGATGTTTAAAGTAATAGCTATCTTCATATCTTTCAAATGGTATTACCGGCTTAGCACCGTGAACCGCGTTTCTAATTGCATCAGCGGATGTAATCTCCTCACAAACTCTTGCTTTAAGTATACTATCCTAGGTATCCACAATTACTAATGGGTAGTGGAGATGTGGTATTATTAAAGATTGTTCATCACGGTCACTATCAGTCAGAAGGCTTTGGCTGACCTGTAAAAACACCGGACATCAGTGTTTCGACATTCTGGGACCCGTTAGAGATGCGCGTTTCAGCGGATCCCTGCCTTCCCCACGACTTTCGGATGCCAGCAGCTAGTGCCACTTATCCATGGGTGACAGCTGCTGACCTGCGCGGTTGACAGTTGACCGTGATATAGCCCGGCTCATCTTCCACTGCCCAGCTAGTTACGAAGCTGTGCAGAAGACGACAGTTAACCCCACGACTGAAAGAGGAACCGGGCAATATCCCAGTGAACTATCAGTCACGCAGATCCGCGGCAGTCACCCATAGCGAAGTGGCAGTGGCTGCTGGCATCCGGCAGTCATTGGGGGTGGAACCCGACAGAGTATCTTTGATTGCCGGTACATCAAGAAAGCAACAAATTAATGTATTTGGACCATTAATATCGCACTAGCACTGTCTACGGAAGGACCGACTTTTACACTTAGGTTTCAATTACTCACCGTGCGGGCGGATTGCGACAGGCAATCTCTATTTTCACCTCGACTCACTTCAAATTAGATCTCGGCCATTCAAATCACAAGCAAAATATCAGAATCAGGGAGGTTCCACTATTGCTGTTTCCAACACTGACACCATACGACAAGTTTAGTCCTCGGTTGGACTCAGTAGGCAGAGATAGTTTGGGCTCTTGTGAGCTTCAACTCCACCTGATGAGTCCAAACGAGGACGGGACCGTTCGTAGTGTGTCAGCGTTGTGAGAAGCCACACGAAAGCCCCACGACTGCATTTTTGATTATGATACATTATGCTTATCATAGTGTTACACTTCACGATGCCCAGTACAACCAGACGGATGGTGAATTCGCTTCGGTTCCTGGAATCGCGATTATCAAAACAATCCAACTTGTATGATGCAAGTTAGGTTTGTGAATTCGAATAACCAACAACCATGCAAAGTTTGTTCATATTACTGCCTACGTTTTGGTCAATCCAAGGCACAAAATTCCACAATCTGTACAACCTAGTTTCTGGAAGCAGCACCACAACTTACTTGTATTCAGATCCCTGTAAAGCAACGTTGGCCCAAAAGTGAGGGAAGTTAAACAAGATACCTGATAGAGGCAAGTCAGCAGTTTTATCAAAATAGGTACTAGTTTTCCGTCTTGCTGTGTAGTTCTACTTAGATACGTTTTCCATTCTCGGTGCATCCATACACCGTGGGGCCACTGAGTTTGTAACATCTGACTTGATGAATTTCGCCATCATTAGTTTGTTGTTTAGTTTACTTTGGCGGAGCGATGATGTGCGCTCAGGTATTGCTTAGGATCGCTTTACTCTAGCTTATCATAACCTCCAATATCAACCTATACCTTGACAATAATACCAAAGTTTTCTCACTCAACTGTCCAAATAAACTGGGAACAATGATTTGTGACCGGTAAAACGGCAGATGCATTACAAGTCCCCTAGGATGGCTGGGCTGGAAACAATAAGATCAAATGATATGTGACTCGTCTGTTTAAGCCTCTGTCAGGCGAATGAGTTGATAAATATCGGTAATGTAAAATGCGCATTGGATGCAAGCATGTTAGACAACTTGGGGGAAAGCAGTGCTAGCTGACATATTCCGTGAAAGAAGTAAAAACGAAGTACTCATACACGCACCACCTTCCTAGGTCCATGTGACAACTAAATCAAGTATGAGACCGTGATTAATATAGTCCAAATTTGTGAAGCCTTGGTAACGAATTGATGGGAGCCAAGTACAAAATCCAGTCGTTTTTCGAAGATATCCAAGGTGGGTACGAGATAACCGAAATTGGGAGAGAATTCCATGGTTGTCGAACCCGAAGATAAAAATAATCCCGATGGCATTCGACACTGCTGTATTGTTTACTCGGTTTCAACACTTAGCGAAGAGCATGGTGTTATGGTTGAGTTCCAGCAAATGTCAACATGTATCCTCACGGTCACTCAATGATTGGTAAACTATTATGAGATCACCGCGCATCGTTCGATAGATTCTTATGAGAACTTCCAGTCATTTCAGCGTCTGCTATTTTGACAGATTGCATAGACCATTGAGGTTCTTTGTGGCCTTGCGTTGTGGTTTCTCTGACACCTTAAGATCGCGCTGTAGCCAAGGTTGCCAAGCTTGGCGGGGCCTTTAAATCGGCCGTCGCCTTTTTCGCCGAACATTAATTTTACTTTATCCACTGTATTTATCTCAGGATTGCAACATTACACCGACAGGTATTTTGTTAAATCACTTCCAAGGTCACTGCGACCCTTTACTCTATGCAACGTTGAATACGCACACAATATTTTGCGTACGATCCCCGATATATTGTTGCTGGACACAAAATTCTACATCACTTGAAACGAATTCGGAAGCAAAATTTTTGCGAAACCTTTTCCGTTCCCAATGAATACAAATCCCGAAGATTTAGTCCCACTTTTTGTGATCGTTGCTTGATTGATCTATGACAGTGCATCCTCATTTTTATATCCATTTGTAAACTTTGCATTTTACTGGTAACCCTCTTGTAAATTTACAGTTGATAATGTAAAATGCTGAAATTGCACTCTTTTTGGTACATAAAGCTTAGATTGACTTGACTTGACTTGAAAGAGCAAGTAGGAGTTGAAATCTTTGGGAAGATGGATGGGTCAAAACTCCTGAATGCCTCGGAAACACATGGTTGCGTTGGTGTCTCTTCTCGCAGCTTCTTCAGTCTGTTTTGAATAGTTGAGGTCACTTTATATGAACACACTAAGCCAGCGTTCCTGGGAAGTGGTTTGCAATCTGTGTGATCTAAGTCGATACGTGTAGTCATGCCTATTGAGCACTTGCGCAACGCGACATTTTCCTCATTGAATGGTAGGTTTTACTCGGAATTGGCCAGTTCGGAATCGCGTTAATGTCGCGCCGGACCTCTTAGTGGTTGTACGGTTCCCTGATCACTTGCTATATATTACTATTATCAGCGAAGGATAAGAAAGTGTGAGTAATTGTCCTCGCAAAATCTTGTTGGATTATCAGGAATAGGCGAGGCCATAGAATTAGGCTTCATGGTACACCGGACCCCAACTCAATTGCGTCGGACATAGATTCTAGTACTCTCAACTCTAACCGACCTAGGTGTAGAAAATTATCTATACAAATCGGGGTAAGGTAGCCAATACCATAAGTTCGGAAGTTTGTCGAAGGGAATTAGATGCCCACTGTGATTAACCGTTTTTGGGTAGTCCGGGTACATGCCATCGATCGCGCTGCATCATAAACTGCTTCGGTTTTCCAGAGGTCGCATTAGTGAAGCTGCAATGACAGATTACATAGCATTGGTAAGCATAGGAATTAGGGTTATCGGGCGGTGATTGGTTGAATCCATGAGACTACATCCTTTTTGAACAAGAGTGATGACATCTCGCTTCCATATTAGTGAAATCCGGTCCTCCTCCATACACTGCTGGTAGAAGTAGCCTCAGACTCTGTCAGATCACTGGGGCTTCCTTTATAGCTTTTGTTCCAACGTTATCAAGACTAGGAGAGCTGTAAGTTGGCAGTGACAACTGGTTCTTCAACTCAGGTCCTTCGGTAACGATGATTTTGTATTTAACTGACGTTGCTGTAATACAAACAGGGGAAAACATTCAGTCCTTTACCCTGGAACGTATGTGAGCAATGAACTTTAACTTAGCGGCTGCTTCCGTTGCTGATCGTGTGTACCCGTCAGTCGTGACCGGTGCTGTAATTTTACGCTTCACCTTAAGGAGGCCATTAACATGTTATTATAAACGTTTCTGATTAGTGTAGAATCGCTTCCTTAACTCCCACTGATGTGTCACCTTGTCTTTGCGGATCAATTTCATGCAAAATTTACGATATGGCAAGTATGCAGTCCAGGTTTTGGCATAAGGGTGTCCTTGTAAGCTCTCTATGCAAAGTTCTCCATTAAACATGCATTTACGAGTTCTATGCCCCAGAGATGACTTGCTTCTGTTTTGACGATAAAATGATTTTTGTTCCGACACTTGCGCTACTAGTGTGTTACTTATCTTTGTATAGGTTTCGCAGTTGACCTCTGGGGTATTCAGTCAAGGTCCACGATGTCTTCTGAAGAACGCGGATAATGCGCTGAAGTGCGTGACATCATAAACTTTATCCTTCTCTTCAGAATATTCCACGTAGCATATACAGTCAAACATTGGAGTAACATAGTCATTTCCATCTAGTGATTTGAATTATAACTATTCCGTCGACCAAGAGTTCTTCGCTGGTGACTCCAAGAACAAGAATCGACAGCCAGTCAGCTGTTCTAAATCTTGTGAGACAAGCTACGTGGTTGCACATAAGAAGCTGAAACGTAGCTCTTGCAAACAAACTTTCAGCTGTGTGCTATTAGTTGCATGTACTTCCAGCTTCTACACGTTAAATTCGCCTGCGATAAGTATGTGAGTATGACTTCTTCAGTGCAAATTGCAAAACTTGTTTTACTTTGGTGCCCATTTAGAAATAGATTGTGACGGACAACGAATTAAAGCCAAAAGGTCTGTGTCGTTGTCACTCAACCGTAGGCGATACCAAGTCGAATTTACTGAGAGAAGTTCTGGGTGATCAGTAAATTCACAGCAGAAGTTAGCATTATGGTACATCATTTCACCGCCATCCCTAACCCAAATACGAACCCCATAGCAGATGAAATATCATTTGGTGCCATCATCCAGAAACGTCTTTATTTGCCAGATTTGGATTTCGGAACGTTAATGCATACAAAAGTCAATGCAACGTGTTTCTTCTAGCAAACGTCAGTTTGATAATTGTGTTTGGCGAGCTGGATGGTTTAGCAGGCACTGGAGGCGTCCGTGAAAGGTGCGTGGCATCACAAGTGCTTGTTACAGAAGATTGACATATGTCTGTCGCTTCTGGAGATTTTATCGAGGCGACGAATTCGCATTTTGTTTGGTTATGAGATGCTGATTTTGTGAGCAACTCATTAGGTGTAGCTCCCAGAAATAGTTCAAATGCAGTTCCACTGAATGTGATTTGCACAATTTTAGGGTTAGTATGTGTGAGTGTAGAGGGAAAAATACCGTGGGGTGGTTAACAAGAATTACTTTAGTTTTGACTTAAGGACAGGGCTCAAACGCAGTTACTGGGGAACACGATCGGTCTTGTTAGATTCTAATGGCAAAGCCCTGAAACTGGTCATCTGCTCAACTGTTTTATTCTGTTTGCTGCACTTTTTCACAAACCCCAGTATACATTTAACAATTGGAATGTCGCTTCCTATTTGTCAAAATCAGAGCACATCAATCAGATTGTTATGTGTCTTTGATGCCTATAAGATTAACCCCGACTCAGAGACTTGGGGAAATTTCCTGACCCATCGCAACCATTGCACTGCACTTGTCCGTGAAGACAAAGTAACTTATCAACAGTGCCTAGCCAAAAATTCATGGCGAACAACAAACTGCTATATAGGCATGTCAATAAGCTTCGTAAAGTGAAGCATGGAATCCCTTCTCTTTTCACGACAGGCGGTAGAGTACAAAGTGCCGAAGAAGCAGCTAATGCCCTGCGGCTGCAATACGCCCCAATTTTTGAACTCGCAACCTCTATCTGTCCCATAATATCAAGCACATTACCGACACCATTGTCTACAAAAGTAAATTTAAACCCATCAATTGTGCTAAGGAAGTTACTCTCACTGCGTGAGCATAGTTCTCCGGGAGCAGACAACATCCGCCCGAAGGCACTGAAGGCTGTGGCCAACAAGCTAGCTGAACCACTGTCACAGTCTTTCCAAAGGTGCTTTGATAAACAACAAGTCCCCACTATGTGGAAGTGTGGCATTATCACCCCTAACTTTAAAGGCGGTAGCCGTTCAGATCCTGCAAACTATCGTCCAGTGACTCTCATCTCCGTGCTCGCGAAGGTGATGGAAGCAGTCATCGCTTAGGCTTTAATGGACTACCTGGAAAAATGCAATTTCTTAGGTAGCGGAACAGCATGGCTTCCGTCAACACCGGTCATGCACCACCAACCTACTTATTGCACGAGGTAGTTGGACGGAAGTGGCCGATGATGGGGTCGGAGTCGACGTCATCTATCTGGACTTCTCCAAAGCGTTCGACCGCCTTGATCACCGCATCCTACTTCAACGGCTTCAGCGTTACGGAATCGGAGATCCTGTACTTGGTTGGATTGGCAGCTTCCTTCACCAACGGAAGCTTCAAGTACGTGTTAGGTGATCACTCTCTAACCCAATTGAGGTGGAATGTGGTGTTCCACAAGGCTCAGTGCTGGGACCGAGTTTATTCTTGGTATTTATCAACGACCTGACAAGAGTCATCTCCTCAAATTTCCTGCTTTTCGCCGATGACGTCAAGATATGGCGGGCGATTAGTGAAAAGCCAGATCAGGATCTGCTCCAACATGACTTAGATTGCATTCACGAATGGTCCAAAAGGAGCAAGCTTCAATTGAACATAACTAAGTGCAAAGTGATACATCTGCGACACCAGCTGGTGAGCGCTTACAAGATTGGAGACCACACCTTGGCGAACGTTTCTCAGGAGCGTGACCTAGGTGTATTGGTACAGAAAGATCCTGGGTGTTCAAAACAAGCAGAGGAACCGACGAGAACCGGAAATCAACACTTCGGCGTTCTTCGCAGAGCTTTCGGTCGGTTTGAACCTTCAATCTTTCCCCAAATGCGTAGGCCTTAGGCCTACGTGCGACCTCATGTGGGATATACTATTCAGGCGTGGCAGCCATGGCAGAAACGGGATCTCGTTTCTCCCGAGACTCCTCAACGAAGGGCAACCAAGAACGTCAGGGGCCTCTTTCATCTGCCCTATAAGCTTAGACTGAAATCTCTAAGAATCTACAGCAGTCGATATCGGCTTTTGCGCGGGAATCTCAATGGTTTACCAGGTTCTGAAAAACCCAAACCACATTTGCCGTCCGCTGCTGGAATTGAACCACAACACTAAACTAAAAGGTAACCCTCTGAAACTGACAATTCAGTGTAGCCGGCTTGAATGCCGTAGAAATTTCTTTTCTCTCCGCATGTGTCAGCCTTGGAATGCCCTCCCTAATTATGTCGTCTCTGCTCCCTATTGGGCGATATTTAAAAAGGAGTTGACGAAGCATTGTCTCACTTACATTTCATTTTACGACTTTCACTTTTACGACTTGCTAAAAAAAGGCAGTCAAACTGTGTCTTGCCAAAGGTCTAACCAATGGATTTATGGATTTATACGTTTAATACGCGAACATCTCCGCTATTCCGCATAAGTCTATGGTGAGTCCACCACAACGCTTTTCATTTTATTATGCAATTGAATTTCATAATAATTTCCATCCAACGGGACTTATTAAGCGATGCTATTTTATCCGGAATAAACCATTGTTCCATTGTTCCACTGACTAAAGCTACGGCGCTTAGGGTGGAACGAAAGGATACAGTGAGGACAATCCAGCCCTCCCTAACCCCTGGTGCACATTTCAGTTCCCCACATTTAGTGGTAAGTTGAGTCAAGTTCCGTGAAAGCCGTTCATGCAACTGTGAGCTGCACAATTCCATCATATGAGGTAGGGGATAAGTGCTCCTAAAGTTCGTTGTCAGATTTGCACGGTTCTCGCCGGTTATCGTAGATTTGTTTGTTACGAGAATAACACAGGCAGAGGCAGCTTGGCTGCTTTATCGATTCACAGTAATCTTTGTTGGGCTAAGCAACTCAGATTTGCGCGTGTGGATGTCTTTGACTACTTTTTGGCGATGGACGAATGTAGTTGAAAGCCACAAATGGCGTTGTAGCAATTTTAGGAGTGATCAAGTAATAGTAATTCTAAAATCAGTAGATGGCGTGGTGAATCTCTACAAAAACACAGTTTTGCAGTTGTGAGTCGCTATAAAACGATAGTTACGCGTGTAGATATAAGCATGAAACCTGTGAAAAAGCTTGGGTTTGACAAATCCTGATCCGTAGGAAACACTATCATAAGAATGGACCCCTGGCTACGGGAGCTTAATCAGATACAAATGAGTATAAGACGACTGCGCCGTTTGACAATAGAGCAGAGGAAACCTCTGATACAGCAAAGTGTACTGCAACTGAAAACAAATTGTCAGTATTTTGCAACATTATTATTATTATTGAACAAATCGCTTCCCCTGAACCGCAATCAGCCATGTCTCCATCTCTGTTGTCTTCTCCAACTTTGGTAGAACGCCGGGCGAAAACAGACTGTACCTACGTGAATCAAGCAGTACTCACAGCAAAGAAAATCAGGCCCCATTCAAAACGTCTGGTTAAGCAAATTCCACTAGACCTGACATCTAGTATTAACAAGGATGGAGTAGCGAAACACCAACCCTTGGTACCTGTAGCTCAAATATCTCTTGTCGAGACTAAGCCACCCAGAACATCGGTTACATATGCAGAGATTGCTGCAAGGGTCCACCGAGAGGCCGCCGTTGCGTCCTCTTCCATTGTAAACACCGTTAGCGCAAATGGAGAGAAAAACAGCAAACAATCACTTGTCAACAAGTCAAGACAAATGAGTACCATAACTTGTAGATCGATTAAAAAGGGAACCAACAACAGTGCCCGGACTGTTGTATGCTCAAATGTCCTGAATCTACCGCCATCACATTGCGGGATAAGTTATCAGACGACCAAGACCAATGGAACTCATTGTGTATGCAGATGAGTATCAAAGCCAAGCCCATAAACTTGTTACGAATTACTCGTCATCCGAACTCGCCACACTATGGTGAACCCAGACTTATTCGAGTAACTCTAGAATCCTCCACCGACATAGAAAACGTTTTGCTCTCCGCAAGCGCGCTAAAACACGAATCCTGTGCGATACGTATCTATCCTGATGTCCCTTGGAGCGCGCGACAACCAAAACGAACCACCGAAGAGGGGCACAGCAAGCAAGACCGCCTAAACACAATCTTCATACATGGCGTGCCAGAACATCCTTCTAACGATGTTCAAGAGACCGGAAAGCACGATTTAGAACAGTGGCGGTTCATTCGTGAAACACTTTCTTTGGATGATGTTGTGCCACTATCGCTCACCAGGATACCTCTCTCACCAAATTATAGAGGATGCCGCCTTAGAATCCTAAAACTTGTGGTTCAGTCAGAGCAACAAGCAAAGGATGTTTTGGATCGATGGCGGAGAAATAGGAAACATCTTCCCTCCGAAATTCGGTTAAAGGTCGCAAACAATTCGCACAGCTCAAGTATTAAAGCAACTGAAGCAGCAAGCATGCTGACGAGTGTACAGAAGTGTAACTTGACGGCTGCTTTAATTGACTCTGACGTAGATCTAAACGAAGGCTGGGACCCACCTTGGCCGAATCAAGTTACAAACGAGGTATCACTGACTCATCAAAAAAACGAATAACTGCCGACCTCCCATCGGTCGGCATTCTCCCACACTTGACAGCTTCACCTCTCTGCGGGCTCCTAGAGACCGAGAAACTGGCCTGCTTGTATACAAATGCTCAGGGACTTTCTAACAAACTGGCTGAACTGAAAGATCGCCAAGCTTCCGGCTCGTTTGATGTCATTGGTGTCACCGAGACATGGTTGCACACGGGGATGACGGACGCTGAAGTTTCGCTACCCGGCATGTCGCTGATCCGGAACGATAGGCTCACAAAAGGAGGAGGGGTAATCCTGTACTACCGAAACGACTTACAGTGCGAGGCCGTGGAGGATTCAGATTCGCAGTTCCCCGACTCTCTTTGGTGCCGGTTGCAGTTAAAAGGCAGGGACGCTTGCCTTATTATCTTGGTGTACCGCGCCCCTAACTCAACACCCGAAACCGACTACCACCTAATGGCTGCTTTGAGGTGCAGTTTACAACAAAAGTACACTCACATTCTTATCATGGGTGATTTCAACGTACATTGTTTAGAATCCCCTGCCACGATCGGAGAACAATTCAAAACCGATTTACAAGATCTAGTAACTACTGTTCCACTTTACAACCACATCACTTTGCCCACTCGGTTCAGAACTGGTAACACGCCATCTGTGCTGGATCTTGTGCTTACCAACGAGGAGCATATGATTGATGCATTGATTTTAGACTGCCCGTTGGGTCGCAGTGATCACGCAGTCATCAGTTTCAACTTCGTCTGCTATGCAGAATATCTGAATGATAACGATGATACTGTGCGAACCATCACAAAGTACGACCGACTCGCCCAGCTAGTCAGCGCCACAACATGGTCTTTCCTCGAAGAAGAACCCCCGGAACTCGCCTGGCTCGAGTTCGTCAACACATTCAGTCAGCTGATTGCACAGGCTTCAGAGATAAAAGCTTGCAATAAGTGCAAATCAGTTTCTTTCGTTAGGAGCAGAACCCGAAAATGGATGACAGTACGCAACGCAGCATGGCGAGTGTACAGAGAAGCTCCAGCACCAGAAACTTGGGACAACTACGTAGCCCAACGTAACCACTGCACTCAACTGTTAAGAGAAGACAAAGCCGCCTATCAGCAGAACATCGCAAAAACCTTCAGTGCTAACCACAAGCTGCTGTACAAGCACGTTAATAGCCTACGAAAGGTGAGGCAAGGATTTCCTCCACTCAAGACGGCTGATGGCCCAACAAGAACGGCTATGGAAGCTGCAAACGCGCTGCAGATGCAATACGCCCCCACGTTTCAAAGGGTCTTGCCACCAAGCGATCTACCAAGCTTTGTATTCTGCTCACCAGGACTAACCCACATCACTTTTACCGCAGAGGCTGTATTGCAAAAGCTGACTTCTCAACGCAAACACAGCTCGCCGGGTGTCGACGCCGTTCGTCCTGAGGCATTGGGAGTAGCAGCAAACCAACTGGCAGGACATTTAGCTCAGTTTTTCCAGCGCTGCTTAGACCAGAACCAAGTTCCCGCCATGTGGAAGCTTGGAATAATAAGCCCGATTCACAAAGATGGAAGCAGAACTGATCCCTCAAACTACCGCCCAGTAACCCTTCTTCCTATACTCTCCAAGATCATGGAATCCATAGCTGCCGATGCACTGGTTTGCTGGCTGGAAAACTGCAACCTCATCACTCCTGAACAGCACGGTTTCCGTCGACAGCGGTCATGTACAACTAATTTACTAATTGCACGCAGTAGTTGGACCGAGGCAGCCGACGCTGGAGAAGGTGTTGATGTGATCTACCTGGATTTTTCCAAGGCATTCGATCGCCTAGACCATCGGATACTACTATCCAAGCTGCAGCATTACGGGATCGGCGACCCTCTGTTAAGCTGGATCGCCAACTTTCTGTTTCGAAGGCAATTAGTGGTCAGAGTTCGGAGCTCTTTATCGGACCCCATGCAAGTCGAGTGTGGTGTGCCGCAAGGCTCGGTTCTAGGTCCACGTTTGTTTTTGTTGTTCATTAATGACCTTGCACAGGGAATCGCTTCAAACTTCCTAATGTTTGCCGACGATATCAAGATTTGGCGCAGGATCCAGACGAACGCCGACCAACATATGCTCCAAAGTGACTTAGATACAGTGTATCAATGGTCGATCCAAAACTTATTGCATTTCAACGTCAGTAAATGCAAGGTGCTTTCCATCCGACATCAAAGCAGCTACTCATACCGACTCGGAACGGATGTACTGCAACAATCAACTCTCGAACGTGACTTGGGTGTCCTGGTTCAAGATGACTTGGGTTGCTCCAGGCAATGTGAAAAGGCCTCGAAGACGGGGAACCAACACGTTGGGCTGTTGAGGCGGGCGTTTGGACAAATAAACAGCTCCATATTTCCACAAATGCTCAGTGCGTATGTTCGCCCCCATGTCGAATACGCAATTCAAGCCTGGCATCCATGGCTGAAACACGACCTTAATGCACTGGAGCAGCCACAACGCCGGGCATCTAAGAACGTCACTGGAATGCGCAATCGGTCCTACCAGGAGAGGCTGCGACGACTAGGATTGTTCAGTGGCAGCTATCGCAGGCTACGAGGCGACCTGATTATGACATACTTGATTCTGCGAGACCCACATCACGTTTGCCGCCCTTTACTGAAACTCAGCAGCAATACAAACCTGAGGGGCCACTCATTAAAACTCGCAGAACAATACAGTCGTTTGGAGTGCCGCAGAAATTTCTTTTCCATCCGTGTCTGTCACCCGTTGAATGCTCTCCCAGAATCGGTCGTCTCTGCACCGACACTAACAATATTTAAAAGACGGTTGGACGATGCACTCATCCACTTACACTTTGTTACTTAACACTACGTCTCCATCCTACACCTGGAGTTTACCCTGGAATTATTTGTTGTTAACTGTGGGTGTTGTGGATCGCAGGACTGCAGCGAAGCAAACGATAAGTCCTTATTTTCGTACTTAAAGTATTAACTATTTTACTATCCTCTTCATCATAATTGTTATGTTGATATCCCCACCAACTATCCAACGGGGCTTGTAAAGCAACGCTTCTTAACCCGTATAAATTCATTGTTCATTGTACTCATCACAGTGCACTTTTCGTCCACATCAATGTAACCGATGCCAAAGTTTTGGTCACAAAGATAGATTCTGTAAGCCGCATGACCCGATTAAAACTGACAGTTCCAAAAACGATCTTCGAAACCACAACAGAAAACTGTCCGAAGCCTTTTTACTGCCATTCAAGTCAAAGGCATTTCGCACAGGCGCTACCTGACAATGATTTTTAATGGGTATGCCGCAACTCTTTTGGTGGGTACTGGATCGGACATAACTATCATCTCACAATCATATTTCATTTAGTGCGCCTCGATAAATTCGAAAATAAGCTATTTATTTATTTGTATGATCCGTTTTGGAAGCCATTATACGTCCTCCAGCTTTGCCAACACAAAACACTGCACTCAGTACATCAGGAACTACTAACGGATTCGTTAGTGACTTATGCTGTTTTGTAAGCTACAACAAATCAACTTTTGTGTCCATACTTTAACTCACTGATCAGCCAGGGCTGAATATTCTTAGTATTTACTAGCTAGATAAGTTCAATCTTTAGAGCATTTCTTTTGATAAAGTGTGCAAACTGACACTGAGTATCAGAGTTCCACCGGTATTTATCGATGCAGGGCTCCAGCAGATGATTTCACAGAGGTTGTCTCAACGATAGACTTTAGTATTTCAGGATGACTTCGGACATCGTACTAAAATAAATGCCCAAATACAGTTAAGAACAAATGTCAAACCAAAGTTGAATTTAGGGAACCCACAGTGCCGATGCGTTGCGACATGCAACCTCTATTGAGATCTTGGTTCAATACGAGGAAAATCTCGGTTATTTCGATTGCGAGAACCTTCTCCGAAATGGAAAGATTGGGAACTTGGTCCTCCCAACACTGGCGCACCATGCCTACGGTTTCATCCTGGTTTAGACTCATCAGGTGCACATAGCCTGAGCTGGGGTGGAACTTAGTACCTAGTAGTTCACGGCTGAAGCCCTGAACACTACGCCACTAAGATTCGCGAGCAACGATTTGCACAGCGGGAAAGAATTCAAATTTGAATTTTGTTCGTTTGGTTGGATTGCGACACCAAACCTCTATTGAGAACACGGTTCAATTTGAGGTAAACCGCAGTCATTCCGATCGTGAGGGCCGTATCAGAAATAGGAATATTGGGAGGAGCAACACCCAAATATTTCCATTTCGGATACGGTCGTCGCAATCGGAATGACCGAGGTTTGCCTCAAAGTGAACCGTGTTCTCAATAGAGGTTTGTTGTCGCAATCCAACCAAACAGCGGGTTCCCCTAATTCAATTTGAATTCGTTGCCTCTGCCAAGCGTTGCTCGCAGATCTCATTAACATAGTGTTAAGGGCCTCAGCCGTAAACTACTAGGCACTGAGATTCGACCCAGCTCAGGCTATCGCCAACTGATATGCTAAAACCAAAGCGAAACGGCCGTCGTGGTATGCAATTTTCGGTAGGATCAACACCCAAATATTTCCATACAAGATTTTAAACCAGGTTTTCTTCCAAAAACGTCCAGTACCTATTCTGCTCTAACTAGTGCTGTGCAAAATGTTAATCGTCTACAAAGAGCAGATGTCGTACAAGCGGTCGTTTACTCTGACTGGGATGCTGTCATCCTGTTAGTACGATTGGCTAATGGCTTCATCCGTGTATGTGCACACATTTCCACAGGTCTTAATGGGCCCTCCACACGCGCAACTATCCACTACCAGTTCCAGAAGACATTTTTGCGAACCTTTCAGGTGGTGGATTGTTTGCCAATCTGGATCTAGTGGACGCATATCTACAGATAGCAGTTGAGGATAGAATTGACAATAGAATTGACAATTAATATACATCGTGGATTATTTCAGTGTAGCCGATTACCGTTCGGAATTAAATCCTCGCCACCCATTTTTCATTAACTTGTGGACACCTTGCGTCGACGATGTTGCAGCACATTTGCGTGATATCTTAGTTGTGGGAGCGAATCCAGACGAGCTGTTATTGAGGCTCTACAAGGTTTTGGATCGAATATAGGACTACAGATTTCTTCTGTGACTGTAGTTTACCTTAGCCACCGCTTAAATACCTGGGGTTTAGGATTGATCGGAACGGACGTCGTCCCGATCCAGGGGACGTTTCAGCTGTTAATTACATGCCAACAGCAATCGACGTCATTGAACTACGTTTTTTCCTTGGAATGGTTACTCACCACACTAATTTCCTCCCGGAAATTCATTAACAGCGAGCACCTCTGAAAGCTCCATACATGAAACAGGTCAATTGGAACTGGTCAACCAACTACTAAACAGCTGCTCATCGGAAAAAAGATATTTTAAATTATGATCTCCTTCTCACACATTTTGATTCCAAACTTCTGATTGTGGTACCTGCCGATGCAAGCAACTATGGAATCAAAGCTGTGTTACCTCACATTTTCCAGAACGGATTTGAGTAAGCAGTACTTTATGTAGCTCGATAATTATCAACATTAAATAGGAATTACTCTCAAGAGGAAAAGGAAGACTTGACTATCATGTTTGTTGTTAATAAGTTTCACAAAATCCTATACGGTGACGTTTCAAGTTACTTACGGATAACAAAACATTGCTGACGATATTCGGCTCACATAAAGGTATTCGGCAATCACCGCCAACCTTGTACAGAGACATGCTCTATCATTAGTTGCATACGATTTTAGCCTTTACTACCAATCGACAATCACTTTAAGGCAAGCCGATGTTTTGTCTCGGTTAATTGCTGATCATCCGATAGACAAGAACAAGACGGTGATTGCTAGTATTAAAATGGACCAGGAGATAAATCGGGTAATTCTCGACACCGCGAGATGCCTACCAACCTCGTTAAAATCCGTACAAGACCGCACAGCACAGAATGTCATACTTCGTGTTGTGATGAAGCACGTAAAAGTAGGTTGACCATCACAACTGTCCGATCCGGAACTCATTCCATACCACCGGTGCCAGAACAGTTTAACCATCGTTGATTCATGTTTGCTTTGCGCTGAGCGTGTAGTTGTCTCCACATATTTACAACGTCCCATTCGCATCCAACTTCATAAAGGACATCAAATAATCACCTGCACTAAATCACTAGCCAGAGGTTATGTCTACTGACCAAAAATGGATAATGCTATGATGCACTTGTGTAAGCTGTGCGAGAAAAGTGCCGTGGCGCAACGAGCGTCGAACAGTCTAGCGCCCTTGCGGTAGCCGGAAACGACGTCATGGTCTCGTGTCCATGTGAAATTCGCAGGCCCTATCGACGGTTAATCATATATCATTGTAATCGACGCTCACACTAATTTTCCGGACGTCATCCCGATGTTGATCACAACCACTGCATCATTAACCATCAGGCAACTTCGCTATGTTTTCACTCATTTTGTTATGCATAAAACACTAATGACCGAAAATGGACCACAGTTCACTTCGAAGGAAGTCGTGACATTCTGTCACTCCAATGGTGTGACATATATGCGAACACCATCCGTTCACCTATAATCGAATGGTAAGGTGGAGGGCTCAGTTGACACTCCCAAGCGTGCATTTATCAAAGCGAGATGGGACGGTCCTTCGGAGGAGGTCATACAAACCTTTCTCATGGTGTACCGGATCACTCCACATCCCGCGTGTAATGGAAGCTCACCCTCAGCAATGCTATTAGGCAGACAAATCAGGTTTAGCTGGGATACAATTATTCCGAAGCAAAAACGATTAGCCGACCATAAAAATACAGAAGTACTTCAGTAGCTGAAGCTTGCTACCATGCAAAATCCAAACATCGGTAACTTGGTATGGGCAAGAGGTTTTCGTCAAACGAAAAACCGATGGGCTCCGTGTACAGTTACCAGACGAATTGGTCAAGTCACCTACCTAATAGAGGTCCATGGCGAAATCTGGCATCGCCACATGAACCAGCTCAGACTCCGCACCACAAGTAATCATTGTTTACCTTATCGCAAGCCAAAGTTTGTACTTCTCCTTGTCGAAACTAACAGACGCAAATTCGGATGGAATAGAATTTGCAAGCCAGGATTAGGTACCAAAATTGGATACAGTACGCAGAGGCCCAGTACAAAAATGATGATCACGGCATCGATTCATATGGACTCGATGACTGGAGGCTCCAGGCGTGCAAATCAACAGAAGAGGGAGGTGACATATACGGAAGCACAACCCAAATGATGCACTTGACCCAATCCCAACTATCCCCGATCCAGTCAAACTGTGCTACTGCTCAACCAATCATCAGTGAGTTAACCATTAATTAACCGTATAAAGCAGCCATTAAGAGACAAATGTGAGACTCTTGACTCTTGATCTCGTTTTAGCAATACTACTAGGTCATATCCACAATCTAGTTATTTATTCACCTAGTTGGAGTAATTCAGGCCATTTCAACTTTCATCTAACGTGCGTTTCGAAATAACGCTTCATTTAACCTACCTCGTTTGTTGCTTCCACAAGCCGACTTGTTCATCAGCGCGTAGTACTTACCTAAGTCACTCAACTCCGATTCGCCCTGGTCTTGATTCCTGCAACGAATACCATATAGGTGCAGACAAGTGACTACCCGGGCTCGCAAATGAGCACCACTTACCGTAATCCTTTATACATGATCTTTATTACGGGCTGAAATTCCATTCCTGGCCAACAAACAGCCACAGCTCCACCAGTCATAACCGATATTTTCTCGACAGTCACAGGCCAGTCAGTGCTGATGCAGCTGCTGAGACTGCTGGTTCCTCTCCTCGTCATTCATGCTGGGAATACTGACAAGTGCTTGACAAATCTCAACCGCGGTTTGCGACCTAAAGTTGTGAATCACACTTATCCATTCAAACATTTCAAAGGAGATTGAAAACTCTCTACTGCAAATCGTCTCTTTTACAATTTCCTAATTCAAGAACGCACCTGGCACATTCTGAAACTGTGATATATATCTACCATGCAAGGATGAAGTGCAGTCATGTGCTTCGTTTAGTACGAAATCGCGTCCTCTTTAAGAACGAAACGGACTACCATTTCAGCCGCTTGTTTTGGTTTAGTTTAACAAGAATGTCTGGCATTATTCTTTTAAGCAAGCTCAATCAAACTAATGGGTGTGTTTGATACACTGAAGATCCACGTTCCAAACGTTTCCATTTATGACAAGCCTCCAACGATACACCGGTCCGGTACGTTGTTAACTGTGGACAAGTTAACTTCGGTAGGACTATATTTTCTATCTCTAAAACAAAGGGAGTAAACAAGTGAAATTGTGTTCCATATTTAAGACCTGTAACTCACTGTGAAAACTCGCATCTTGCTGATTGATACGGTACGCCACATCGTGAAGTAAAGATTATTCATTTCACATTAGTGTGATTAAAGATTGCGTGTTTGGTCTATTTTAGTCGTATCTTCACACACATAGATGAAATTGCGTCGCTGAAATTGTCCGTGTAACAACTTATGATGTCAGCACAAATTTTTGCGAACAAGTTCGTTTTCTGTGGTTCTTCATTAGGCTAATACACCACAACTGAACGATACAAATGGAAACGTAAAACATTTGGTCCCCTTCAGCCACTTGATCAAAGCAGAAAGAAGGCACAGATTGCGATATGTTAACATTTCGATTGTTCTCGTCAGTCGCATACACAATACAAGCAGAAACACATACACAATTATATACATGGCAAAAGATTGGCAAACCAATCAAAACATAGAATCAAGTCCAAGGCAATCGGATTGATTGCCTCAAGAGTTTCTGTGCACATAGCACTGGTTGATAAGCCCTAATTAGCAAAGCTTCACTGATTGCCAACATTATGGGACTCCGGTTACGTAATAGCACTTTGAACCCAGTCTTGGGGTCCACATTGTGACCAGTTGTCACGAGGTGTTTAGTGCTAGATGATGAGAGAATCCGGTTCATTCTGGGGGGCGCTGCATTTTGTTGCGTCATCATTTGCTCTACCCACTTTGGCAAGTGTTCATCCACCCTCTGAGCCAACCGACGGTTAGTCCTGCCTATGTAATCGTCACTGCAACTGCAGGTGAACTGATAGACCACATGTGAGGGCGAACTAGCCGAGCAGTAGCTCTGACGGTCATGAAGAACAAGTTTTCGAGTCGTGTGCATGAGACGCAACTGTGCAGTCGTGTACGTGCGCGTTAGAGGGGACCTGAGCTTGTGTCCGATGTCGTTTGCCACCTGGTATCCCTTGAAGGACAGGAACAGATAAACAGCTTTTTTCTCTGCCGTTAACACCGGCAGTTTCTTTTTGGGGAGTCTGCTGTGCACTTGGATGAAATTTTCAGGATAACCATTTGCCACCAAGGTCCTATGCAGAAACTTCTCTTCTGCTTCCAGTGTATTCGGACTACAAATACGTCTGGCCCGGTAGAACAGCGTTTTCACTAGGCCGCGTTTGTATGCAACCGGGGCAAAACTGGAAAAGTGAAGGTACTGCCCACTCCAGGTTGCCTTGCGGTAAACGGTGCGCTGCAATGTACCTCCGTCCAGCATCTTAATGAGGATATCCAAAAATGCCAGAGAGCCGTGTTGCTCCATCTCGTGGGAGACTGATAAGTTGGGGTGAATTGTATTTAGAGTGTTTAACAAGCGAGTAAAATGTTCGCGGTTGGTGAACACCAGAATGTCATCCACATAACTTTTGTATAACCTTGCTTCACCAATACTGGCAGCGACTTGCCTTTCGATCAAGCCGAGAAAGATATCTGCCAAGACCGGTCCCAGAGGGCTACCCATGGCGACTCCGTCGATTTGCTTGTATACTCTCCCCTCAAACTCAAAACATACATTCTCTGTACACAGTAGAATCAAATCCCGCAAATATTCCACAGGGAGACCCACATACATGTTTTGACTCAGGATGAAATGACACAAATCATCAACTGTTTCTTGAAGTGGCACGTTTGTGAATAGCGAATCAACGTCAATAAAGTACATTATTTCCGAACCCAGTGAGAATTGTTCTAGCGTCTCCGCTAGTTCAAATGAATCCTTCAGGCAGTGCGTAGCCAGGAGTTTACGCACGGGATCTAAGAGTTTCGCCAGCCACCGGGCAAAGTTGTGATAAGGCGAGTTGTTCATGCACATAATGGAACGCATTGGGTTGCCTGGCTTGTGTATCTTAGGCGCGCCCCTCATTCTCGGTGTCTGCGTCCCAAGGCGTTTCAGGGCTTATCAACCAGTATTATGTGCACAGAAACTCTTGAAGCAATCAATCCGATTGCCTTGGACTTGATTCTACGTTTTGATTGGTTTGCCAATCTTTTGCCATGTATATAATTGTGTATGTGTTTCTGCTTGTATTGTGTATGCGACTGACGAGAACAATCGAAATGTTAACATATCGCAATCTGTGCCTTTCTTTCTGCTTTGAACAAATGGAAACATCAGATAAGAGTACGCGTTCAAAACCCAGTTGGTCTGAGTGACCAAACTAGGCTATTGGCTCCACGGTCATCAACAATTTGTTTGTATGTGTGTGTGGCGTTATCCGAACTATATGTCCGTGTTGCAGGGGACTAGTTTAGAGTTAGTGCCTGGACAAATTTCTTGTGCGCACATAGATCAGGGTCATAAAGCCTGATGGCTATTGCCTCTGCCGCTGCCAGTAGACGACACTCTAACCGCTCTTGTGTGGCAGCTGGGTACTCCGTAGATGGGCTGGAGCGCCTCATGCGCTCTGACCTGGTGGTTCGAGTAGATCAGGTGTATAGATACTGCGCTTCCAATGATATAGTCACACCGCTATACAGCCAAGTTGGACAGTGTTCCCTGGCTCTCTCGGAGAGTCTCCTGGTAGTTCTTTCCATTTATGTTGATCGAGACGAGCAAGAGAAAGAGTATACACAGAAAGAAGTACTTGACCTTGACATTCTGTCCTTAAGTTGTTGATTCAGGGTCAGCACTAAGTAAAAGCTTAGCCGTAGGCTTGCTGCATCACATGTATGAGCGGTGTCGCCAGAAAGCCTTCTAGACGTTGATCCAGCTATCCCGTCCCCCGTGTGGATTCACGGCGCTGGCAAGCGAATACCTGACCGTGACGGCCAACCACTGTCCTCTGCACAGGCAATAACCTGCATGGCAGTGGAGGATGGATCGGATTATATCGCCCTTAGGTTTCATTTCGTAGTGGTCAGCTGTCGTCCCCATGGCTCAGTGGCATAAACTACTGGCTGGTTAGAGTTGGCCTCTAGCGGTCATGGGTTCGATCCCCAGTAGAGTCCCATGGGTGCGAACCACTGATGAACCCCAAAAGGGCGAAACGCGCGTCTGGTGCTTTTCCGGATTGGTAGCTTATCTATGTGGCTTGAAATCTAAATGCGATGGATCACTTCGTATCATACCCAAATCTGTCTACTCTTTACTGATAAATAGATCGGATTTTCCCTGATAAATCCACTTTTGCTTTCGCTTCTCGTACTTCCGTGTCTCTCAGAACGAACCTCTCCGGATAGCCATTTCTATCGAACAGGTTTCATATAAATTGTAGCTCGTCCGGAAGCATGTCTGCGCTACACATACATCTGGCTCGCTCGGTTAGGCACGGAACAAGTTTCCGTTTCTGGCTGAGCGGAAGGAAGCTGGCAAAATGAGTATTTTTCCGTACCACTTTGTCTTTCTATGGACCCTGCACTGGATATTCTACTAATCTGAACGTCTAACTAGGATACTGTGTTGTTGCACAAAGATTTAAGGGTGAATCTTATGTTTGCTTGGGCTGAGTTAAATTGCCTCACTAATTCTTCCGTGCAAAGATGACTATCTGAGGTGCAGAATATATCTTCCACGTACCGTCCTTAGTAGGCTATGTCGATAACTCCTTTCAGATAGTTGTTCTCTAACTTACTCATAAATATGTCTGCTAACAATAGTCCTTCTGTTTGCAGACCTTCCCGTAGAACTGAAATTGTACATTCCTGGTGCACATTAGAAGCAACTGTGTAAGTTGCTCGTTCGAGAGGCCGACATCCACATGGTGCCATCGAACAGCATCGCGTAGGTAGTCTGTCGTCTCCTCCAGCAGAACATCGGTGAAAAGCGACACTACTTTTAGAGTAGACATGCTCCTTTCGGTTAACTGCATACAGCTTATGGAGTCTACGAAGCTGAATGATGTGCCATTTCCTGCTCCCATTCAGGGCACTGAGGGATTAACGGTTCATGCCTATGCGTGTGCAATTATTTAAGTTATTCAGAAACGCCACGCCGTATTCAGACTGCAACGCAAGGAACTATAATTTCGGGAGCTGGCTTTTCTAGTCGAAAACATTTAGGCATAAAGAGTTTAACTGACAATATGTGGTTTATTTAAAAATTGTGCACCCGCTGAAACCAAGTACGACACTAACTACCATGATGTTTTAGTCGGATTTTTTATCGCTAAGCTCCATCACACCAATTATTTCCTCTCCTCATATACCGCGCCTGCTTTTGTTCCTGAGAAAGATCACATGTTGAATATAATACTTTCTTCACACTTCTTATTGGCAACTTTCATATGGTATATCCATAATTAGTATTGCCAATATAGTTGTTTATACTTCGGCATAATAGTTGCAACTTCAGCCTCAGTTTATTTGCCTCTTCTGACTGTTCTGTCGATTGCACATGGGTAAGAATCATCATGTGTGTGGACCCAATTTCACAGGTTAAGCACCTCCCCTATACTCACCACTCGCAGTGCGCATGTGGCTAAAATTACTCAGCTTGCTGTGTGAAATGGTTAAGACTACTGCAATGGTTGGTGAATGTTATATCTCCACTGTGACATGGAAGCGAAACGATCCTGATACCACCAACAGGGGCGATTTACATAAATGTTACTAGTTTTGATATTATGGTTGCACATATCTTTCATATTTCCAGTCATTTTTATAATAAAATGGGCGACGTAGGTTAGCTGCGGATCTAATGAACCGAGACTGAGTATAAGCAGTTCAGAAGGAATCGGATGAACATAAGGGAATAAAAGACAGTATCCAATAAATATTCTAGGATACGGAAGAAGTTCATGTGAGTCATACTTCTACTAACTTTCATGCAATTAAAGTAATTCTCTGCATCTGATTCCGCCTGCGATAGCAACTGCACTAGCCGAGACATGAAATATTTCTTTCTTTATTTGCGTACTTCCATGCTCATCATCTTTCATGAATCCGCGTATGCAAGTACCTTTGTCATCAAATTTGGAACAGTGGACCAAGGGACACAAAGGGTAATAACGCTGAAGCTTAACGATTCCAACAGGATGGTATAAGTCAGTGAAAGTGTAGGTCAGTAAATTTAAATGCTCACTAGTGAACTTACCGAGATTTTTCTTGAGAACAGTGCGTCCACCTGATTAGAAGTGATGAGTGCAAGTTTGCTTGTGGTCTATGTGGCATCTTGTAAAGCACAGATTATATGCATAGATGTAAACGACCCAATAATTAGGCAAGGTGTCTTTTACATGTCATTAAGTTGGGAGCGGAAGCGTTGTACTAGGGGATAGCATTACAACACTGACGTATTCGAAAGAGAAGTTCCGAAGACGGTTATGCGGTGTTACCTCAGGTTGGATTTATGACTAGGCGCTGAACGCATTTGGCAAGCCCCCATGGGATAACATCGACGTTGCCGATACCAACCGGTATGTATGCCGAGATTTGGCATGGCGGATAGAAGAGGACTTTAACATTCTTAGGTACCCTGCGTTGCAGTCTCAATAACATCGATATAAAATAATGCTTTATCCAGGGCAGTGTGGGACACGCCTGCGAAGACATGATCATGATAATACAAACCGGTATGGTAGGCAGTTGTAGAAAAATATAGCAAGTTAAGCAGTAACATTATGGGTTCGTGTGTCTGTAAATATATACGAGCAGTTTTAATGGACATGGTGAGTGAATTTTTGAAGCATGAGTGAATTCATGCGTTTGCTGTGTTCGCCATCTTATGAAGAGATCAAAGGAACTCTTCCAACTAGATGAGGTTCGTGAACTGAGGATCCTCCCGAAGAGGAACAGCCAGTGACTCTATTTAGAGGCGAGTCACATCCGCTACGTCGCAGTGTTGTTAAACAGATCATTGTGTCTTTTCTAGGGCAAACGCTTGCCTGGCGAAAACCCGCTACGTCCTAGAACACTGCCGCCGAACTATTCTCTGGAACGGGCATAACCCGAACCACCCAGCTAATACAACATGGAGGTTGTTCGGCTAACCAACTAGGGATGTCAAGCCTAGATATCATATTCCACGTTGAGTCGCACACTGATATTAAGCATTAGAGGAGAGACTGAGGAATCAAGTCGACCAAACGTCCTATACAAAGTGCAATCATGTTCGCTACCTATTTTTGACGTTTTTTGGAATGTTTAGAGGAGAGGAGATCTCCCTGAATTAGCATACGGTCCCGTTCCTAAGATTCAGATGACTCGTAAAGCCACTCGAACTCGTCTTTTATTAAAAGCCGTACTACTGAAAGGGCCCACTTACTGATAGTGTAACTAATGCTGATAACTTAAGAAATGAAATATTGCGGACATGTAACAGCCCGAAAAAATGGCAAACATTTCGATAAACAATGTTATTTCAACTATTGTCTTCGACCTTACCATTCTCAATCAACCAAACAAAGCGTATGGGTAGTTTTCATCTCATCAAATGAGTACTTTTCAACTTGTCCATCTGGAGATGCTGGTTTGAAAATGCATCGGGTTTGCAGGTTCTTTTTTAGATATATTCTTTTCAAGCTATATTTTTTATAATGAAACCAGAGGTGGAATTCACGTGAACGTATACCACGAGGTTAAGACGAGGAAGTGTTGAGAACACAGTGGCACATTTAACACCTTTTGAAGTAAAGTCAGTTCCGTTCGGTTTACTGAGACCAATTACGTTAGCTCGGAGAGTACGATTGTGTTTGGTACATTTAATGTTGTCACCATGCTCACCAGTTTGTGTGCCACTGTTTCAGTGGCAAGTTACCGGATGGTAATTGATCCAAACACATGCTTCAACGCACCTTCATAATCGCCTGAAACATCTATAACAAATTAAGGATGCTGCCTCATGGTCGCCTCCTACCTCAGTCGGTACTCAAGGGAGTATCTTGAGTTTCGCCGATAAATTCTGTGAACATAATCAGGCTTTTACACTTGTGCATGCTCAACACGGAATTCATAGTGCTTCCCGGATGCATCCCCATAGGAATTGCATCCGCTTGGAAAGGGTGCATATAAATAACCATATTATCCCTGCATCTAAAGAACACTATGAAATTGTACTACGATAGATTGAAATGTGAAAAGCGGTAGTTACATTGTAGCTGCTATAGAGGAAATTGGAAGAAACCAGCAGTAAATTATGCCGTGAATTTTACAGATCTCTGGGTCTGGCTCCGGGAAGTTATTGCAGTTAATGGAACTGCACTGGCATGAGTAGAATTGCTTCCTTGTCAGACAGCACGTATACATTCCGAAATACCTTATAACTCCTCAGTGGTAATTTGGCACCGATGATGTCCTCTCACAATTTACTGACGAACGTGCGGAACGTCGAAAATATACGGGAAAACATTTTAAGTCGAGCTAGCGATGGATTGATGGGATTAATCGGACGGTAAAAATTAACATTGAATAATATTAACCATTTTGACTTTCCGCGGAAAACAACAAGTTATACGCCAATGTAATTTCTCCCTTTGACAAACTAAAGTTCCCTAATAAGTAAACAATCATATTATTAGCCTTTCTGCATTGTAGTCTCAGGAGACACGGTGGAAACACAAATCAACCGTTAGTCCCAGAAGTCTTGTCTCTTTTTACTCTGTAACCGCGGGAACAAGTGTCACGCCTTCAGGTGAGAGGAGAGCGAACGCAGTTGCCAATTGTCAAATAGTAGCTATTGGTCTTTCTCAACATGTCCCTCCCCGGATCACAGGGGTGTGAATGATCAGATTGATGGCTGTATGCCTTCATCTGGGTACGGATGTACTTGCCAGTCTCGTCCATCGTGAAAACGCTGGATGGGCGCGGATCGTTAAGTTGAAGTCCACCTACGGCACCCCACAAGGCAGGTTCACGGATCCATGCATACCGTGATTTAGGCTGGCTGGGATGAAGTTGGGCAAGCAAAATCTAGACAGCATTGCATCAGTACCGCGCTACTACGGTAAAATTGTGATGGCACTTGGACTGTCCTTACTGGCCTGAGCAAGGTTCTTCCAACAACACATATTAGCAAAAGCGGCATTCTTTTCAATTAAGCCTTGAACATATGAAATACGCGGTTTTGAGAAATGTCTTAGAAAGCCATGCCGCCTAAAGACTGCTCGCTGCCGCAAAGCCCATTCTTCCGTCACAGTCTTTATCGCAATTGCAGGAAACTAGTGAAGTTACGCTGCCCAACCATTTCAAAGTGACCGTGAGGGGACCGAAATTAGTCTCTACTACAGCCCATGAGCGTCCATTTCAACATATTCATAGATGAGACTATATTCTGTTAGCATGGAACTACGAAGCAACATTTCTAGGCAATATCTAATCCACAAAGCTTATTGGATCGTAAAACTGATTGACAAATCATGGGACCTCAGCACACGCATGTGGGTTCACACGCTTTAAAATACCAAACCGTGTAGCCTATTCTCACATCACCACCTCGTTCACATCCAACCGTATTCCCATTGACATAAGCATGAAAAACAAGTATCGACATTGTGAACCAATTTGCAGCGAAGTGGTCAGTCTAAGCGCTGTCGAATCAGCTTTGCTCGTTGAATGCATTCTGGCCCGACGCAACTTTGGCACCATTCGCCCGTACACCAAGTTAGTCCAGAAATTAGTAATAACGGTGAATTTGTATATTAACATAAACAACATGAAACAGTGATATGTCCGACGACGAAGAAGATGCTGAACCTGCAGGCCGGCGTTCTGCTGACAGTGCAGAAAGCGCCTGATGCAATTGGCTATAACTTTTTGCAAAGTTTCCGTGTTGATGACGTGACATTTGTTGGCAACGTTGTCTTTCAGTAGTTCTAGCGAAATAAGAGTTGTCTTGTAAACTTTTTTCCAATAACCACATAGGAAGAAATCTAAGGGGTTCAAATCTGGAGACTGGGCAGGTCAATCCGTTGGACCTCAGCGACCGATCCACCGGTGACCGAATACATGGTTAAGGTAAAACCGCATCGTTTGTGCATAATGGGCAGGTGCACTATATTAAAGCTATAACGGCTGAAGCAAATTGCCCGAAGTCGCCAACGAGAATCCGTGGTGAAAAAATCGCCATATTGTAGCTAAACATCTTCACTCCATCGTTTAAGAACAGCTCCTTCCCTAAAATCATTAACTCCGCTGCCTATGCAATTCTGCAGAGAATACTCAGGAGCAAAGTTGTTAACTTTATGACACTACTGCACTGCTCAACTATATCTCCATTCATTCTATCCCGACGAAGTGTTGACAACCTTACCCGTCGCTTAGACTGACAACTTCTATGCAACTTAGTTCAAAATGCCGATACTTATTTTTCATGGTTATGCCTAGGGAATAGGGGTAAGTTGTGAACGAAATGGTGAAGTGGAAATTGGCTATGCGTTTTCATATTTTACTCTTATTCCTCTGCGCACAGACAATGGCAATTCATGCATAACATCCACCTGAGAAACCCCCAGCTTAAGTTTGGCAGCGCAGTATACCCGAGGTTGTCATATCTGCAACGGAAGTACGTGACTCTGGCTTGCATGAAGCGTCTAACGCAGCCTGCTGAGCTTCAGCGGTTTCGTCCACCGTCGTCAAAGTTACAGTAAACATCAATATCGACGCCTGCACCTTGTCAGACAATTAGGCGACCGTGCGTTTTCTACGTACCCGTCTTGTGTTATTTTATGTGAGCTTTCATTCTACCCCGACAAAGTATTCGCACCATTACCCATCGCAACAATGTGGTAGTGTAATCAATCCTTATACAATATAGATGTACTGGCATGAAGTATGTTTCAAGAGCAGAAATTCAACGAAGTAGGTATTTAAACGACCACGATCGGTTTGTTTGCAGAGTAGTATTCGTCGGGCGGTTCAAATCCGGGGACCGTACAGGCCAATCCATAGGTCCAACACGAACGATCCAATGATTAATGACAGGTTCGTTATGGTATTCACGTTGCTTTTGTGCCGAATGGGCAGGCGCACCAATTTGCAGTCCCCGAACGGCATTCAATAAGCCTTCGACCTGCAGCTGTGGAATGACACAGGACTGGAACATTTCTTTATAGGAGGATGCTAACAAATGTTAAGCAATATTTCTGTTGAAAAAACAAGTCACTCGTCGAGTTCTTGGAAAAGAAAAATGGCCCGATAATTTTTCGGCATGTCAACCCAGCAAATGCCATGCGCTGTGCTCCATGTTGCACACGCAAAGTGATGCACTGTCATGGGTTATTGGGAACCTAAAAATGCCGCTTATCGACGCCATGCAAGCGCCATCCCAATTCTACCGCAGTAGACCGGTACTGTAGACCGGTACTATGAATCATTCGTCAAAAATTTCTATAATGATGAGACCGGTACTGATGCACTGCTGTCCAGATTTTGCACGCCCAACTTCATTCCAACCAGCCCAATACAAGGTATGTATGTATCCGTGAACTTGCCTTGTGGCGTGCCGTAGGTGGACTTCAACTCAACGATCCGCGCGCATCCAGCGTTTACACGATGGACGAGACTGGCAAGTACATCCGTACCCAGATGAAGGCATACAGCCGTCACACTGGTCGTTCACACCCATATGACCTGGGGAGGGACATTTTGAGAAAGACCGACAGATACTATTGGACGGCTGCAACTGAGGGCGCTGTCCTCTCACCCGTATGCGTACCCCACGTTCCCGGGGCTGCAGCGTAAAAAGGACAGAACTTCTGGGACTAACTTTATATGATTCTGAACAGTTTTGATACAGGCAAAATGTTCAAGGTAATTTTGATGGGAGTGTCATACCAGAGTGAACGGACTGGCCAATCGAGCGAGTCTGATGGCCAAAGGCAGGCGTAATTGATTTGACTGCTAGATATGTATTGGTCGACATTCAAGAGTGCATTATCGCTTGTTTAACTGAGTTCAAGGAAGAATCTCAATGCGCCACAATAGAATTAATTATGGACATGAGCCCTTAATGTATATCGAGGAGTTAAGCTTTCTAAACGTGTTGTATCTTTTTGCTGAGTTGTCTTTGCCGGATAAACACTTGTCCCTGAAGGACTGACTTGTGCAACAGTCATTAACCCTAGCCTCCGAGGTCAACGGAATTCAAGTTTGGCGCTAAAAAAATAAGCAACGAACTTAAAATTAGTAAACGTTACGAGCATTTAATGATAATCCATAGCAAAACAAGAGAAAGGCATGCCGAAGCGGAAGAAACGCGTTTGCGTTGGATAGATGGATTGCCAAACGACCTCCACGTGGTGCTAGCTGGGTGGTTCGAGTTAAACTCGTTCCCGCAAGCAGTTCGGCAGCAGTGGTTCCAGGAGGTGGTGAGTTTCCGCCTGACAAGCGTCCTTCCAAATAAAATCCACAAATATCTGTTTAACTACACTGCCACTGCGTGTGACTTGAAACTAGCTGAAGTCACTTCCTCTTACTATCTGGATACTCGTACCCAATCCACGGAAATCGAGGATCTAATACAAAGTCTTCCATTCCCCCATTCTCACACTGACGAGCAGATAAAGATCAACCACAAATACGGCGCTACATATACAAATCGATAAAACACAGCCACACATCTTCAACTCTCCAAAATTCGAATACACCAGTCCCATTGATCCATTTTCAGCTGATAAACTTTTAGCCTTATTTATGCTTACCTGTCCCTAAACTTTGTATAATCATGATCGTGCCTACACAGGTGAGCCTCGCATTGTCGAGAATAAAACGTATATTATTATTTAGTTAATTAAACCTCGTAAAAGGCAACCTGCGTGAACATGAAAAAGTTTATAAAATTGCAGTGAGTCAATTCTAACGGGAACTGTGATCGGGCTGCGATTAAGACGACGATACTCAACATTGTCAACTAATGGAGCTATTAGTTAAATTGCGACTTTAAGAAAGCGAGTCAGTTTCGAGCTTTTGCATAAGAACCATCAATTGCAACCAGAATTAAAGTCTTGTTCTGCGTTAGCAGCGAGATGCCTGGGGATTTATTTCCCAGTAAACCAAGCTTTCTGACCGTTTAGATCCGCAACAGGTAGTCAATAACTGATGCAACGTTGTACTTGTTAATAGATCGAGAAATTAAGGAAATTTTTATTGTGCTACAAATGCCGTGGTTTCAGTATTAATCCCTCTTCCTTCACGCCAAGTGCTCGAGTGATCTTGTCGGCCGAGATTACCTACAATCCTAGCACACCGTTTATAAACTTTAGCCATTTTCGTGTACCAGCGACAAAGAGTGATAGATCATCGCATCGGAATTGGTACCATAGTTCTGCACCTCCCTCAACATGCATATGAACGCCGGTTTCTAAATAGACGTTGGGTGCAACCTAAGCTGAGGTCAATATTGCCAAAGGGATGTTGGTTGCCGGGTTTTCTTCCAATTTTGTGTACTGACTGTGTTTGTGTGTTAACAAAGCACAACAAACTTGTGCTAGGCTGTGAAGCACGGTGATAAGGCATTCCAGTGCATTCAACAGGCGAGGTGTCATGTGGAAAGCTAAGGGCACTGGCAAATGGGTGCCATCGTGCAAATGCTCCCTTGAAGAAAACTGTTCGGATGTGTTTAAATGATACGTGAAGTCATTTTCCTTTGGTAGTGATCATGAACTGCAAGGGCTGTACCTTCGCACCCTTGGTAACTATTGCTTAGTAAAAGATTCAATCGAAAATTATATCATTCACTAAAGGAGGCAGTAGGTTTACGCTATCCGTGCTTAGAGCACTCAGGTTAATAAAACGTGAGACATCCGCCCATGTTAAGTAACAACTGTTCCGAGGTCACCCACGGCACATTTCAAAAGTAACTAACGTGGCATCAAAAGTTTCTATCTCCCTCTGCCTGTGAGTGCCCTCGGTTAATCGTACTGAGCTTGTAAGCTAATTATGTAGAACGATTGGCTATACGGACAAGTAGAAAAACGCATGCAGAGCGTGGATCTGCGGCCGCGATAACCAATGCCCATGTAGATATGACAACTGCGGAGAAAATGACAAAGCCTGTCCTATTTTATTACACGATTTGGTGAGCAAACACATATATGATGTGATATCCTAACGTGTTTAATCCGTTACCGGCCAATAGAAGCTCTGAAAAGGGCTTAAGCAAGCAACGCAGGTACCCGTAGATACCATTTGATTACCGTGAACATGGCTGTATGAACCCAGCTACTTAGATGGTCGTTACACCGTTGGCACTACTAGAACCTAAGCAGTACGCAGAAATGCTATCATTACGGTGCACTTACTGCTATGCGGCACTAAATCCTGACCCCTACTGTCTACGTCCTCACTAAGAAGGCAGCCAGAGTGTAGTCTGTTCAGAGTGAAAGCACGATGAGTGTATTAGATATTCATAACGCAAAATGGGCACCTAAGTCCGCTAAAACTTACTCATTGTACGCATTATGCTATGGAAGGGCATTTGGCTTTACGCCCGGTGGGGTCTAACATTTCCTTAAGACGTATTCTATGGTGTTGAAGATCATGGGATTCTCAAGCGTGTCAGACATCAGTTGAAAACGCACAGTGGCTGACTGAGTCACGTACGTAGTTACTTGTCTATTTACCCGGTCGAAAAATTAATCACAACGTAACTGTGCAGGAGGTTGCGGAACAATGAATACATATACATATTTTTTCAGGACTGCATAACAGCCTGCTTAGTTGGACCTTTGTTTTTTTGTATCTCGTGATGATAACGTTTTATCTCTTACCTTAGCAAAATATTAAGCCCCAGTGTGGAACTTTTTATAACCAATGTCAAGGAGTTGTACGCATCCTGAGAGTTGAGTGACCTTTCTGACCTTATTTTGTTTGCTTAGATAGTGAAACAAATGTTACACTACTATCTCATACTGCTAGATTTGGGAAAGTTTATATGGAACTACCTAGTGAAGTAAATGTCTGTCCTTCGTTGATGTAATTTATGTAGTGTGGATAAAAACTAGACATACTCTGGATGCGTGACTTTTGGTAGTACAGTCTAAGTTGTCTGATTTTCCGGAACGACGCGCTGGTAAACTACTACTGAAGGTAGCTCTGTCACATGACTAAGTGATTTTGGAATGCGCTAGGTGCTTTTCCAAATTGCGATTGTTCCTGTCTTTGCACATAAATCACTGCACCACAAATTAGAAAACCACGATAGCTTTTGTGCATTTGTAATGAGACGACAGCTAGCTGATTTGATCGCTAACAGATGCGAAGATCGAGATTAATGCACTGAAGTCGGCAACGCAACAAATTGACGCCTTCCTTAAATGCAGATTTTGGCGTAAACCGTAAGAAAGGAGTACCTAGTGAGTAGAGGTATAACTTAATTGTACATTGTACTGGTTCTACTAATTCTAGGACCGAGTTGTGTACCGTCACGGCAGTTATAAGTAAACGAGGAAAAGTCGAACATTGTTTTTCATGAGCGGTGTATTATTGCACAGTTTTTAAATGGACACAATAACATGTCATTAGGTTACCAGCGGAGACCTAATCGAATGCCACTGTTTATGCGAAGTCGAAAAGATTTTGGGACATATTCACTAACTATTCACATGAATCCCGTTATTATCTCCCAGTTGGTAAGATTTCACTAACTCAGCGCGCCAGCGCACATTTGTAAAACTGTGCCTTTACGCACTTAAATTTCACTAGCAGATAGCTGATTTTCACGGTCTTTTCTTTATCTCGAAGTTGTCATCTAGGAGCATTCTCCCTACTTTCGCTCCCTCAAATTACATCTACGGTTTTTGCGCTTGTGCCCTTCATCTGGATTATCCTTTCCGTCAATAATGGTGCTCTGCAACTGGAACTATGACGAGAATGCCAATCTCGGGGGCATGTGCAGTCACCAACAAACGAGTAGTCCCCACAGCCAAGCCACCCAAAGCCATAAAGCAAACTGGACCGAAGTACTGGTCGGCTGTTAAAGCTGTTCCGTTTTCTGGGGTGTTAACTAGATTGTAAGCCGCGGAAGAGCAGCTGACTCTGTTACAAGCTAAAGCTACTTCCAAACATGCTGCATCTGAAAAATACTCTGACGCAGTCATAAGCCAAATTGAATGTATGACACCTTTTTCCTGCTGACACGCATTATTATGGTTAAACAAAGTTATCCAGTGGATTGCAGTGCAAAAAGCACAGTTGTGTCTAACTTATCCGATACATTTCCACTCGTATCCTTACGAGAAATCCTCCTCAAGGTAGGGAATATGGGCCATGCCTAGTTTGCTGAAACATTAACCGCTAATGATTTTATTAAAAGATAGGTTCAGAATGCTGGTATTGTCACTTCATATTTCATCTAGCGACGACGCAAGTAGAGGTAAACGCACGCACTCAGAACTTACGTTCAGCATTTCTGCTGAAACCACAACTGCAGGTAAGATGGGGTGGACAGTACACAATGTGACTTCGCATGTCACTAGTCCATTGAAAAGATCCTCTGAAGACAAATTCATTCTCGCATGGGCAGCAAGTGCAGAGTCTAAACAATGCTTCATCAGCGATAACAAAAGCATCAGAAGAAAAATACTGCTTCTGTGAACTTGAAGCGCGTTCGTAAGTTGCAGCATAAGGAGTATAAAACGAAAATACTGTAAAAAGCAACTTTGTCCAGCACTGTCCTTCTCATGAAGATGTTGCCAAGCAGCTATAAAATTTTGGAGGCTGATTCCCAAAAACCACGTTTACGATAATCCCTTCCCCCAAACGCATCCGTCCAAATCAAATTAACGAATAAGCATAACTCATTGAGCTTTAATTGCAGGTAATGATAGTCATTAGTAATTGCCATCAACCCAAGAAAACAGCTGCTTTTGGCTGACATCTTAGGAAATCAACAGGCGCGCTGTGTCATTGAAGAGGTTGATGTTGATTAGTTCTGGCGTTTTCTGCTATATTTGGCGCCGGTTTGTCTAACGCATATCGTATATTGTGCTTCAAATTGTTTAGAGTCCTTGCTATCGAAAATGGAAGGTGACTGTTGGGTGCGAATAGTTGCATGGGCTTAAACTAGAGTTTCCAAGATGGCGTGTGGAGCAGAGTTCGCTGGATCCAAGCTTTGGTTAATAATTATTTATGATGCTCGCGTGGACCAGCGTACATCATGGGTGGGCCGCCGAGACGGGCACGTGGGACTGCAAAAAACTGGCTAGTCCAGAAAGAAGACAGACAGGACATTCTCTCCGCTTACGACTCGACGGTGTCACCCTCCACCGCACTCCAGTCCATGGTCCTCGTCCCACTAAGAAATCTGTTGTCATCGTCGGCAACGTCTAGCCAAGAGTTTGGGAGCCAACCCGTTCTTGGCCGTCAGCTGCAGAGGGCGACTGACTCTTCCTTGGGTCAGAAAGGGGGCGTTGAGTTGGCTGGCGAGTCCCTCCAAGGTTGACTTGGAAGTTCCGGCGGCTGATTTTCCGGAAGGCAGAACTCAGAGGGGGTGTGCAAGTGTCGGGGAAGTGGCTTGACGCCGGAGAGGGAACATGGTATGCATGATATAAGCAAATATACTTTTTAACTTATCAAAATGTTTTGGGTTTTTGTAGATGTTAAAAAACGTTTCTAGATGGGGCGCACGATTACCACCAAAAACGAAAATGGCGTGTTAATGGAAATATCAAAATTTACGAAATCGGTAAACCGCACTGGACGGTTGACCTGTGTACCGCGTCGGTCGGTTGCTTGGGGTTGAGGCGGAGTAAGTTGAAAGTCAAGGGGAACGGAGGGTTTCGGGATATCCAGTGTTCTGGAAGTCACCGCAGGTGCTGTGCTTGTGTGATAGCATCAGGATGGGTTGCAAGCGCTTCGTCAAGGAAGGTCACTTTGAGGTGATCGATGGACACAGTTGTTCGGTGACCATTTAGGTCTAAAGTAAAATATTTTGGAGTCCGTTGCAGGACTCTGAAAAGGCCAGTGTAGAGAGGCTGGAGAGGACGCCGCACTGTGTCGGTGCGGAGGAAGCCATGAGTGCAGGTAGAGAGTCCGCTGTGTATTTACACATATCTTGTCTGCTCAAGGGGCGGAGTTGGGCGTTGTGAACGCATGCTTTGAATTAGAGAGGACGCAAAGTTAGGCCCAAGTATGCCTGACTATGCGAGAGGTCGAAGCAATCCTCCAGGCAACTTTAGCGTTGTTTAGTAAACCAACTCTGCTGGTGCACATTGCAAGTCAGCTTTGATGCTGCTGCCAATGCCTAAGAGTACGAGGGAAATGGTTTTCTCAAGATTTGGTCGGATGAGGCGCAGAGCGAGGTCTTAAGCTGTCTATGGACCCGTGCAACTAACCCGGTGGCTGCTGAGTGATGTGCTGTCGCAGATTCGTTCTCTGGCTAATGTCGTTCGATGACACGGTCTGCTAGTTCTGCAACTGCTGCGATAGCCAGGTTACTTGCCATGGCGAGGATGACCTGTATGTTTTCTTGGAGGCGATGCATCCACCTTTTGCGGAGAATCCCAGCATCCATGTTGGACGTGCCTAGTAGCTGTTGTATCTGTTGCAACAACGCTGAAGGCATCCTGTCACCTAGCTGCAAATCCCTAAACAGTTGCTTCATTCGGCCCTTGTCAGAAGGCGTGATTAGCTGGATCATCGCCTGCTTTAAAGTCTCATATTTTGCATCGGGATGGGGCAAGCCATGATGTGTCTCACCTGGGAGGATACACTGTGCGGAGTCGGGACCTAAGTTGATGATATTTAACTTTGTCAGAATAAATTGTATAGTTGTTAAAAGTGGGTTCTAAATGCTCTATTCATAACAACGGGACATACTCCCATAAAGAACTCACAGTCTGTGTG